>JAJHSJ010000001.1:38526692-38747790 GCA_021015155.1 Magnolia officinalis
CCCATGTACCTACTAAAAAGCTAAAACTATTCATCTCAAGATTCTTTGAAACATCAATTTTTGTTTCCTAGTGATCTTCTTCTTTCCTAGAAATGAATACACTTCTTTTGTTCCTTTTTATATCTTCTAATTTGATATTAACATAGAGATTTATTTCAGGTTGGTACAATGACAGCCAAATGCAAGCAAGCAAGATTCCCTACTTCAAGTATAGAAGTGGCAAACAGCAGATTCTGTTATTCTCCACCTTGTATTTTCTTTATGAAATCTCTTTTAGCATATCATTTCTGATAAAGAATTCAATTTGTCAAACACATCTTTTCAACGTTATATCATATTGTTATTGATTTTTCCTTTGGGAGTTACATTACTTGCTGCCCAAAACATCTACACTGAACACTTGACACGCTATCACTCCCCGTAGCCTTATCAATGATAGGTTGGAGCAGGTTCCTACCAACATTTGTAGGATGCACACGTGTAATCATGCACTCAATCTTCTGTTACTTTTCTTTAAAAAAAAAAAAAACAAAAAAAAATAAAAGACGAATTTTTCTTTCTTCTAGGTTTTCCTCGTCCAATCAAAGTTTCGATCTGAGATTTTTACTAAGTATGAAGTGTCCAGCCCATTTGAGACAACTCATAAAAGTCTCTTGAGCTGCTTTGTAGATGGTTTCCTGCAACTAAGGCACAACCTCACTTCATGCCCCTTTAAACTTTTAAGGACCAAGCTTTTGATCAGGAGATACCAATGTTGGCTTTCTTCATGCCCATTTGAAGTATAGATGCTGAATATTTCTTTGATTTCTTTGTTTTTTTCAGTAGTACTACTGTTGGTAGATCTCATGTATGATATTAGGGAGATTTTCTGCAACAAATGAATCCATCATTGGGAGGTAGCTCTTTGCTGATAGCAATGAACTTTAAATCAACCATTTAAAGTACAATGTTTTCGTATGGTTACTAAATCTGAACACGTTCATCAGCTCTTAAGGTTTTGGAAGTCCTCTTTTGCTACTAACATTGTTAATATCTATGTAAATGTATTTGATTCGATGCAGACAATCTACAGAATCGGCTTTGGCTAAATATACCTGAGCAAACCTATGATGACGGAGTCGGATGGAGAAACTGCAACTTTGTTCCCAAAGGCTGCAAGGCTGAGTAACCTGACTTCCTTACTCTGCACAACATGGCCCATGTTTTAGACAGTCCAGATTGGTGGTATGTATGCTGCTTTACAGTAGGTGAGTTGCAGCATGCAACTGGCATCAGGCCAGATTTACCTGCAATCGTTTTTTTTTTTTTTTTTCCAGTGGTGAAATTGGGCATGAAAAATTGAAACAGCAAAACTAGTAATGGCTACGGATTGTTGGTAAGCATGGGATCTATTGCTACGGATTTTATCCGTGGCTTCTTCTCTTTCTCGCCCAACACAATAAATAACTGACGATTTAGGGGCATCCGTAAAACCGCCAGTAAAAGCTGATGGCCGCCGGTAAAACCTTTACCGACCGAGCCTTTACCCGCAGTTGCTTAACCGCCAGTAAATCCTTTGTTGGCGGTTTTTGGGATCTTTACCGGCGGTTTTGACCGCCGGGAAAGGCCCACTTTGTTGTAGTGACGGTTTCCTGTAATGTGGTACACTTGAGATTTGAATATACCTCATTTTTGGTCTCATACCATAAAATGATCTGGAAAAATATATGGACGGCATGGATGAAAAGCATACATCATAGTGGGGTCCACAGACCATCGACCATCCGCCATTAGCTGGTGGCAGGGGAAGTACCGAATCCGTTTTCGTGGAAAGGAGGGGTATTTTCGTCCTAAATTTTGGTCTCCGTATGAGGAGGTCTAAGTGTGTATTGTAAGTTTGTATTGCTTCAAAAAAACTGCTAGATAAAAGGTGGGGTCCACAGTCGTAAGTTTCTCTTTTTTTCATGATAATGGCCCCCCCTAAATCAAGGTTTTGACATTCTCTCTCTAAACCTTTAAACCTTTATTTTTTTAACCCCCAGAGCACTTTTTATATTTTGTCATGACAAAAATGCCCTTTTACCCCGCCGGCTTCTTCATGTATTGGGCCCCACTAAAATAAGGATTTGGCTCACTCATTGGCCATATGATCCGTTCATTTTAGTAGTGAGATCAACAAGCCAGAAATAAGATGCTTATATTAGTGTGGACGCTAAAGGGCGAATCTTCGAAGGGGATGGGAGATTGACTCTCCTTTTCACTGATTGCCTCACTTGAGGGCTTTTGTTTGGGGGTAAATAGGTGTTTGATTTTACTAGAGTTGTCACTAACCAATTATTATGATCCTATAGTAGCTTAGATCCTAAAAAGGTTCTGTTGAGACTTAAGTGGGATTAGGAAAGTTTATTTTTTTAAAAAGGGTTGTTAATTCCATATATGTGTAGTGTCATACACATTCACACATGGAAGGACATTCACATATGAAATATGTGTGAAATCTGATATTTACATGAGGTTTTAAATAATTCTAAGATATTTTTTCTAAAATAATTAGGCAATTTTACTATTAATATAGGACACAAATAACAAGGTAAGTTGACAGTTAGATTCTTATTTTTCTAACCATTTATGTTTTTGACATATCCGCGCCCGACGTAATCATGCCTACTCACACAAGTTCATAACTACTCATTGACTTAGATGGGAGTCTTCCTGTGGATGAGATCCACACCATCCAGGTGTGCTGCTCCATGTTAGCCCTTGATTGCGAATAATACAATGATCAAAGTAGCTTGGTTGTTTTTTTTTTTTTTTTTTTTTTTTTTTTTTTTTTTTAAATTAAATTATAAATATACCATGTCTTACTAGAAAGAGTCATGTGTAGACCATCTTGTTTAACTCTCACTTTGTGGGTTGTTGAGTGAATCTTATAATCTCAAGGTCTTTTTGGATACCCTTTTTTTGCTACAATACATTTGGGGAAAAGATCCCATGGTGATTAAGTGTAGAAGAAAATGGGCCCCATGGAGACACTTTCATCAGTTGTGCCCTATTGTTAAGCCAAGGTTCCAAAAATAAGCCTGAACCATAATAAGAGGGCAACACCGCAGAATGAAAAAGGAGGGGATGCCCACCATAGGTCATAGGTTTGTTTGTACACCCCACCTAGATTAAGGAAATCCAAAAAATGAGAATATTACGTGACTCATGAAAGCCACAACATATGATTTATAGGTTTTTATGCATGATTATTTTACACTCTTTCATGTCGTGTGACCGACCTGGGTTTTCATTGGATGGAATTTTGGAGTGTTTTATTTTCATGTTGGCATGCATCTGATGAATGGTTTAGATGGCCCACACACATCACAGTACATCCAATGCACACTCAATTATAATGTATAGTTGTTGGTGCTTCAGTTTTTGATTTATATCATGTGGCAAGTGCGGGCGTGCCATAATTGAATTCGTTGCTCAATTCAAACCGAACAACTATGACCCCAAGCGTCAAGATAGGTAGATACGTAATATGTGAACAAGATCGAATGAGATCAGTCACCTGTTCAGCCACTCACAAAGTATGTAAAAAGGATTAGGTGATATTTAAATAGCATGGTTCGTCCTTTGATGATGGGTTGCACCTTTGCCTTTTGTACGAAAGTACTTTTCAATACAGATAAAAGAAAAAAAGGAAATGAAACCTTACAGTCGGTTGTAAAGAGCAGCTGCAAAACACCTGCCTAGATGGAGAACGGAATCCAACATATGAGCGTAGACCCAAATTATAGTTAAGATGATCAACTACTTGATTAACACTACGGATTACACTAACAAATGTAAACAACAAGCAAAAAGTAAAGGATTACACTAAATAATGTAATTGACTGGCAAAAAAGCAGAGTGATTATCAATCCTGACCTCAGATGCCGACCACAACCTCAGATACTGATCTCGACCTCGGATGACAACCTCAACCTCAAATACTGACCTCTATCTCAAACACCGACCTCAAGCTCGAGATGGAAATATCCGAGAGAATCTCGCGCCATATATGTGCAGAACTACCCAGCAAGATCCTAACCAAAGATCATGCTAATTGAGGCATAATCGGAGAAATACTCGAGAATAAATTCGAACTACAATACAGGCCCCTCTAAGCAAAAAGTAAAGGATTACACTAACGAATGTAATTGACTGGCAAAAAAGCAGAGTGATCAACGTAGACTAAATCCAAACATGAAGGAAGTGGTTAAGGCCGAAGTTCTTAAGCTATTAGCTGTGGGTATCATATACCCTATATCGGATAGCCAATGGTTGAGTCCAACTCAGGTGGTTCTTAAGAAGTCCAGAATCACCATCGTAGCCAATGCCAATAATGAACTCATGCCAACTAGAGTGACTATCGGTTGGAGAATGTGCATTGATTACCGGAAGTTTACTACCATCACTAGGAAGGACCACTTTCCTTTGCCCTTCATTGATCAAATCTTGGAAAGGCTAGCTGGTCACTCATACTATTGTTTTCTTAACGGGTATTCGGGCTACAATAGATAGAGATAGCCCTTGAAGATCAGGAAAAGACTACATTCACATGTCCCTTTGGCACCTTTGCTTACCAAAGGATGCCATTCGGATTGTGTAATGCCCCCGCTACTTTTTAGCAATGCATGTTAAGTATTTTTTCTGACATGGTGGGGCAATATCTAGAGGTCTTTATGGACAACTTCTCTGTCTTTGGTCCATCTTTTAGCGATTACTTAGAAAATCTTAAATGTGTGCTGAAAAGATGTGAAGAAAAGAATTGGTATAGTCCTTGGACATATCATTTTGTCCTAGGGAATTGAGGTAGATAAAGCTAAAATTGATCTTATCTTTACCTTACCACCACCTAAAAGCATACGAGATGTGCGATCCTTCTTAGGACATGCTGGATTTTACAGAAGATTCATAAAGGACTTTAATCACATCTCTTGTCCTTTATGCAATCTACTTCAAAAGGATATTCCATATGAGTGGACTGAACAATGCCAAGAAGCGTTTTCTAAGCTCAAGGGCATGTTGACTACACCTATTATACAGCCACCCGATTGGAATATTCCTTTTGAACTTATGTGTGATGCGTCTGATTATACTATTGGGGTGGTGTTAGGCCAGAGAAAAGAAAAGAAGCCCTATGTTATTCATTACGCAAGTAAGACGCTAAATTCGGCCCAAGTGAATTACTCTACTATGGAAAAGAACTCTTGGCCGTAGTATTCGCTTTGGACAAATTTAGATCTTACTTGATCGGATCCAAAATTATTTACACTGATCATGTAGCGCTCAAGTATCTTCTTTCAAAGAATGATGCTAAGCCCTTGATAAGATGGATCCTCATACTCCAAGAATTTGATTTGGAAATAAAAGATAAAAAGGGAGTAGAGAACGTAGTGGCTGATCACCTTTCGAGTCTTGACCTCCCTGATTCCCTTGAGACGACACCCATAAACGACATGTTCCCTGATGAACAATTGTTTAAAGTCTCCCACTTACCTTGATTCGCTGATATTGCTAATTATCTTGCCATAGGTTTCACGCCGACACATTGGACTGCACAAGATAAGAAGAGAATTTTCGACAAGGTACGCAAATTCTTCTAGAATGATCCTTATTTATTTAAATATTACTCAGATAAGATTTTAAGGAGATGTGTACCAGACAATGAACACCAAAGTGTCATCTCCTTCTGTCACACTCAGGCCTGTGGTGGTCACTTTTCTTCCAAAAAGACCACGGCCAAAATCCTACAGTGCGGCTTTTATTGGCCCACTATGTTTAAGGACACTCACGAGTTTTGCAAAGCTTATGAGCGTTATCAAAAGTTGGGAGCATTATCCTGTCGAAATATGATGACTTTAAACCCAATTCTCATAATCGAAACATTTGATTGTTGGGGCATCGATTTCATGGGACCATTCCCCTAATCTCATGGGAATTTATACATTCTATTAGTCGTAGACTATGTCACAAAATGAGTCGAAACAATCCCGTGCTGGAACAATGACCATCAACGATCATTAAATTCTTAAAAGAAAACATTCTTTCCTGGTTCGAAACGCCTCGGGCCATCATTAGTGATGGAGGCTCACATTTTTGCAATAGGTCATTCGCAAACTTAATGAAGAGATATGACATCTCTCACAAGGTGAGCACTCTGTACCACCCACAGACAAGTGGGCAAGCTGAGATTTCTAATATGGAGATTAAACAAATTTTAGAGAAAACGGTTAACCCCGACCATAAGGATTGGTCAATCCGATTGACTGATGCTCTATGGGCTTACCGTACTACATTTAAAACTCCTATTGGAATGTCTCCCTTTAGACTTGTCTATGGGAAAGCTTGTCACTTACCTGTGGAGTTGGAACATACAGCCTACTGGGCTATTAAGAATCTAAATTTCGGTTTAGACAACGCTGGATCGCTGCACAAGCTACAATTGAATGAACTAGAGGAGATCTAGAATGACGCATATGAGAACTTAAGAATTTACAAGGACAGGATGAAGGTGTTCCATGATAAGAACATCCTTTGGAAATTATTCTTGACTGGCCAAAAAGTCCTTCTCTACAATTCTCGGTTACATCTTTTTCCGAAAAAGCTCCGATCTCGTTGGTCCGGCCCTTTCACTGTTACAACTGTCTATCCTCATGGGTCTGTTGAGATAGAGAATCCAAACAATGACAATAAGTTTAAAGTGAATGGACATCAGTTGAAGCCATTATTGAGAAATTCGATTCAGAGGACATGACCATACCTTTGACTGATCCTATGTACTAGGATTGACCTCCTAGTCTGACGGGGGTATAGTTAGTTTATTGCTTTCATAGGACTATGATAGTTTGTTTTTTACTATTTAGGATAGTTCGCTTATACTCTATTAAGTTTCATTTTGTGCTAACCCATTTTATGCTGAGATCCATAGAAAAGCTTCAAAAAATTTTCTTCCAGGTACTATCTTTCCAATATCATCTCCTTTATTTTCGTTGCCTCTTTTGCATTACATGCTTATTTCTTGTACATTGAAAACAATGTAGAATTTTTGTGGGGGGTGTGGGGGATTAGGTAACCTAATTAGTGTTTTCTTAATGTTTCAAGTTGAAATCTATTTGAGAAGCGATGAATTGTATATTTAAGAATGCTTTGAGTATGATAAGATAGAGATTGAATCTTGAATTGCTGGAGTCTAATCATCTAAGTAACTCATCACCTGAGTGCTTGCATTCAATTGATTAAGAGGTAGTTTGAATATCATGATTTTAAATCACAAGACACTCAAATTGCCTTTGTAAGATGTACTAGAAGTTCTGATTGTTAGTATGTGAATCATTGATAGATGATGAGAGTCGAGTCTAGAGAACTTTATCCACCTTAAAAGAACAAAAGAACCAGTTAAAAAAAAAAGGAAATTGACAAAGTGGTCATGAAAAAGAATGAAAAGAATGAAAATTTTGGAAAAAAAAAATGTAAAAATAAAGAATGAATAAAAATTGACCGTCGATATAAAATCAAAAAGTAGAAAAAGAAAGAGAAGGGGATGAGTTCGAAATCAGTACTTGAGTTCAAACCAATCTTGAAGTGATGAGCATGGCTAACATTATGAAACAATAGTATTTGTACGTAAAATAAATTGATTTTCACTGAGCCCATTGAAAAATATGATATATAGACTTATACTCTAATTTGATTGACAAAGAACTTACTTGATTGGTTACCTATGTGATTTGGCTTAGGGTTTTTAAATCTCACTTTCGTATCTTATCTTTACCCATTCATACTTGAGTAAATAAAAGATTGTCTTCATAAAAAGTTTTTTTAACTAAGATTAAAGATTATTTTTCATATATTTTGCTTGGGACTAGCAAAATGATGGTTGGGAGTTGTGTTAAGGGTCAAATATTGTATATTATCCCCCATTTATTTGTTAGTTTTACAAACATAAAATGACTTAATGGTATATTTTACATGTGTTTGTGTTGCAAGGTGAATTTAAGAGCTTGGATTGAAAAGAATGCTAAAAGCATGAATTTAGTGCTCAAGAATTGCCAAAGCAAAGAAGGGATCTTTGGAGACAAAGATTGAAGATTTCAAGACTCCAAGATCCAAGAAAACCAAGTGGAGAAAGAAGGAAGTCGAAAGAACAAGCGCAGAAATCACAATGACTGTGCCATCGAGAACCATTCGATGACATTGAAGATCCGTTCGATGACATCGAATTTATGAGGTAAAATCGAGTTGGTTGCTGGACATATTGGGTGCTTTTCTCAATCAATCGAAGACTGCTCGATGACATCGAATTTATTGAGGAATTATGGAGCAACTCGCTGGACTGTTTTGGACACTTTATCAATGACTTGAAGACCTGTTCGATGAATCGAAGCTTCACTCGATGACATCGAAGGACGGTTTGATGACATAGAGACTTACGCAGTACGAAAGAAGAAAAGGCACGACTTCCAGATTTAAACCCCTTCGATGACATCAAACCGGTTACGCAGTGTTTACGCGGACTGCATAAATTTTATCCAATTTTACGATTTTGCGAAACTTGGCTTATAAATAGGGTTTTCCTAAGTCTTTCAAGGATATCTAGGGTTTGGAGAAGCAGAGCAAAAGGGCGAAGCCGCTTCCCAAGAGTTCTTCTTCCCTTCTTCTTAGTTTTTAATGCTTTCTTCTATGGTTTTTAATCCAATCATGTCTATGGTTGGCTAGATCCCTTAGTTAGGGGTAAGGGGTGAAGCTTGTAGTATGGTCGGGTTATTTTTCTTATTTGATTCTTATTATTGTTGAACTCCTTTGATTCTAGTTTGATATCTAAGGAATACTTTTAGTTTTTAATGGTTTATTGTGACTTAAATTACAATAGATCTGCAATAGCTTGAGTATCTTATTTTTCTGTTTGGAGTTTGTGAAAATAGGAAATCCTGTTGTTCTCCATCGTCCCTTAGGCATGGCTGAGAGATGGAATCCTCTCTATTCTTCACGATTCTCCTATGTTGGTTATTGGGTCGATATATCCTGTTGTTTACCATAGTCTCCCGGGCATGGTTAAGTGATGGAATCACTTCCAATCTTCATAACTTTCATCCGTTGAGAATTAGGTTAATGGAAGTTCAGATTTGAGTTTATTGAATATCTTCCAATTGGATAGGATAGGACTCTAATTTCAATTGAGTGCCTTGAAACAAATAAGGAAACATCCTAATAAGTGCAAGTGGATCCCTGGAAACCCTAGTTCCCACCTTTAAATTCTTAAAGTTTCTAAATTCATCATCTCACAGTTACTCCCTACTTTCTAGATTTAGGTTTACATCTTCTTCTAGTTCTACTTCTAGTTGTTCTTAGAAAACACACGAGATTAGTCCCTGTGGATTCGACCTCAGTCTCACCGAGATTATTACAGCATTGCAACTCTACACATGTGGTTGTGAAAAACATTACAGCAGAACATATGGTAGATAGGATTATGGGCATTTATGCGGAGGTGCAGACCAAGCTACATGCCTCAAACGAGAAGTACAAGGAGCGAGCGGACAAGCATTGATGACAAAAAGTGTTCGAGGTGGGCGACCATGTTATGGTCCATCTACGGAAAGAGAGATTTCTAACTGGGACATATAACAAATCGAAGAATAAGAAGATTGGACCGGTACCAATCATCCGAAAGATCAATGACAACGCTTACGTTGTTGATCTTCCAGATGACATGACGATCTCACAGATTTTCAACATCGCGAACCTGATGGTGTATCATGAACCAAAGCATGATGAGAACTCGAGGACAAGTTCTTTTGAAGTGGAGGGGACTGATGTAGAGCGGGTCACGGACAATTTCATGGCCAAGATGGATCAGAAAAGGCCCGATCGGTGACAAAAGTAATCCGGACCGTCAGACCTTAAATCAGGCATATCTCTTAATCCGAAATGAGTTATCAAACGTAAAATATATGATTTTGGGGTAGGACGAGCTACTTTAGCCACTCAACTTGCTAGGTCGGGTTATACAAGCCAGATTTGTGAAATACCATCAAATCGATGGTCATTTCCCTGTTTTAATTCCATTTTTACTATAAATTGTAAGTTTTAGTTTGATTATAACTCTTCATCCGTTGGGCTTTAGGAGTTGCGCCTGATGTGAAAAGTTCTTAGAATAATTAGGAGAACAACGTGGTGAAGCCAAATAGGACACTTACTATTTTTGGCGGAAAACC
Source organism: Magnolia officinalis (assembly GCA_021015155.1). NCBI lineage: Eukaryota > Viridiplantae > Streptophyta > Magnoliopsida > Magnoliales > Magnoliaceae > Magnolia > Magnolia officinalis. The sequence goes on from JAJHSJ010000001.1 coordinate 38,536,922, forward strand.
TTGCGCACTAGTAGACATCACGACCATCTATAAATAGTAAGTTGTGAATTATAGGAGTTTTAGTTGTAGTTTGATTTTGAAATTTCTCCCATTGCTTAACATCCATATTTAAAGGTTTTGAACTCATTTATTTCATTCATCAATCAAATTATGAATTTTATAGAATATATTTCTATTTTTCTTGTTTTTAATTTCCTCGTGGATTCGAGAAGTCTCTATGAGGAATACAAAGAAGCTCCATGGGTTCGGAGCAGTTATCATTGAAGTAGATGATTATCGACCTCATCACGTTCATCCCTACGTCATCCACCAGAGATGCTTTAAAATGATCTAGAAAAATGGATGGACAGAATAGATATACTATTCATACATCAAGGTTGACCCCACAGTCAGGGCCGCACTGTGTTGAGTGAGATCCAGTCCAGCCCAAAAATGGATGGGAATTGCCTATCAAGGTGACTACTGGACAATGCTCCGTTGACTCCACCATAACATATGCTTGTTCATCTATTTTTTTAGATCATTTTAAGGCATGAGCCAAAAAATGAGATAGATCCAAATCTCAAGTGCATCGCACCACAAGAAAACACAAGTGATTGAGCATGCTTAATGCAGTATTATATATCTCATGCATAGTACTTACGATTATACATTATCATAGCTCATCCGCATCATGTTTGCATGACTTGGATGATTGTTAATTTATGATTTTTGGCTTGCCCATGCATGACAAGGCCGCATTAACGACCATATGACTTGGGGCATTTTCATGGGACCATATGAGATGGGGCCACCCTACATGTTTGTATGGCTTGCATAACTCAGATGATGGCTCCTGCATTCACGCATTACAACCCTAGTGACATAATGCTCCAACGTCGAGACCGAATGGATAACATGAGCACCCAAGTGACAAATACTGGTAAGTTGCATCTCCCACTGTGTTAGAGTCAGTTGAAAGGGGGTGTGACCTTATTCGCCCAGGTGAAGGGGGCTATAAGCTAGGTTGAGTCTGACAAGCTCGTAAAGTGAGTCCACTATTGGTGAACCCGCTGGGTCATGTGAGCGATGGGGAGGCATGCCAGTGTTAGAGTGTACTAGACCCCTATGATTCCAAATGGGAACTGTACTAAGATGTGGATTAGACATCAGGATTGGCATGCTGCATTGCATCCTTAGCTTATGACATTTGGCCCTGTAGGCCTCTGCATCACATAGCCTAGGTATGGCTGATAGTATTCATAGACTTGCCAATCTGGCCCTCCATCATACCGCTTACTATGACATTTGTATGCTTGTCACATACATTACGCACACACGCACGCACTCTCTAAGCTTCATAGTAAGCTTACACATTGTTTACGTGCACGTTATGATAGACCGCAGCAGCATTGAGGCAGGAGCATGTGTCTGATCTTTTGGACTTTTGTCATATTATGTATTTTTCTTCCAGCACTATACTCGAACTAATACTATAGTGGAAATGTGATGATGTCTTTAGTTTTGTTACAATTGTGGTTATTCTCATATGCAAAAAAAAAATCACCCTAGAAATCCTCCTTGTGGAATCCCAGGATCGGAACCTGGTGTAAGGCAGCCGGGAGCCGAGAATGGGGTACTATGGAGGCTATGTTCGCCAGATTTGGAGCTCGGGAATTTTGTAAGCCCGTTCACCGAGTTTGGGACGTGACAAAAATGAGTGAACGTGTTGTACAGGTAGGAGCTCATAATAACTAGTCAACTCGAGTTTTTAATGGGCAGGATCCGATATATCGGCAAGCTGCAAAGCATATACTTAAGTCGACTGGGTGTGAAAATGCTATGTATAAAATGTAGTACTGATGGATGAGATAAGCAAGGGGTTTAAGAAGGGAATGAATATTGCCTAATGGAAATGTAGTTTGGATTATGTTGATCGAGATTAAGTGGAAAAGATGGATGGTTTTGTCGCAAGGGTCAGATCAAGTGATTCGGATTGAGGTACTTGGTCGCTCAGGTGGCTAAGAATCAGACTAGACTAGGCTGACCTGGGCTGGACTCCTCTCCTTCATTTCTCACTTCTCCTTGGTGGAGGGGTGGCTATGAATGGCTAAGGGCTAAAGGGATAAGGGAGGATATTTTAGATTGGAGGAAGATGCTTTGGAATGAGGAGGATGGGGCTATATATAGTCTCTTGGACCAGTTTTTTGGTAATTGCTAGGAAGTCTAGGTGTAATGCCTTGAAAACTGACTCTTATATACATCACACAAGATTCGAGTTCTATGGTGTTAGATAATGTACTTAAGACAAACTCTTTGTACTTTTTATACATCACATGCATTCACATTCATTAAGGTATCCATTCATGAGAATAAAATCAACCATACTGTAATTCTTATTCCATTTAACCATAAAAGTTTAACTAATCGTTTAATGCTCACTCAGGTGGGAGCTTATTACAACAATCTAAATTCACAGTATGAAACATAATAAAATTAAACTAAAATGAAACGATTAGCAGCATAATCCCACGTCATTCTTAATAATTTTATGTAGGGACATTATCGTAGGTCTTTAACTTGTGCATCATGTTGACGGTCAAATATTGCATATTGGACCCTATTTATTACATGGTTTTATAAACATGATAATACTTAATATTCTATTTTAATCATGCTTATGTTGCAAGGTGAATTCAAGAGCTTGGATTGAAAAGGATGTTAAAAGCATGGATTTAACACTCAAGAATCACCAAAGTCAAGAATAGATCTTTCAAGACTAAGAACGAAGAATGCATATACTGAAGATCCAAGAAAACCAAGTCAAGAATGAAGAAAATCGAAGTTTTTAAGTAAAATTCGGTGATCCTCAACTAGTCCTAGCTCCGACTCGACCAGTCCTGGCTACGCTCGACTAGTCCTGGCTCCGCTCGACCATTCCTGGCTACGCTCGACTAGTCCTGGCTCCGGCTGAACCAGTCCTGGCTATGCACTACCTGTCCTAGACTCTGCTCGACTAGTCGAAGGTGTCTCGACTCAAACTCCAGCGAGTAAAACAAATAAATTTCCATCCTGCTCGACCAATCGAGTGTGTCCCACATTCGGTCGAGGATGGCCCACGACCGGTTGAAGACATCCCACGACCAGTTGAGCATTACGTAATTTTTACGCGGACTGCGTAAATTTGAGACGGTTTCCAGAAATTTCCACTCGGTGCGAAAGTATAAGGCCTACAACTATAAATAGGGTCCCTAGGGCATCCTTAGGCATCATCTAGGGTTTGAGGAGTGGAGCCACCGTCTGGGAGTTCTTCTTCTTCCTCTTTAGTTGATCTTTTTATTTTGTTTAAGAGTCTTTAGTTCAATCATGTCTATGGTTGGCTAAACCTCTTAGCTAGGGCTAAGAGGTGAAGATCGTAGCATGATTGGGATGTTTACTTTGTTTTAATTCATGTTTTGTTGAACTCTTATGGATTCTAGTTATTTATTAAGGAATATTTTTAGTGTTTAATGGTTTGTTGTGACTCAAATTACAATGGATCTACGATTGCTTTGAATATTTTCTTCCCCTGAATTGAGATTGTGAAATTAGTAAGTTCTGTTGTTCACCATCATCCCTTGGGCATGGTAGGGTGACAGAATCCTTCCTAACCTTCACAATTCTCTCATGATTGGTCGTGGGATTGGTAAGTCTTGTTGTTTGCCTTGTCTCCTGGGCATGGTTAGGTGATGGAATCACCTCCAAAACCTCACCATTCTCATCTATTGATGATTAGATCCATGAGAAGTTCAGAGATTTGACAAATCTCTTCATACCAATTGGACAGGATAGGACTCTGATTCCAGTTGTATCCTTAAATCATGCAAGGTAGCTTCCCAATTGCTACAAGTGGATCCTTGGCACCCTCGTTACCACCTTTAATTTCATTAGTTTTAATTACTTTTATCATAATTACTTTCTCAAATATTTCAGAATAGGTTTTCATCTTTTTCTAGTTCTAATTCTAGTTGCTCTCAGAAGACACACGAGATTAGTCCCTGTGGATTCGACCTTGGCCTCACCGAGATTAATACTACATTACAACCCTACATTTGGGGTTGTGAACAAGTTTTTGGCGCCGTTGCCAGGGACTAACGGTTGCATTTTTCTGAGATTAGCTAGATTTGGAATTAGTTTAAGATTAGGGTTTTTCTAGTTAGGATTATTTAGAAACTAACTCTTTTAGAAACTTCTTTTTTTTTTTTTTTTTTTTTTTTTTTTTTTTTTTTAATATCTACTTTCTAATTCTAGGTTTAGAAACTTTCCTAATTTGATTTTAGAAACTTCCTTTTTCTCTTGTTAGAAACTTTTTATTTTCTATTTTAGAAACTTTCCTTTTTAGAAACTAACTCTTCTTTCTATTTTTGTTTTTAGAAACTTCCTAATTTTAGAATTTCTGTTTTTATAAATGACTTGTTTTGTTTTCTTTTACAGGACTCTAACATAGCACCTTCTAAATTGGTAACTTCTTTCTAATTCTCTCTTTAAATTTCTAGATCTCTTATTGCTGTAGGATTTTTCTTTTATTTTTAGGATTTGATTTAGAGTTAAGGTTTCACCATACAAGAGTGGGTATGCCAGTATGTTGAGATGGATAAGAGATATTGGGAAGGGATGTATGATGACTATGATAGAAATCAACACATGCCTCAAAATTTTTCTGAAACCATCATCGAGAAACAACCTGAATATAATGCTCCACTAGTTAGGAAGTCCTTACACTATCATATGCGGGAGAACAATTACACCCCACGGATTAAGGAAACAGTACGTGAGTGTTGGGGTTATCAGAACTATGAGAGTGAGAATTATTATCACCCATCAGACAAGAAGAAAACAATGAGAGATTATATTATGGGTGATAATATGTATCAACTGAAATTGTGGTGAAGACCACTTTAGTTAAAGTAGGAATATGCCAATATGTCCTAGAGGGGGGTGAATAGGACTTTTAAAGTTTTTATGATTTATTTAAAATCCTATTGCACTAATCCTAACAACAGGCTCATATTAGGATTACTAAAAAATAACTCTACTGGCTTCCAAGCCTGATAGAGGATCCAATCACAAACTATTTAATAAGTGAACAGTATGCAAACTAGTTTATAATGGATATGACTGTGTATGTGTGTAAGGTGTGATCTCAGATATTCAGATATGAAAATATTAAAGTAAATCACACAATCAGAAAAATAGTAATCTCAAACACAGTCATTTTTATAGTGGTTCGACGATCAGTCTACTCCACTCCCAGTAGACGCACTCAACCCTTGAGTGTACCGGATTTCACTAAGGAGGTTTCACAGTGGTTTACCTCAAACCTAAGGTTTTAAATCAGGTTCACCTTGAACCTTTATAATCTACACTGAGGCTGACTGTTTATGCTCTCACGAGCAAGGGTCAACACAACGCACCCACTTTTTGGCACACTGGCCAAGGATCTTCCATAAGACCCTATCGAAGGTTTTACGCGGTTTACCCCAAACCCAAGGTTTTACACGGTTCACCTCAAACCTAAGGTTTTAATTGGTTCACCTTCAACCGGATGTATATGCTCTCTACAGAGCAAAGGTCCACACAACGCACCTACCACGTACACTCCCGCTAGAGGCCTACTACGAGGGCTTGAAGGGGTGAAAAACACCTAAGGCTCAATCCTAAAAAGGAATGATCACAAGTGTCCTCTTGACTCTAGATACTTACAGATAAGTAGATGAGTCTCATTAAGCATGTTGACGAAGAACTCCTCCTTTGTTGATGAAGAGTCTTCAGTCCCTTGATCCGCAACTCAAAAGACGTACCAATGCATGGCGACAGGTTGGGTCAAGGTTATGATGAAATCCTACTCTTAAAAGATTTTCCTATAAGGAAGATAGAGCAATTTCAATCATTTATGCATTCAAGGCATCTCAGCTTCATGATTTGCCATTAAGGTAGTAGCTGGAGGATCCTTGAATGCGGAAGTTCATTCCCCAATCCACTCTATTGAATATCAATGGTGAGGGTGGATTGGAGGATGAACTCCCTTGAGAGAAAGGGCTTTAGGTATAAGATCTAAGGTTAAATACTCAAAAGCTCTCTTCTTTCTCTCACAGTAACAATAGACAAGTCCTTTTTATATAGGTCAAAGGTTCCAATGGATAAAAAATGGTCACATTTATGACAGAGTTCGATATCATCGAGCGATACTCTCGATAGCATCGATGGTCTGCTCGATGACTCGAACTCAATGTCATACACTTTTGAAACCTTTTGCCAGCTGGTCAATGAATCAAAACGATTGTCGATGTCATCGGATTTCGAACTCTGATTCCATCGATGAGAGGTTTAATCCATCGACACTTGAAAATTGAGAGAGACTTGACTTGAAATATTTCAGGTTTTCATGAGTGATCGAGGGACCTTTGAGATCATCGAAATTTGAATGTCGATGATATCGATAGCTATATCGATGCATCGATAAATCAAAAGGTTTTTTCATAAAGCTTGATGGACAGTTTATGTCCATGTTCGATGCAATCGATACGACATCAATATCATCGATATTTAAATATCATTTTTATCGAGTGACCCCCGATGATAGATAAAACACCCTGAAATATTTTACTGGAGAGCTTGGTGCCCAAGACCGATATCATCGAAGGCCTACCGATATCATCGAGGTTTGAATTTCGATGGTATCGAGGGGGCTTCAATATATTGATGCTTATATGATATTCTTTAAGAAAAACTAGGGCGCCGGCGGAATTTTGCCTGTCGATATTATCGAGTCACTTCCGATAGACTCGAGATTTGAATATCAATGATATCGATAGGTGTATCGATACATCGATAATTCCATCCAGATCTGTATAAGGTTGCTGGACATATTTGGTCCTCTTTTCGATGTATCGATGGAGCATCGAGGACTCGACAGTGCAGGTCGATCATATGGAGATGTGTATCGATAAAATCAACAAGGCAAGAAAACTTAGAGAATTTTCCTATTTGAAAACATTTTTTTACCCTAAAAACCCTATGATATTCTAACATTTTTTAAGGGTTTTAGTATACCTGGTGATTTGGGACAAGGGATGTGTGGCTCAGATTTACCTATGGCGAGCTTGCACACATCCGGTTGAGGCAGACGCTTAAGTTGATCTTCCTATCAGGCTCTGTAGTCTAACTGACTCAACACTCACGCTAATATACAAACCATGACACTTTCAATCTCTCCCTTTGTCAATTACGTGACAAAAGTCCAAAACACTGTGGAGCACTAGACAAACACATCCTAAATTGTGTGTACATGCATTTTACACAATTTTACAATTTCTATTGAACCCATGTACACAGCCCAGTATCTGCTCCCCCTAACTGTAAACTCCCCATCGCTTGATGTAGTTGCTCCCCCCAACACCTGCAACATCATTCAAGCAGATATACAATTTTTCGTTCTTCCGTTCGGGGTGTTTGAACTGTTCCACCCCTTTTTGTCGGTCACTGACAAAGATATACCAGTTGATATTGACTGAAGTGTGAAGTATGTGGGTTCAGAGAAATATACATATAATAAATAGATGTATAATGGTCAAACAGTTGCTGAATCAGACATCGTTTGCAGTGAATATATATGCATGGTAGATCAGATATATGTAGTGATATAGCAGTTAGAATATTCATTACAAGCATCACATGCATTCCACATCAGACAAATGATAAACCAGGGGATCTCTAGGGCATAAGAATGGCAGAAAAAATGTGAATTATATTAAGCCTTTACCAAAATATTCAAATATCAAAAGCACATACTGCCACAGACTGCAGTAGAGTGAACAGTTTATCCCAACAGAACTAAACCAAAAAAAAATTCAGCCCAACCATTGGAAGGAACCACCAGTTATCATCGTGCATTCCCAAGTTTCTTCAACTTCATCGATGGTGAATATCATTGATCTGTAAATTTCGACGTTATTGACACTGTTTAGATATAATCGAGAATGTCATGGCTTGTTTGCTCATGTCTGCTGAGATTTAGTGAGTGCAGACCCCAATGGATTTTTGAAGGTCACTAAACCTAATTGTATCAAGAGGTTTGGTGAGGATATCTGCAAGTTGCTTTTTTGTGGAAACATTATGTAATGTAATAATCTTGTCTTCAACAAGTTCTCGGATAAAATGATGACGGATGTCAATGTGCTTAGTCTGAGAGTGTTGAACAAGATTCTTTGAAATGTTGATTGCGCTTGTGTTATCATAGAAAAGACTCATCATGGGTTGTTCAATCCCGTAGTCTAACAATATCTGCCTCATCCAAAGGAGTTGTGCACAACAACTACTAGCGGTAACGTATTCAGCCTTGGCAGTAGATAATGATATTGAATTTTGCTTCTTGCTCTGCCAGGAGACTAGACAGTTTCCAACATAAAAACATCTTCCGCTTGTTGAGTTTTGATCATCCAAATTTCCTGCCCAGTCGGCATCAGAGTATCCAGCGATGATGGTGGGTGTTTCAAATGGATACCACAGTCCGAAGGAAGTAGTTCCTGCTATGTATTTAATGATCCTCTTAATGGCCGTTAGGTGGGATTCCTTAGGATCTGCCTAATATTGAGTACATACCCCCACACTAAAAGATATGTCAGGTCGACAAACTGTGAGGTATAGTAGACTTCCTATCATACTCCGGTAGAGATGTTGATCCACACTCTTGCCATTTGTATCTTTGGAAAGTTTGAGTGTGGTACTCATGGGAGTTTGATAAGAGCAACCAAATTCAAGACCAAATCTTTTCACCAAATCATTCGCATACTTGGTTTGACAGATAAAGATTCCATCATATAGCTGCTTGACCTGTAATCCTAGGAAGAAGTTTAGTTCACCAACCATACTCATTTCAAATTCTGATTTCATGAGGTCAGCAAATTTGTATGCGACATCTTCACATGTTGAACCAAAGACTATATAATCCACATAAATTTGTGCAATAAGCAGTGAGTCTTTTATTCTTTGGGTAAATAGAGTCTTATCAACACTCCCTCTGCAGAATTTATGGTCCAAAAGAAATTTTGTCAATCGTTCATACCAAGCACGTGGTGCTTGTTTGAGACCATAGAGGGCTTTGTTCAGACGATATACATAATGAGGACATTTAGGATCTAAAAATCCCTTTGGTTGTTCTACATAAACTTCTTAGCAAGATCTCCATTAAGAAAAGCACTCTTAACATCCATTTGAAATAGTTTAAATTTTAATGCACATGCAATGGACATAAGAATTCTGATAGACTCAAGGCGACCTACAGGAGCAAATGTCTCATCAAAATCAATGCCTTCTATTTGTGAGTACCCTTGAGCTACAAGCCTTGCTTTGTTCCTGATTACATTTCCTGATTCATCAGATTTATTCTTGAAGACTCATTTGGTTCCAATGGCATTTGCATCGAGTGGTCTGGGAACCAATTGCCAGACCTTATTTCTTTGAAATTGTTGAAGTTATTCTTGCATAGCATTTATCCAATGTTCATTTGAAGAGCTTCCACAATGTTCTTGGGTTCAATCTTTGAGGTAAAGCAGAAATGGCTATAGATATTTTCTATTTGTCGTCGAGTTCTTACACCATCATTAGGATTCCAATAATTTGTTCTCGAGGGTGATCCTTTATGATGGGAATGTGAGATGATGATTGAGGTTCAGTGGGTGATGGAGTTTTGTTATCATATTTTTCTAATATGCATGAATCTACATCATCTTCTAATTCATTCACAGGTGTACCTTCTTCATGAGGTTGATCATCGATTACCACATTGATTGACTCTTGAATAGTGAGGGTTCTTAGATTGTATACTTTATACGCACGACTATTCATGGCATACCCCAGAAAGAAACCTTCATCACTTTTAGACTCAAATTTCCCTAGGTGATCTTTGTCTCTTAAGATATAATATTTGCTACCAAAGACTCGAAAATATTTCACACTAGGCAGTTTACCATACTATAGTTCGTATGGAGTTTTATTTAGACCTGCTCTAAGATCTACTCTATTTATGATGTAGCAGACAGTATTGATAGCTTCTGCCCAAAATTTTTTTGCCATATCTTTCCCATTTAGCATAATTGACCCCATTTCCTACAATACTCGATTTTTTCTTTCAACGACTTCCATTTTGCTAAGGGGTTTTTGGGGCTGAGAATTCATGACGAATTCCTTTCTCATTGCAATATTTTTCAAATCTTTCATTCTCAAATTCTCCACCATGATCACTTCTGATGCGATTGATGCCGTATCCCTTATCATTTTAGAGCCGCTTTTCCAGGATCACAAATTCCTCGAAAGCATCCGATTTTTCTCAAAGAAATGCGACCCAAGTAAATCTGGTGTAGTCATCTACTACCACTAGGAAGTATCTTTTATTGCCATGGCTTTCCACTTTAGTTGGTCCAACTAGATCCATATGTAGCAGATCCAAAGGTTTTATTGTTGCTATGGTGGTTGTCTTTTTGTGTCCGACTTTTATCTGTTTTCCTTTCAGACATTCTCCACAGATAGCTTTTTCTTCTTTTCTAATCTTGGGAAGTCCTCTAACCAAATTTTTTGAACTGAGCTTTGCTAAATTTTGGTAGTGAACATGTCCCAACCTTTGGTGCCATAGTTTAGATTCATTCTTTACAGCCATATTACATTTTGTGGATAACACATTCTCACTTGTACTTTCAATGACATAGCAGTTTTCACTAGTACGTAAACCTTTTATGAGAGATTTTCCTATATGATCTAAAATTCTACACACATCCTTCGAGAAAGTGACAAGATGTTCTTTGTCACATATTTGGGAGATACTCAGGAGATTATGTTTTAGACCTTCTACACAGAGGACATGTTTGATCATTGGAAGGCCTGGTACAACTATTATTCCTTGTCCAACAATTTTGGCTGAGCTACCATCTCCAAATGTGACTGATCCTCCATCAAAGTTCGAGTACTCACAAAAGTGAGTTTGATCACCAGTCATGTGTCTGGAGCATCCACTATTAAGGTACCACTTTGAACTATTACCGACTTTCAAAGCAGTATGAATTACAAGGCAATTATTCTGGTTTGTCACACCCTCTTCGACACTTTTGGACATGATTCCGACTTCAGTCAAGATCACTCTTTAGGCGGTGAAGCCCTTAAACAGAGACCCGTTCTGATACCAATTGAAATTGCGGGGAAGACCGCTTTAGTTAAAGTAGGAATATTCCAATATGTCCTAGAGGGGGGTGAATAGGACTTCTAAAGTTTTTATGATTTATTTAAAATCCTATTACACTAATCCTAATAACAAGCTTATATTAGGATTACTCAAAAATAACTCTACTAGTTTCCAAGCCTGGTAGAGGATCCAATCACAAACTATTTAATAAGTGAACAGTATGCAAACTAATTTATGATGGATATGACTGTGTATGTGTGTGAGGTGTGATATCAGATATTCAGATATGAAAATATTAAAGTAAATCACACAATAAGAAAAATAACAACCTCAAACACAGACATTTTTATAGTGGTTCGACGATCAGTTTACTCCATTCCCGACAGACGCACTCAACCCTTGAGTGTACCGGATTTCACAGCGGTTCACCTCAAAGCTAAGGTTTTAAATCAGGTTCACCTTCAACCTTTACAACCTACATTGAGGCTAACTGTTTATGCTCTCATGAGTAAGGGTCAACACAACGCACCCACTTTTAGGCACACTGGCCAGGGATCTTCCATAAGACCCTATCGGAGGTTTTACGCGGTTTACCCCAAACCCGAGGTTTCACACGGTTCACCTCAAACTTAATGTTTTGACTGGTTCACCTTCAACTAGATGTTTATGCTTTCCACAGAGCAAGGGTCAACACAACGCACCCACCACATACACTCCCTCTGGAGGCCTCCTACGAGGGCTTGAAGGGGTGAGAAACACCTAAGACCCAATCCTAAAAAGGAATGATCACAAGTGTCCTCTGGACTCTAGATACTTACAGATAAGTGGATGAGTCCCATTAAGTACGTTGACGAAGATCTCCTCCTTTGTTGATGAAGAGTCTTCAGTCTCCTTGATCCGCAACTCAAAAGATGTACCAATGCATGGCGACGGGTTGGGTCAAGATTATGATGAAATTCTACTCTTAAAAGATTTTCCTATAAGGAAGATAGAGCTATTTCAATCATTTATGCATTCAAGGCATCTCAGCTTCATGATTTGCCATTAAGGTAGTAGCTGGAGGATCCTTGAATGCGAAAGTTCATTCCCCAATCCACTCTATTGAATATCAATGGTAAGGGTGGATTGGAGGATGAACTCCCTTGAGAGAAAGGGCTTTGGGTATAAGATCTAAGGTTAAACACTCAAAAGCTCTCTCTTCTTTCTCTCACATCAACAATAGACAAGTCCTCTTTATATAGGCAAAAGGTTCCAACGGATATAAAATGGTCACATTTATGACAGAGTTCGATATCATCGAGCAGGTTCGATATCATCGAGCGTATACTCTCGATAGCATCGATGGTTCGCTTGATGACTCGAACTCAATGTCATACGCTTTTAAAACCTTTTGTCAGCCGGTCGATGAATCGAAACGATTGTCGATGTCATTGGATTTCGAACTCTGATTCCATCGATGAGAGGTTCGATCCATCGACACTTGAAAAATGAGAGAGACTTGACTTGAAATATTTCAAGTTTTCATGAGTGATCGAGGGACCTTCGAGATCATCAAAATTTGAATGTCGATGATATTGATAACTGTGTCGATGCATCAATAAATCAAAAGGATTTTTCATAAAGCTTGCTGGACAATTTATGTCCATGTTCGATGCAATCGATACAGCATCAATATCATCGATATTTGAATATCGATTCTATCGTGTGACCCCCAATCATAGATTAAACACCCTAAAATATTTTGCTAGAGAGGTTGGCGCCCAAGACCGATATCATCGAAGGCCTACTGATATCATCGAGGTTTGAATTTCGATTGTATCGAGGAGGCTTCGATATATCGATGCTTATATGATTTTCTTTAAGAAAAACAGAGGCGCTAGAATTCTGCCTATCGATATTATCGAGTCACTTCCGATAGACTCGAGATTTGAATATCGATAGGTGTATCGATACTTCGATAATTTCGCCCAGATCTGTATAAGGTTGCTGGATATATTTGGTCCTCTTTTTTAATGGTATCGATGGAGCATCGAGGACTCGACAGCGCAAGTCGATCATATGGAGATGTGTATCGATAAAATCGACAAAGTAAGAAAACTTAGAGAATTTTTCTATTTTGAAAACGTTTTCTTACCCTAAAAACCCTATGATATTCTAACATTTTTTAAGGGTTTTAGCATACCTGGTGATTTGGGACAAGGGATGTGAGGCTCAGATTTACCTGTGGCGAGCTTGCACACATCCAGTTGAGGCAGATGCTTGAGTTGATCTTCCTATCAGGTTCTGTAGTCTAACTGACTCAACACTCACACTAATTAACAAACCAGGGCACTTTCATCAACAACCATCAAATTCTCCCACTTATGATCCGTATGACTATGATCAGTGGAAACATCAAAATTGGAAAGATGAACCAACAACATGTTATAATGATTATTCTCTTGGGTCCCCTACCTTTGAGATCAACCAAAACCGATCCAAGAGGATTCACATCAGAGTCACATGGACTATCTTGCAGAAATTTGAAACACATTGGAAGCACTTGATTTGCGCATTGATAAGATAGCGGAGGATAGTTCACCCCATCCTCAACCCAATCTAATTCTTCATTCGCAACTTCCTAACTATGATCAATGGAACCATCAAAATTGGGAAGTTGAATCAACAATGCATCATAGTGACAATTCTCTTGGGTCCTATACCTCTGAGATCCAACAAGAAACGATCCAAGAGAATTCACTTCAGAATTCCATACAAAATCTAGAGCTCATCCAATAAAACATGCACCAAAGATTTCAAGAACTTATAAAAGATATACAACAGTGGAGTTCACGTGATGCGATTATAGAAAATACTGAAATTGAGAATGAATAGTTGGATTGTGTTAATGGGCATATGGTTCAATTTTTCGATGAGTCGATCTCGATGACGGTCCAAAGGAATGATCAAGAGATGTGGGTGTCTTTCAAATATAATGACATTGACACACTTCACTCATATGGCACACTCGACTTAAATGAAGAGGAAGAGGTTAGTTTATTTGAGCCTCAACCCAACCTAGAAAAACAGTGTGAGGTAAGTGCTCTCATCCCACTTATGAATTATACTGAATTGGACGATGATAAGTATTGGGATGAGAATCATGAATGTTTAGCTCCAATCCCCTTGGATTCAATTTCAAGTTTGGCCCATATCAATAATCAAGAGGTTCATGAAGTTGTCGACCATAGTGATCTACTCCACCTATCTGACATGACCAATTTTGTAACGCCCTGAAAATCGGAGGTTCAGCAGAAGCTCAACTCCTGAGTTCCAACGCATCACTTATACAACATAGATAATGATGATAAATGTTGTCCGTATTAGTGCATTAAACATGAGTGAGATTATACCAAATCAGCATATCATACTCCAGAGACAGTTAAATTATGCAAACGGAAGACTGTGATAAATATATAGAGCATATAAGTGATTGTAAGTCCCCAGAGTATGAACGTCACCAGGTTAAAAATTACATGTACGATTCCAAAATATACAAAATAATAAAGTGAAATGTTATCTATCTATATCCCTGTAGCCCCGATACGCAACTCCAGGTCTACGTAGACCCGCCAGAGAGTTGCATGTAGGAGAACTCCTCCTCGTCATCATAGAAGACAGGCTCCATCTCGTAAGCCTCGTCATCACCTGCAACTACAACAGAGTCTGGTTGGTGTTTTAAAACACCGTCCCAGAGTGGGAGTGAGTGATCAACTTAGTGGAGCTATAAGGTAAAGGTTAACATGTAATCAATTCAGTCAAGCAGTAATGATAAAGCAATACAACAAGCATTCCTAAGTACTCTAGTTAATGCCAGGATGATATGTATTAACGATGCATGCCCTCGCCTGTACTCCCACTGCGACATCATCTCACGCATGCAACCCTTCCACTGTGCTCAACTCCTATGCCAAAGGCATATGCAATGCGATGCATGATCGTGTTAGCCCAGTTCTTTATTAGACTCATTCATACAGCAGGTTCAGGAAGCTAAGGTACCTCCCTTTATATCATTTACCCAAATGATGATCAATTTAGGGTCGTCAATCTTAGTCAATCACAGACGATAGGCAAGTTATAAGGCAACATCACCCCTGATTTAGAAACAGTGGACAGGTAAGTTCAGGTCACCACGAAGAGGCTCATCACCTCAGTGTAGGCCTTAGTTTATACTCAAGGTCACTACGGTAAGGCTCGTCACCTTAGCGTAGGCCGACAGCTCGAATACAGTGTCCCATACCACCATATTCGGTTCACGAGTTTGGATTGCTCACTGGACACTACGGGGAGGCTCGTCACCCCACCATAGGCCAACAGCTCGACCACGGTGTCCCATACCACCATGCTCGGCTCATGAGTCTTAGCGGATCATGGTACCAAGGTTAAACGAGCTTTTAATTGGTAAGTTGGTACCTTAGATTCAAGCAGTAGCGTCCATACATGGTGAACATACATTAGGCCAATCGGGTTACTTGGGCAAGCTTGACTGGTACAAGCGTACGTTGAATTAATCGACATGAAGTGCGTAAGCACTCCGCGTGGCCTAACCACTGTCGACAAAAAGCGTACGACTCAGATTCATCGAAAGTTTCTTGTGTGGCGAAACGGCCTCAGCCACTAATTCGGGAATCATTACCGATTGCTTGGACTACGCGGTAGTCCCAATCATATTCAAACACAATATACATTCATATGTGATAGTCAAACAACATGTGACAAACTATTCAAATATAAATCTCATTTGAGCATTTTGACAAACACATAACACATGTTATCATACATAGGCAATCATCCATAAATAACGTAGTAGTGAAATAGGTTACATGAAGAAATTGTAGCTATAGGTAAGGTGATTGAGAATCCTATCTCAACACCCTCGTTAAAAACACTTCAACAAGAATTTTCTCATTTAGGCATTTTATCAAACACTTAGACTACACATATCAATATACATGTAATATATTAGTTGTAACATATATTATGGCAAGTCCTTTCACAAAGGAGTTGTCACGCATACAATAATCAGGTACTTATAATTAATAATCATGGCAAGCACAAATCCAAACTCCATATTCATTCAACATTTCAACAAACACATGGATTGCACTATAATCAACATAGTACATATATGTGTAATACGCGGAAAACATCGTATCTTAGCATATGTGATAGCAATCAAGTCAGTTATAAATCGTTAACTGACATTGAAAGTCTTGAAAACCATAACCTAAACATTTATAGTCCGCACCTTCCATCGGTAAACCGATGACAAACATGGTTTGAACACTATACCTTCGTTTACGGCATAACGACGCCTAAATCAATGAAATAGGTTAGCTATTTCACCAACTCCTTAATTTAAATCTCTAAAACAGATTAGGGTTAGGGTTTCTTACCCAAAAACGGAATCGAAATCACCGGTATAGCGATACGGGAAGGATGATTTGGCACGAGGAGCGGTGGGATCGAATCCTAGCAACTATCTCTCACTTTCTCTCTATTCTCCTCACTTTATCCTTCTCTTTTCTCTCTTCTCTCTCTTAGGGTTTGTAAATTCGTATGGAATGAGAGGGGTGGGTTAAGGCCTTATATAGGCCCAGAACTGATTTCAATGGCCCCAGGGCCATGGTATACTCAGGTTATAACCAAAAGGTGACTGTTTTAGGCCAACGGAGCTCATCTGGAGGTCCATTTTTTGCATACGGTCCAGAGAAAGTTCCTTAGCAATGGATCTATGCCAGGTTAGAGTTTCGGTCCGATCGGATTTATGGATTGACCGCAGAGGACCAGTTTCAGTTCAACGGTCGTCGACACTCGATCAGGGCCACAAGTATACTAACCTATGTAGAGAAATTTTCCTGATCCGAGGGTGTAGTTGGGTCAGAATCTAATGGTTAGAAACCTTAAATTTGGCCTGCAAGTGAACGGCCCAAATCACTTAAATCTGAGTTCATTTTCTAAAGATATTAACGTTTTTTACACACTTTACTCCGGGCTCAAGTTGTGCGTTTTGGGATATTATTTGGACTTGATTTCTGAGATGGTTGTCAAGCCCAGTAAGGCGGTCATAACCGTATAGTTTTACGGTAATCGGACTTTCGATGCGCGGTCCAGGTCCGATGCAGAGTTTCAAAATGCTTCCGAGAGCAACTGGGTTTTGAGATTGATTCTAGGTTTTTAAGTAATGTAGAGTTAGCGATTCTAATGGTTTTGGGTCTTGTAGATTGTATGGAAAGCGGTTCAAGTTAATCTATCGATTAATTCAGTTTAGTACTTAATTAATTTTCATCTAATTTCTAAAGGATTCAGTCCTTAGTGATTTCTGCCTGAGGTGGTACTCAGGTCTTTGTACGAATTTTTCCGAGACGTTATAATCTACTCCCCTTAAAGAAAAATTTCGTCCTCAAAATTAGTACCTTTTCATACTCCTCGAGAATCTGAGGGTAATTCTTACGAACCTCGACTTCTGTTTCTCAAGTAGCCTCTTCCTCAGTGTAGTGCGTCCACAGTACCTTCACAAGCAGGATAACCTTACTACGCATCACCTGTTCCTTCCTGTCTAGAATACGTGTCGGTCGCAGTACATAAGTAGCATCTTCACTCAACTGTACCTGTCTCATCTGATAATGTGGGAAAGGTTAGGAACATATTTCTTCAGCATTGATACATGAAATACGTTATGCACGCCTGCGAGTGGTGTGGGTAAAGCAAGGTGGTACGCTACCACACCCACTCGATCTAGTATCTGGAACGAGCCAATGAATCTCGGCGTGAGCTTCCCTTTCTTTGCAAATTGGAGGACTCTCTTTATTGAAAAAACTTTCAAGAATACGTGGTCCCCAACCTCAAACTCTAGCGGTCGCCGCTTCGTATCGGCGTAGCTCTTCTGTCTGCTCTGTGTTGCAAGAAGTCGACACCTGATAATGTCGATCTTCTCTGAGGTCACCTGCACTAACTCTGGACCAATCAGACTCTTTTCACCAACCTCTGCCCAGCAATGCGACGCTCGACACAGACGCCCATACAGTGCCTCATAGGGGGCCATACCAATACTCGCTTGAAAGCTGTTGTTATAGACGAACTCAGCATAAGGAAGACAGTCATCCCAACTGTCCTTGAAATCAAGCACACAAGCTCGCAACATATCTTCCAACACTTGATTCACCCGTTCCGTCTGCCCATCCGTCTGTGGGTGGGACGGAACTTCAATTTCACACCCATTGTTTCCTGGATACGAGTCCAGAAGATAGATGTGAATCGCATGTCTCGGTCCGACACGATCTCCATAGGCACTCCATGCAGACGTACTATCTCCTTGATGTACAACCTGGCTGAATCGTCTGCTGAGTTTGAGACTTGAATAGGGAGAAAGTGAGTCGATTTCGTCAACCGGTTCATAATCACCCAAATGGAGTCATGTCTCTTCCTCGTCTTTGGTAACCTTGAGATGAAATCTCGTTTACATTCAACTATGGGCATGGGCTGAAGCATTCCAGGAGGTTGGCGATGCTCTGCCTTGACCTGCTGGCACGTGAGACAACGGGACACATAATCTTCTATGTGGGCCTTCATGTTGTCCCACCAGTACCCTCTTCATGTCTCGATATATCTTCATACTACCAGGATGCATCGCCATCTTCGAATTGTGAGCAGCTTCGAGAACTTCCCTTCTAAAGTCATGAAGGTTTGGGATGCATAGGCGGCCACGATAACGTAAACCCCCATCCATGCCAACTCTCCATTCTGAGTCTGTACTGTCGTTCACCTGCTCTCTCATCCTTGCCAATAGCTCATCGTCTTTCTGAGCCGCAATGATCCTATCATCAATGAGTGGCTGCACACTAATGTGTGCGACGCTCTCGAACGGCTCTTCTACCGTAAGCTTCTGTTCAAAGTCTCGCACAAACTCTACCATATTCCATTAATTGATCATCAGCGGAGCCGCAACTGCTATCGTCTTTTTGCGGCTCAACGCGTCTGCCACAAGGTTGGCCTTACAAGGATGGTAGGAGACCTCGAACTTGAAGTCCTTCAAGGTTTCCATCCATTAACGCTGTCTCATATTCAAGTCTCTCTGTGTGAATATGTATCTGAGGCTCTTGTGATTGCAAAAGAGCTCGAATTCCTCTCCGTAGAGGTAATGTCTCTAGAGCTTTAATACAAAGATGACGGCTACTAACTCTAGGTCGTGCGCAGGGTAGTTTTCCTCGTGTTTCCTCAACTATCGTGATGCATAGGTAATAACCCTGTCTTTTTACATCAGAACACAACCCAAACTAACACGAGAAGCGTTGGTGTATATAGTATACTTGACCCCTTGCTCTGGCAATACTAGCACAGGGGCGGACGTCAACTCGTCCTTCAGTTCCTGAAAAAGTTGCTTTTGCCTTCTCATTCAAGGAAAACTTAAGGTCCTTCCGAGTCAGCTGAGACAACGGTCTAACTATCTTGGAAAAGTCCCTAATGAATTGACAGTAGTAGCCTGCCAGACCAAGGAAGCTCCTCACTTTAGTAACCGAACCGACTGCTCCCAGTCCTGAACTGCAGTCACCTTAGCAAGGTCCACAACTATTCCTTCCTTGGACACCACATGTCCTAGAAATTTGACTTCATCTCTCCAGAAGTCACACTTCTTGTATTGAGCAAACAACTGGTTCTTCCTGAGCGTATCAAAGACTGCTCGCAGGTGCTCCTCGTGATCCTTTCGACTCTTGGAGTATATCAGGATGTCATTTATAAATACGATGACGAATCGGTACAGATACGGCCTAAATACTCGGTTCATCAGGTCCATGAACACGGCGGGTGCGTTTGTGAGTTCAAACGACATCACAAGGAACTCGTAGTGCCCGAAGCTGGTTCTAAATGTCGTCTTCTGCACGTCTTCATCCCTGACGCGCAACTGGTGATACCCTGACTGTAAATCAATCTTTGAGAAATATTATGCCCCCTTCAATTGGTCGAACAGATCATCTATCCTGGGCAAATGATACTTGTTCTTCACCATCACTTGGTTCAACCTACGATAATCAATACACAATCGCAGTGATCCATCCTTCTTCTTCACAAACAACATAGGTGCTCCCCACGGGGATACACTTGGTCGTATGAAACCTGCATCAATAGGTCATCAATCTGTCTCCTCAACTCCTTCATTTCACTTGGAGGCATGCGATAAGTCAGTAGTAAAATGGGAGTTGCACTAGGCACAAGGTCAATGGTAAAATCGATCTCGCGCTGAGGAGGTAATCCAGGTATCTTCCTGAACACGTCCGCAAAATCTTGAACTACTGTCATGTTCCCAAGTGTCAGACCATCAACATTCTCTAGCAGGGTAGCATAACAACTAATGCGGTAGTACCAACTAACCTGAATTGGGAATGTAAAGGTCGTGCCCTCAGGTCCATGGGTTGTCACCACCTTAGTATCACAATCGATCTCTACCTTCATCTCGGTGAGCCAATCCATACCGAGGATCACATTGTAATGACATAGCGGGGCAATAATCAGGTCGACGAGTACTGTTTTGCTCCCTAAGTCTATCGAACAACCCTTACACATCTTGGTAGTGTCTGAGAAAGTCCCTGTGGCTGTAAGGAGTCTCAACCCAACATAGGGCTAGTTTCCAACCCCGGTCGTTTGACTACTGCGTATGATATGATAGAGATAGTGGACCCAGTGTCTACCAATAAGAAGACTGGTGTACCTTGAATATGTGCGTGACTTCGAAAGTCAGTGGTGCTACAGTTGCTGTCTCGGATGCCTCAGCTGCAAGTGAGTGCACCCGAGCCTCTTGAGAACGGTTCGGCTGTGGTGCCATGGGCCGTTGAGGCGGCCCACTACGTGATACATTAGGCCTATAGAAAGGCTGTACTGGTAGTACTAGTCGCAGAGGTGGAGCTGATATGGCTTGAGGAAGCTGACGATTGATCTTTTGAGGCGGTGAGAAGCCGTTATCCCTCATCTTGGTGAAGCAGTAGGTATCTGTATGACCCGACCTCTTACAGTAGGTGCACCACAAGTCTGATCGCCTCATCTGGGCTAGTGGAGCCATAAGTTTGGGAGGCGAGTCTACATGGGGCCTCTTACCGAGAAAAGGTCTGCTCGGCAATTCAGTCGAGGCCTTGGAGCCATGGGCACACGTATACGGGATAATCTGTCTCTGTCCTACTCATCACGGAAAGACATGTTTACTAGCTCAGCATAGTTCGACAAAGACATGTTCACTAGCTTCGCATAGTTCGGTATGCTAGTGCAACACATCTTCGTGTGTATCTCAGGTTGCAAACCCTCAGAAAAACACCGCATCTTCATCGACTCATTTGCTAATATCAAGGGAGCATATCTGGCCAGCTCTGTGAACCGATTCTCATACTCGGCCACAGTCATCCCTCCTTGTCGGAGGCGAAGGAACTCTCCCTCCTTCTCATTACGGTAGGTGAGAGGGAAATACTTCCCGTGGAAGTGCTTCTCAAAAGCTTCTCACAACCACACGTAACCAGGAGCAACGGTCCTAAGCACGTTGTCCCAACAGAGACTGGCCTCCTTCTCAAACATGTAGTGACCAACTCTACCTGCTCTGCCTCAGTGCAGTGCAGCGGTTTCAGCATCTTAGAGATGTGGTCAAGCCAATACTCGGCCTCCTCGGGTCTATGAGTACCTGCAAATGTAGGAGGTCGGAAGCGCTGAAATCGCTCAAACAAGCCACTAGCACCCACATTTCCATCAGGGTACACAGGTGGTGCAGGTGCAACCGCGATCATATTCTGGGCGAGGGCCCCTGCTATGGTGGCCAAAAACTGTTGCTACTGCTACATCAAGAGCACCATCTGCTCCAACCTATCAGGAGGAGGAGCCGCCTGAGGCATGTGAGGCATCGAAGTAGATGCACGGTTCGGCTTGGGAACCGGTGGTGCAACAGGTGTTGGCCCATTAGTGGGGCCAGTGGCCAGCTGTGAATCTGGTATAGTCTCGTGATCCGGGCCCAAACTGGGGTCCGTATGGCTATCGCTAAAGGGAGGTACCCCGTTACTCGATTCGCCAAGTGTAAGACGTGCCGTGCTCTGAGTGACCTTAGGTGGCATTCTCTATATAAAACATAGGGTGCAACCCGTGTAAGATTCAGCATAAACAAACATACACTCATCCACACATCATTCACATTCCAAATCAAAAGAGACTTCATGCATTTCATTTACCAAAATTGTCACAATACATGAGATGTAGTATTACATGGATCATGACAGAAGATGCATGTGAGCTAATCTAAGCAAGGTTTCTAACACTAAAACATATTAACCACTCTACCACATTACTAACTCTATCAAGGCTATAACACAGAAGACAGGAAAGCAAGGAAACCCAAAGACGACTACAATAGAGGACTAGTCGTCCAAATCCGGTGATGTAGGAGGAGCACCCTTGTCCTGCATGCAGCACAGAATAGCCTTTAAGGTGCGAGACACCTTCTTAAAATTTTGTTTCATGAAGGTCTGATTCTCTTCAAGTTTGGCCCGGGTCTCACTGACCTCCTGTCGCAGAGCGACCTGGCCCTCCTCGATCTAAGCCAAACGGGCTTCTATAGCAGCCCGATCACTGTCGCGCTCATGCGTAGCAGGAGGAGAGCCCTCATCAGTGTCTTAGGCCTCCTCTTCTTCCTCTTCCTACTCTTTCTCTATCTCATCTCCGCCTTCTTCATCGCTCTCTTCCTCTTCACTTCCCGTCTCATCCTCACTCACATCGAGTCGGGCTTGACGTTGTCGTGGTCCAATATTCATGTTGTTGAGAGTAGTATCATTGATGAAATGGATCGGCGCAAGCCTTTCTGAGCCAAGTCTATAGCCGAATTCATGAGCAAGCTTGCATATAAGTCGGCCAAATGGGAGTGAAATGTCAGTCCCAGGAGAGCGTGCGGTCTGAACTATTTATAGTGGTATGTACATAGGCAGGCACAGCTTGTCTCCATGCCCACCTTAGTATAGGAAGTCTACCATTAGACGTGTGAATTCGCTGTGACTGCTCCACCTAGGATACACATTGTACGTGAAGATGTGGTGTAGCAGGCGGAAGTCGTAAGTCATCTCGGATGCCAGGAGTTAATTGCCTCGATTCCAGTGGACCAGTCGGCCACAAAGAAATTGCGTACATCGATCTCTTTCACACATACTCCTGAGACTCTTCGCGTCAGCATGAACCTCTCCACGTGGCATCCCCATGATTCAGACTATCAAGTCCACATTGACAATGGCTTCCCGCATTCCCACGGGGATAGAGAACTGCAGAGGCTCTAGTAGTGGCTCTCGTATATGGGCGTATAAGGATCAGACAGTGCTCTCATTCGCACGAGACTTGCCCTCAAATATGGGACCCCAACCGGCGTCCGACAGGAGATCCATCACCGCATAAAGCTTAAATAGTTTCTCATCCACGTCTGCTTCAAAGAGAACCCTACGGCCTTGAAATCTTCCATGTGCCATATCCGTCAGTAGCGCCCTTTCGAGAGGAAGTTGCGGATCGAGATCCCGCTTTATCCTGATCTCCCGATTGACGCTCGTGCTAGCCCGGGCGCCTTTCTGCCTCCTTGATCGGGTAGGACGGCTAGGCCCGACTTCATCCATGGAAGCCCTCTTCTTCCCCATGAGGAAAAGGAGTGTGGAAAGGGAGAAAATCGCCGCCACGAGCTCGAAAAGAGCCATTTTAGTGAAATAAGATGGAGAGATAAAATGGGTTGTTAGACTTTGAGATTTTGGAGACACCAAGGAGGGTTTGAGTGCTCAAATGGGAAGAAATGAGAGAGATAGAAAATAGGTTTGAAAGGAATAGTGAGAGGTGGGTATATAGTGATGATGAAGAAGAAGATTTGAGAATGGAGGGAGTATTTGAGAGAGAAAAATGGGATTTTTGGAAGTTTGGAAAGCTTGAAGAGGTGTAAGAGGGGGGAAATGAAGCAAATGGGGGTGATATAGGGGTCCCCACATGATTTCGTGGGCCCCACTAACATGTACATCGGTCGGCCCGACTGGCCTGCTGCGTCCCAACAGGCCCGGGTGAATCGGACCGCCAGGGCTCGTGGGTGGGGCGATGCCATCGTGGTCCGCTGGACCTTGGGGAGATGACATCCCCCCCAGGGTGCCGTATGTGTGCAGGGTCCACTTTGGTTCCCCCCGATTTGTACCGTTTAGGCCCCTGAGTCCGTTTGAGGCGTTTCGGGTCCGATCTCATGCATATTAACGCTCTGCGGGTTATTTGAGTGTGGAACGTGTCGAATTATCATCTAAACCAGTCGATTTACGGTCTAGAAAAGGACTGGGATCATCTCACATGATCACAGATGCCTACGGGTCCGATTTCTAAGATTAGTTTCGCTTCAACGGTCATATGATCACTGTCCGGCGAAACTTGGGATTCTATGATCATTTTTAGGTTTTAACGCCCCCTCCTAAGTCAAAGTACGTCAGTGTGTGTCATGTTGCCATAACCCAAGTCCAGTTTAATCCAAATCATACTCTGATACCAACTTGTAATGCCCTGAAAATCGGGGGTCGAGCAGAAGCTCAACTCCCGAGCTCCAACGCATCACTTATGCAACATAGATAATTATGATTAAATGTTGTCCATATTAGTGCATTAAACATGAGTGGGATTATACCAAATCAGCATATCGTACTCCAGAGATAGTTAAATTACGCAAACAGAAGACTGTGATAAATATATAGAGCATATAAGTGATTGTAAGTTCCCAGAGTATGAACGTCACCAGGTTAAATAATTACATGTATGATTTCAAAATATACAAAATGATAAAGTGTAATGTTATCTGTCCATATCCTTGTAGCCCCGATACGCAACTCCAGGTCTATGTAGACCCGCCAGAGATTTGTGTGTAGGAGACCTCATCCTCATCATCATAGAAGACAAGCTCCATCTCGCCTCATCATCACCTACAAATACGACAGAGTCTGGTTGGTGTTTTAAAACACCGTCCCAGAGTGGGAGTGAGTGATCAACTTAATGGAGCTATAAGGCAAAGGTTAACAAGTTATCAATTCAGCCAAGCAGTAATGATAAAACAATGAAACAAGCATTTGTAAGTACTCTGGTTAATGCAAGGATGATGTGTTAATGATGCATGCCCTCGCCTGCACTCCCTCTGCGACATCATCTCAGATCGTGCATGTAACCCTTCCACTGTGCTCAACTCCTACGCCAAAGGCACATGCAATGCAGTGCATGATCGTGTTAGCCCAGTCCTTTATTAGACTCATTCATATAGCAGGTTCAGGAAGCTAAGGTACCTCCCTTTATATCATTTACCCAAACAATGATCCATCTAGGGTGTCAATCCTAGTCATTCACAGACGATGGGTAAGTTATAGGGCAACGTCACCCCTGATTTAGAAACAATAGACAGGCAAGTTTAGGTCACTATGAAGAGGCTCGTCACCTCAGCGTAGGCCTTAGTTTATACTCGAGGTCACTACGGGAAGGCTCGTCACCTTAGCGTAGGCCGACAGCTCGAATACAGTGTCCCTTACCACCGTATTCGGTTCACGAGTTTGAGTTGTTCATTGGACACTACGGGGAGGCTCGTCACCCCAGCGTAGGCCGACAGCTCAACCACAGTGTCCCATACCACCATGCTTGGCTCATGAGTCTTAGTGGATCGTGGTATTAAGGTTAAACGAGTTCTTCATTGGTAAGTTGGTACCTTAGATTCAAGCAGTAGCGTCCATAAATGGTGAACATATATTAGGCTAATCGGGTTACTTGGACAAGCTCGACTGGTACGAGCGTACGTTGAATTAATCGACACGAAGTGCGTAAGCACTCCGTGTGGCCTAACCACTGTTAACAAACAGCGTACGACTCGAATTCATCGAAAGTGTTATGTGTGGCAAAACGGCCTCAAGTACTAATTCTGAAATCATTATCGATTGCCTAGATGACGTGGTAGTCCCAATCATATTCAAACACAATAGGCATACATATGTGCTAGTCAAACAGCATGTGACAAACAATTCAAATATAAATCTCATTTGAGCATTTTGACAAACACATAACACATATTATCATACATAGACATTTCATCCATAAATAACGTAATAGTGAAATTGGTTACATGAAGGAAACTATAGCTATAGGTAAGGTGATTGAGAATCCTATCTCAACACCCTCATTAAAAACACTTCAACAAGCATTTTCTCATTCAGGCATTTTATCAAACACTTAGACTACACATATCAATATACATGTACTATATTAGTTGTAACATATATTATGGCAAGTCCTTTCACAAAGGAGTTGTCACACATACAACAATCAGGTACTTACAATTAATAATCATGGCAAGCATAAATCCAAATTCTATATTCATTCAAACATTTCAACAAACACATGGATTGCATTATAATCAACATAGTACATATATATATATCTGTAATGTGCAGAAAACATCGTATCTTAGCATATGTGATAATAATCAAGTCAGCATAAATCATCAACTGACATTGAAAGCCTTGAAAACCATAACTTAAACGTTTATAGTCCGTACCTTCCATCGGTAAACTGATTACGAACACGGTTTGAACACTATGCCTTCGTTTAGGGCACAACGGCGCCTAAATCAATGAAATAGGAAATTATTTCACCAACTCCTCAATTTAAATCCCTAAAATAGATTAGGGTTAGGGTTTCTTACCCAAAAATGGAATCGAAATCGCTGGTATAGCGATACGGGCAGGATGATTTGGCACGAGGAGCAGCGGGATCGAATCCTAACAATTATCTCTCACTCTCTCTCTCTCTCTTATTCTCACTTTATCCTTCTCTTTTCTCGCTTCTCTCTCTTAGGGTTTGTAAATTCCTATGGAATGAGAGAGGGGTAAGTTAAGGCCCTTATATAGTCTCAGAACTGATGTCAATGGCCCTAGGGCGATGGTATACTTAGGTTATAGCCAAAAGGCGACTGTTTCGGGCCAACAGAGCTTATCTGGAGGTCCATTTTCTGCATACAATTCAAAGAAAGTTCCCTGACAATGGATCTATGCCAGGTTAGAGTTTTGGATCGTTCAGATTTACGAATTGACCGTGGAGGACGAGTTTCAGTTCAACGGTCATCGACACTCAATCAGGGCCACAAGTATACTGACTTGTGTAGGGAAATTTCCCTGATCCGAGGGTGTAGTTGGGTCAGAATCTAACGGTCAGAAATCTTAAATTTGGCCTGTAAGTAAACGGCCCAAATCACTTAAATCTGAGTTCATTTTCTACAGATATTCACAATTTTCACACACTTTACTTCGGGCTCAAGTTGTGCATTTCGGGATATTATTTGGACTTGATTTCCGAGATGGTTGTCAAGCTCAGTAAGGCGGTCATAACCGTATAGTTTTGCGGTAATCGGACTTTTGACGCGCGGTCCAGGTCTGATACGAAGTTTCAAGATGCTCCGAGAGCAACTGGGTTTTGTGATTGATCCTAGATTTTTAGGTAATGTAGAGTTAGCGATTCTACTGGTTTTGGGTCTTGCAGATCGTATAGAAAGTGGTTCAAGCTAATCTACGGATTAATTCAGTTTAGTACTTAATTAATTTTCATCTAATTTCTAATGGATTCAGTCCTTAGTGATTGCTGCCTGAGGTGGTACTTGGGTCTTTGTATGGATTTTTCCAAGACGTTACAAATTTAAACGTGAAGGATGAACCACTTTCAACTAACCCTTCCAACCTTTGTGAGACATGTTTAGACCACTCCCTTGAATTGAATGATGATATGATTCAAGAGATGGACGAGTTGCTCGATATGACTCTAGAATTTGAAACCATCCAGTTAAGGCCACCATCTAAGTTATCAACCCTCGACAATACAATGCCTTTACTGAGTAGTATCAATGAACAGAGTTTTCACATCAATTCTTTGCCCGATGATTTTCAATCTGTCTGTGTAGGGCAAGAGCAAGAAAGCATGTGTCCATCCACTTTCAAAGACAATGGAATCCTGGGGTAGATCATCACAAACTTCAGTGTGGAAAATGAGTCACTCTCAGCTGAATTTTTCAACTCTTTGGATGATTGCTTGGCATACTTTGCATATTCAAACGATCCCATGATAAAAGAAATAGTGAATGCCTTACAAGACAACATTTCGGTAGTTGTCACTAATCGAGAAAACCCTTATTCTGAAGCCCCTCCTTCCTCAGATCCTGAATGTTTACCATTAAAGGAGGAGGAGATGAAAATTGAACCAGAGTCTGAAACTTCGGAATGTGTCGAGGCTGCATCACTTTCTAAGAATTTTTCTGAATTTCATCTATGTGTAGTCTCTGATTCACCATGGGGTACTAACTCTGAAACTTTCTCTGTCACAGGTAAATCATATATACTTTGGATACCTCAGGAGATTAAAAGGAAACCTTATGCTAAGGTCAATAAATTTATTTAGAAATTCATGCTCCAGGGCATCCAAGCCTATGACAAAAAGGGCTTTTAGATGATCTTGTTGAGAAACCTACTGAGAAATCTATCAAGATATTGGCCGGAGGAGGAACCTTGCGGCATAACTTTTCCCCTGCTTTCCTAGTTTAGGATTAGTTTATTGCTTTCAAAAAATTTAGGATTAGGATAGTTTACTTTCTATTGTTTTAGGATAGTTTGCTTTCAGCTATTTTAGGATAGTTTGCTTATCTTTTGTTTTAGTCGTTGGCTAACCCATCTGCACTGAGATCATTGGAAAACTTCAAAAATTCCTTCTTCAGGTACTACCTTTCCATAACTTCTCCTTTACTTTCTTTGTCTCATGTGCATTACATGCTTATATTTTTTACATTGAGGACAATGTATATTTTAGGTTGGGGAGTGTGGATTATGCAAGCTAATTATTGTTTTCTTAGTCTATAAGCAAAAATTGTGAAATTTTTTTTGAAAATGTTATAATTAAATTTGCTTGATCTTGAAGTTCATCCACGATTTAGAAGTATAAGATACTTCATGTTGATGATTTATGACTCTTGGGTTCAGTTACTTGTTAAATTTCACAGTTAAGTTCGAATTATTAATTCATGATTAGAAGTTTTAAACATTGATTGAGTCATGATTTCACATGTCACAACTTACACATTAAGGTGTCAATTTGATATTGAATTGTTAACTTGGTAATTATTAAGCATGGAAGGAACCAACCTGGGGAATTTGTCCATCATGTTCAATGAGAAGAATTGAAAAGAAAGAAAAACAGTTGTCATTGAAAAGAGCTACCTATTAAAGATCATTGAAAAGATTGAACATAGTCTGAAAGCCATCAATGGAAAAATCAAAAGCTGGAAGCATAAAAGCTAAACTATAAGGTAAGTTTTGGTTTAGGTGATGGTTATCCTGAATGCTCTTTTGATTATCAATGATTATCATGGAAATAGAGATTTGAACCTTTGATCGTGAAAGTTTAGGTTTCACTATGCACCCATAGAACTCAATTTTTAGAATTGTTATAATTTGTGGATTAATAATTTGAACTAGATTTTGAAATTTACTGAGTGTTGGAGTTTAGGAGAAAGTAATGCTCAACATTGTTGTATTTTAGAATTCTATTATCTGGATTATTTTTAAAAATCACTTGGGTTTATAGAAATTATCTTGTATTCTTGAAATATTTTTTGTATACTTTGCTCAGGACTAGCAAAATGCTGGTTGGGGATTGTGTTGAGGGTCAAATATTGCATATTGGACCCTATTTATTACATGGTTTTATGAGCATGATAATACTTAATGTTCATGTTTGTGTTGCAAGGTGAATTCAAGAGCTTGGATTGAAAAGGATGTTAAAAGCATGGATTTAACACTCAAGAATCACCAAAGTCAAGAATGGATCTTTCAAGACCAAGAATGAAGAATGCACATACTGCAGATCTAAGAAAACTAAGTCAAGAATGAAGAAAATCAGAGTTTTGAAGTGAAATTCGGTGATCCTCGACTAGTCATGGCTCCGGCTTGACCAGTCCTGGCTACGCTCGACCAGTCCTAGCTCCGGCTCGATCAGTCCTAGTTATGTATGACCCATCCTAGACTCTGCTCGACCGGTCGAAGGTGTCTCGACTCGAACTCCAGCGAGTAAAACAACTAAATTTCCATCCTACTCGACTAGTCGAGGGTGTCCCACGACCGGTTGAGGACGTCCCACAACCAGTCGAGCGTTACGCAATTTTTACGTGGATTGCGTAAATTTGAGACGATTTTTAAAAATTTCCACTCGGTGCGAAAGTCTAAGGCCTACAACTATAAATAGGGGTCCTTAGGGCATCCCTAGGCATCATCTAGGGTTTGAGGAGTGGAGCAAAAGGGTGGAGCTACCGTCAGGGAGTTCTTCTTCTTCCTCTTTAGTTGATTTTTTTTTTTTGTTTAAGAGTCTTTAGTTCAATCATGTCTATGGTTGGCTAAACCTCTTAGGTAGGGCTAAGAGGTGAAGCTTGTAGCGTGATTGGAATGTTTACTTTATTTTGATTCATGTTTTGTTGAACTCTTATGGATTCTAGTTATTTATTAAGGAATATTTTTAGTGTTTAATGGTTTGTTGTGACTCAAATTACAATGGATCTGCGATTGCTTTGAATATTTTCTTCCCCTGAATTGAGATTGTGAAATTAGTAAGTCCTGTTGTTCACCATCGTCCCGTGGCATGGTAGGGTGACGGAATCCTTCCTAACCTTCACAATTCTCTCATGATTAGTCGTGGGATTGGTAAATCCTGTTGTTTGCCTTGTCTCCTGGGCATGGTTAGGTGATGGAATCACTTCCAAAACCTCATCACTCTCATCTATTGATGATTAGATACATGAGAAGTTTAGAGATCTGCAAAGCTCTTCGTACCAATTGGATAGGATAGGACTCTGATTCCAGTTGTATCCTTGAATCATGCAAGGTAGCTTCCCAATTGCTATAAGTGGATCCTTGGCACCCTAGTTACCACCTTTAATTTCATTAGTTTTAATTACTTTTATCACAATTAGTCTCTCAAATATTTCGGAATAGGTTTTCATCTTTTTCTAGTTCTAATTCTAGTTGCTCTCAGAAGACACACGAGATTAGTCCCTGTGGATTCGACATCAATCTCACTAAGATTATTACTACATCACAGCCCTACACTTGGGGTTATGAACACATCACCTACATCATCTATATGGTTAGAGAGGGTCAACGCCCTACTCATAGTAATGGTTATCCTTCAATATTAACAATAATTCAAGTAATTCATCACAGTGAGACAATATAAAAATTCTAATACATCTCGTTTTCCATCACTACGAGTGGCATCAGTATGCACAACCAATCTATATGAATTCATGCTTAGCATAGTATGTTTGGCTCATCATACATAGTGACCACCACATTTTGAAATATAATTTATAAAAGTTCAGATCACTCCACATCCCATAACTATAGAGATTTGTTCGTGTGTCCAATACTACCGTGGATTCACATGAACACCTTGAGACGAACTACTCATGGAGAGACTAATTGCGACATCCAATCCTGAAAAGTGATGTATCATGCGCTTGCGGATTACATATGTCGATGTGTGAACCATTAACTAAATCCAAGGATTTACGCGTCGATCAAGAGGGTCACTACCCAGAGTGCATTACGTCCACAATATATATAAGTTACTAGTTATGGGTCTTTCATCACATCACTTACATCAATAAAGAATTAAATCGAATCATGAGAATATATCTTAGAACTTTAAAACACATGTGCAAGCCATAAAATAAGGAAAGTATGATGTAGAGTGGGTCGTGGACACTTTCATGTCCAAGATGGACCAGAGAAGGCTCGATCGGAGGTGGAAGTGATGAGGACCGTCAAAACCCTAAAATAGACATATCTCGCAACCGGAATGAGTTATTAGACGTACCATATATGATTTTGGGGTAGGTGAAGCTACTTTAGCCACCCAACCCTGCCATTCCAAGTTGTCCATGCCGAATTTATGAGATTCCATCAGATCGACGGTAAAAAATCCTTTTTAATTTCATTTTTACTATTTATAGTAACTTTTAGTTCGATCATAACTCTTAATCCTTTGAGCTTTAGGAGTCGTGCCCAACATGAAAATGGATTTAAAATTTTAGGAGAATAACGTGGTTAGGCCAAATAGGACACTTACTATTTACAGTCGAAAACCATGAAGTCTAATAGGAATCATGACCGTCTATAAATAATAAGTTTATTATTTATAGTAAGTCACAAATTTTAGGGAGTTTGAGTTGGAGTTTGATTCTGAAACTTCTTCATAGGTTTGGTATCACTATTTAAAGGATTGTAACTTTATTTTTATGAAATATCAATCAATTTTTAAATTTCTTAGAATTTATTTCCATTTTCTTATTTTTCCCTCGTGGATTCGAGGAATCTCTGTGAGGAGTCCAGAGAAGCTCTGTAGATTCGGAGTAGTTATCCCCTTGAGGAAGACGGTGATTGACCTCGTCACATCCATCCCTATGTCAAAGTAGCACAAGGTTAACCTAATAAATGGAAAAGACTATCAATAAGATAAATTAATAAAAGAGAATAGTAGTAATAGGCTAAATCAACAAAAATAGGGAGAGAAGCAAAATCTAACTCAATATAGAACGGAAACAAACGTTGGTCTCAAAATCGGCAAACAGCGAGGCTTTTATCCATCACTCATGAATTCATAAAAAGTCCAAAAATATATCATGAACTAATCAATATAAAATTATAATAAAATAAGCACCAGTAGGGTAGAAAATAGTCCATACACTTTAAAGTGTATCAATAAGCACAACAATACGATTTCTAGTCAGACGAGTCACTCAGTAAGTCCAAAATACCCCAAAAGTTGGTCCCATTGTCTTAAGATTTAAAATATAAATTTTAATTCAGATTAATATCAATAAAATAATAATATTTTCTGACATAACTATTCGGTCCATTAGATGTGCAAACTATGCATCGTTTGGGACCCGAACACGTGTAGTTTCACAATTTAAGCATACTTTTGTGATCAAACCCACAAAATCTATCCAGCTTGATTAAAATCATATCCTAAATATAATTCTCACATGGATAAATAAATTATAATATTCCAATAACTTATTAGCATAGAAATCACAATATAAATCAAACTATGCAAAATTTTAAGGAAAAAAATAAGAGAAATTATGTATAAATTCAACTTAAATTGATGTAAGCTTAAAAGAATCTCTCACCTCAGATTATATATCACTTTAGGGCTGGTCCAAATAGAAGAATTAAGAATCTAAAATAAAATTTTAGATTTTGGACAGTTTAGATTTCACATGTACAGCGTGTATCGAAACTAAAACTTCAATCGGACAGTTTATAAAATATAAAACTAAAAAAAGAAATCTTAATTTAATTAAATTGAGGCCAAAATAACTTAAGATCAATGGTCATTGATGATGAAAAAGAAGATGAAAAGCTCATTTGAAGTAGTTGGGACAACCACCTCTCTCTCTCTCTCTCTCTCTCTCTCTCTCTCATGTGGAAGAGCAATAAGGGGCTAGACATTCAGCCCTTCCCTCTTATATAGGAATGCTAGGATTTTCACTTTATGGGGTGGAATGTGGGAGTAATTGTGGCTCACTTATTGTATTCGGGATCCAAAACATTCACGAAACTAAGTTTTTCGATCCCTTTCCAAGGTGTACTTTTGTATAACCATCAGATCATCCTAGGTCCATTTTTTAACCAAGGGTTATCCACCATTTTCATATAGATGGCTCACTTAGGTTGTAGTTCACTTAGATTTTTGATATACTAGATAGTTTCGACGAAGTGGTGCTGATGTACAAAGCGGACTTGATGCTATGCAAGAGGGGGCCCACTTTGAGTGGTTGGACAACCCTTTGAATGGTTTCACATGCCCAAGGGCTGGTTTGTGGATCATCTTCCTTTTGGACTCGAGGTGGAACTCAACTTCTATTTCGTTCGTGTGGTGTTTCCATCATATAATGTGTTATCTTGCATAGTTTCGATGAACAACAGCCAAAGTTGTAATTTTCACAATGGATGGACACCTAAGATGTGTTTTAGACCATTCATGAGATGTATAGTCCATCTTCGATGATCGGGTCTCAAAATTTGTGCAAACTCGTAGCCGGATGAATCTAGCAATTACATGAATTTTTAGAGCAAACGGATGGTGGAAAATGGTCCAACTTGACGTCCCACTCCATAGGTGGTGAAATCCCACTGTAGCGTGAGTGTGTGGGGGTGTGTGCATGTGTATAAAAATAAAATAAAATAAAATAAAATAACTAGTTTTAAAAGGATTGGGAAATTTCTAATTAGGTAGATTTTGAACTAAATTGAAGTGCTCTCCTAGATTTCCATGATTAGCCCATGAAGGGTGCGATTTAAGACCTTTATTAAATCAAGTCCATTGCCCTAAGTCTTGGAAAAATAATTTTATGATCATGAAACACTAAATGAAGGGTTTAGGGGCTGATTTGTTAATTTGGATATTTTCACTATAATCTAAGAGTGAAGGTTTGGTTTGTATGGTTAAGTCATTCACAATAGATTATTTGGGTTTTATTGGATCACCGGAAGTGGTCCGTTTATTCATTCTGGTCTAAGTTAATATGAATCGTTATAACTCTTGGATCACTTTGAAAATCACATTTATACCTCTCCATTTGTAATTCCAACGGTGGGTTTAAGGTTTATCAATGTGATGAAGAGAATGGTCGATTTACTTTCAGGACCACCTTTCCTGATCAATGGCTATAATGTGTCGATATACTAGATTTCCATGATCTAGGAATCTTTTTGCGATTTTGGTTTTACAGAATTGTTCCTTAGGTCATTCTACACTAATTCAATAGTTTACTTCGAAATTGATTATCGTTATTTGGTTAGAAAATGTGATGGGTCCATAAGGGCATTTTCATAATTTTATCATTTGTGCTCGTATTCAAAATATAGATTATTTTGATTGAAATCTATATGCTGAGCAACTTTCATAATAAAAAAAAAAAAAAAAAAAAAAAAAAAAAAAAAAAAAAAAAACGTTCTTCTTAATTCCTAGCAACGAAAGTTATATAGGCTATCTGTCATACTAGTGGAAGTGAAAGCATTCCATAGTGTATTTAAGCAAAAAGTTTCTACAAAATCTATATTATTACACGAGAGTTGGAAAGGCTTTAAGGGCCAAGATCCGAGATTGTCACGTAGAGAAATATCATCAATTGGATGGGGTGGTGAAATGGGTAATTTAGGTAAAGGAGACGGGCAATGGAGTCTTTTCCCCTGCCCACACACTTGCCCCTCTTTCAGGAGAGCTCCACTTGTTGTCTACCTTCTCTTGCTAAGGCAGGAGAGGTGCATGCCATGTGGTGTGTGACACCCTAGGAGTCACGCATCACAAGGACCCCCTCTTGCTTTCATATGCAGATTTTTGTGGTAGTTTGTGGGCCATTGGTTAATATGGTTCTACTTTGCAGTGGTCCTGAAGTTCCATGGGCCTGAGTTTGGGCTTGGTTTTGGTCTTGGAATGGGGGTCTAGTTGTGGGTGTTCGTCCCCATTATCGCCATACCCTGCAACAACCAATCAGGAGGGGTTACGTGTGATATGTATAAATCCACATGGTGTATTCGAGATATGCAGATATGTGCTGCTTGAACGGATGATAAAGAGGCAATTGTGCCCAGACAGTTACATGACAGGTGGTAATAGGAGAAGCAAATGAAGCAAATAACGTATGAAATATCTAGAGAGCAATAATGGAGAACAATTATGGCAACCGTTGGGACGTGAGAAGAATCTAGAATGACTGGATCAAAGCTATAAATAGAAAATAAATGCAAGAAGGTAAATTGTCTCATACCAACCCAAATAAACCAAATCTATCTTTCAATTATCCTATTGATTTACATTCCATAATGTAATCCATTACTTTCCTTTTTAAGCAAAGTTACATTTCTTAGTGTAATCTTTACTTTCCAACCTGTTATTTTACATTCCGTAATATAATCAATAATGGTAATCAAGTAGCCAGTAATCTTTAGTTGTAATCTTGTGTCTAAGCTCCCACGCTGGATTCAGTTCTTCCATCAAAAATGTGTTCATCAGTTGTTCCTCATGACCAACTATAAGAATTCCCTTCCTCATTTCCATTTATCTTTATCAAAAAGTCCTTTCATACGAAAGGCAAAGGTGTAACCCATCATCAGAGCACGAACCCTACCCTCTGAATGTTGCTGATCTGATTTTACACATGAAGCGAGTGGTTGAATAGGCGACCGATCTCCTTGGATCTCGGTCATACACCACGTGTCTACCTATCTTGGCGCTCGAGGTCATTGTTGTTCGGCTTGAAATGAAGCCGCAATTTCATTTCTAGCACGCCTACATATCTAGTGCAGAGAACAATGAGAAACAACTGGCACGCCTTATGGGACCCTGTCTCTAGTTTGCTGGTGCAATATTGTTGAGAATGAATAAAATAAGTGCCTATATTGCTGGGGTTGAGCCCTTAACACCAACTGCACCACCTCCAATTAAGGACGTAGCAGTTCACACAGCCCCTGACGCATTAAATTTAAACAATAGCCCGACAACTTTTGTTGGAGACCCGGGAGGGCCATTCATGTCCCGAACTGTTCTTCCGGATGAGGTAGTTGTCGTGCTCCAGGATGTTCAGATGAGCGTTCACCTTGTGCAAGAATACGGAAGAGCTAAACAGGAACAATTCCATATTCAAGCTAAGAACACTAATCGATATATGGTTAGGCAGACTGAAGCCATGCAACGACCGATACCTATGATAATTGAACGAACATCATCAACAACGCAATACAATGATGAGGGAAGTTCGATCGGCAATGTAACCCCATTGCTGCCTATGCCACCTCCACAGTGTAATACACCCCTGGTTCCTGTTCTGGAGATAAGGAATGCACCACCTCCTATGGAAGATAGGCGATCAGAGCAGGAGGCTAGAAATTTCATACCTAAAAATAGGAATCGGGGACCAATGGGAGGATTCAACCCCCAACTGTTTCCTAGATTCCAGGATAATCTAAATCGACTTGGTCCGGATCTGCCGCCAACCTTAGAGCCTCAGCGGATCGAGCGAGACCAAATCATACAAATTGTCTAGGAAGTCGATGGCCAAGTGCTCGGCCATAACTGTCACGCCCCAACTCGAAAATCACAAAATTCCCGATCGCCGAATTCGACGCCGACAGCCTCCGTAGAACCTCATTCTTGGCTCCCAGCACTCATACGCCAGGTTCCGATCCTGGGATGCTACAAGGAGGGTTTTCAACATCAGTTAAATTCATCATAAGCATAACTAAAGGCATAACCCACAAACAACAACCGAAAACTCCATCACATTTTCACTATGATAAAAAACTTTACAAGTACAATGAGCATAAAGGGAAATACAATGATAATGGACAAAAAACTCCAAAAAGATCTGCTCTGCGCTCCTGCCTCAGCGCTGCTGCGTCCTCGCGTCACCTGCACGCAACGGTCGTGCATAAGCTTATAGAAAGCTTAGAGGGTGGTAAAAGTGTGTGCGCAAGGTAGTAATGCAGATATGCAATATCAGAGTAATGCGGAACATGTTGGTGAATCCATGAATATCGTTAGCCGTACTGAGGTTATGCGATGCAAGGCATGAATGATGTCGGCCATACCAAGGCCATGCGATGCGAAATACAAATCAAGCATACAAATCCTCATCTAAGTCCATATATCAGTACAGCTCAAATCTGGGATATCACCGGGGTCTAGTACACTCTAAACCAGATTGCCACCCCATCGCGCACAATAAGGTAAGTGGAAGAGACCTCACTACCCGCCTGCCAATATCGGGCGCGGCTCGTCGATAGCGAACCCATTCCTCGAGCTGGTCAAACTCAGCCTAACATTGCCCCCTCCTCTCGGGCGGGTAAGGCTGTACCCCCTTCCAACCGACCACGACATAGTGGAAAGGGCAGCCTCTTGGTAATCGGCCATCGGTGCTCATGTAACCACTTGGTCTAGACGTTGGAGCAACCTCTTGGTACCATAAGGGTTTAGGGACTTTCACCCAGGGATATCTATAGCACCCCATGTAGAACAAGATTTCTGATATCCGATCCTGCCAACCACGATACACCTGTGGAGGCTACGGCCCTGATGTCGCTAGGGCGTACAGTACCATATCACACCATGCGAATGCATGAATCACACTATCCAATCATACAGCAATCATGCGCGTCTCGTGCACTCATGTGGGGCAACACTGCCTAACCGAGAGCCCTTAAACAATCTGCCCGAAGGCATATGCTATGATCAATCACTTCTCATATCAAGCATACATATGATGCGTATGATCAGGAATCATGGGACTATACTAAACATGTTATATGGGATAGATGTTGTTCATAAGGAGATGGGCCTAGACGGCCTACAAGTATGGGCCTAACAATGGGCCCTAGGGAGAATCATAATGTCGACATTTAACCAACATTATTCTACAATATGGACGTCAAACCAACATTGCTCCCAAGGCATTGCCCGTCGTAAACATCATTACATGAAACAGGTTGGGGTTACACATTGCAATGGGCCTTAGGTTCATCCCATTGGGCCTTAGATACATCAAATGGGCCATACCATATGGGCCTTTCATTCGTCAAGTGGGTCACATCAATGGGCCGCACCAATGGGCCTTATGCTCATTGCAATGGGTCATAACCCGTGAGCCTTAGATACATCAAATGGGTCTAGTCTCATGGGTCTTAAAATACATCAAATGGCCTAATGACATGGGCCTTACAACCACATCAAATGGCCTAATGACATGGGCCTTACATCCACATCAAAGTGGGCCCCAATGATCTACCACAAATACATTAAGATGGACCTAAAAACATGCCAAGGTGGGGTCCACTTGGACTATGGATCTGGCTCATCTTTAGCTCAAGCCATAAAATGATCTTTCAAAATGGATAGATGGATTGGATGCAACATAATACACCCCTGGTTCCTGTTCTGGAGATAAGAAATGCACCACCTCCTATGGAAGATAGGCGATCAGAGTAGGAGGCTAGAAATTTCATACCTAAAAATAGGAATAGGGGACCAATGGGAGGATTCAACCCCCAACTGTTTCCTAGATTCCAGGATAATCTAAATCGACTTGGTCCGGATCAGCCGCCAACCTTAGAGCCTCAGCGGATCGACCGAGACCAAATCATACAAATTGTCTAGGAAGTCGATGGCCAAGTGCTCGGCCATAACACTATCCCAGTCTATCACAAATCATACCCTAAGTAGATAGATTGGCAACATCTATTGCCGAGAAACTATCGATCGGATTTTGCCTTATCTTTGGACGAACCTGTTTAGTCGACCATTGAGAACGTTGGCTGCTTCACAATGCAATGGGGAGAATTGGCCAACAATGACTATTATAAGTTACAGTTGTTCGGGCATTCACTGACCACTGCGACCTTCACTTGGTACTTGAATTTGCTGCCAAACACGATACCTAATTAGTAGGAGATGGAAGAGAAATTCAACGATCAGTTCTTTTCTAAGAACGGAGAGATTACCATGGCCGATCTAGCATGGTTTTGACAATTGCCTGGGGAATCGTGCAAGAGTTATATTATACGATTCAAGCGGGCAAAGAGTCGTTGTAAAGTTATCATCACCGAGGCTGAATTTGTGCAACTGGTACAAGACAGGCTTAAATATAAGCTTTGTAGACGGAACCTGTTTGGCAGTCGTGCTCGTATGATGTCGGTGGTAAATGGAGTTTCAGATTCCTCTATTATTGCTTCCATTGGGGTCGGTGCGTTCGTGCAGTAGTCTTCTCGCATGTCCCTGATCTAACCACATAAATCCTTGAGATCGGCCTCCCAAGGCTTGTCGCTTTTGGTAGTAGCTTTGACCGGGCTTTGCCGCGCTTCTTCCGATATAGCTCATGGCGTAGGTCAGAAGTGGGCAAAGCTGTAGTCCCGCAGACATGAGAAGGGGCTGGTTTGGTCGAACCTTGTCGTTAGCTCTTCTAGGAGGCGACATGTGTTTTGTACATGCTGCGGAGGATTGTAGCCTATTTGTTCATCCTCCCTGTTGGTCTTTTGTACATGTTGAGGCTATACTTGTTTAATCGACATCCTTTGATGCGTGACCACTGACCCTGCCTCTTGGGACTAGAATCAACCTGATGTTGGGAAGAGGAACCCCCATGACTGTCAAGCTGTTCCGGGGGAGGCGTTAGGTTGGGTGCAGTTGGGGAGATTCTGGTCTTCTTCTTCCCTCTAGCCATCATAATTGCTCTGGTAAAATAGGGAACACCTTTGATTTCGGTTCCCACAGAAGGCGTCAAACTGTTGATGCAGTTTTCCTGTAGACCCTCCTTGGTTAACCCTCCGAAACCTGCACAGTGGACCCTCCAATGCCTATGTTAGGAAATTGAGTCTTTGTAGGAGGTGATCTTTTATGAAAAGAGTCACCAGTCGTATATTTAGATAGAGTGTTATGAATGTACCTTTCACCATCTTTGGATCCCCTTATATAGTCGAGAGGGAAGATCACATGAATGAGAAATCTTCTCTATTTAGTAGGGAAGATAACGTCGTTGGAAGCCTTCCTCATTTAGGACTCCTACTGTACCGGAGATCTTCCCGCACGGGAATTCAGATCTCCTGGGGATCTTCCAAGGATTACGGTCGTCCGAGATCCCCGAAATCTGATTTTGTCTTCGGAAGAGCTTGGGAGAGACCTTTGGGACGTTGAAGAGATTCTCGGACTATTCGTCCGGGACAAGGTCAGGCGGGGGATGCGCTGGATAAAGTGGAAGTAGATCATGCTGAGCTTCTTCGACAGATCAGCATTCACCTTGTCAGAGGTTATGCCGACCTATAACTGAGCTATATCTGACCTATGGTTGGGTCAATATATAACCAACCTATGACTGACATGTAGTTATGCCGACTCTATTCAATAGGTCGGCCATTTGAGTAGACTTATAGTTGTATCGACCTACTTTGTGGTCGGCCCAATAGATGCATCTTAAGTGATTTAGCCCTATTGGGTCCTTGCTAGTTGTAGAGTTGATTCCTTTTCATAGGTCGTATTATTTTTTCCCCCAACAACTTGTTATTTACATTCCTTCGTGCAATCAGTAGTGGTAATCAAGTAGTTGTTAACTTTAGTTATAATTTAAATCTACACTCATATGCTAGATTCAGTTCAAACATCAATAAGAGTTCTCCATTTAAGAAAGTATTTTACATTTGTTATTAGAGTGGTGTCGCTAGATCATTTTAACATATTATACGAGTGGTAGAATAGGCAATCAATGTTATTAGATCTTGATCACATACTAGGTCTATACCGATTTGGGGTCATAGTTATTCGGTTTGGATTAAGCTGCAAAATTAATTCCAGCATGACTCCACCTATCATGGAAACAAAACCACAATTTGAACCACAATAGTAAATACTTCTTTCTATTACTTGGTATAAAAAAGTGGTGATTTAAAAATAGTACTTTGCTCATGATCAGGTCGGGCGCTCGAGTGAACTGAGTCTGCTCCACGAGTTTCTCATTGACTCCTCTCCACACGTGCAAGACCTGCATGAGTAGTCCATTAGGTCAGCCACACATGTCTGCCATAACGGCACATGCACTGTCGTATGAGATGCGGATTGACTACGAAAGACTTCCGCATGAACTGACGGGAAGTTAGGTGGGCCCACTGTGTTGTTCGTGAGAAATCCACCCCGTCAATCTGTTTTTTTACATATCTGATCAGGACATGCACTAAAACTGGCGCAAATCCAAAACTCAAGTTGGCTGCACAACAGAGGCTTGAACGTCCACCGTTGAAACATTTGTGGGCCTCAGAAGTTTGTATCAGGCTATTTTTTTTTTTTTTTTTTGTTTTTTGTTTTTAGTTCTTCATCAGAATAGGAATGACCTTATGAACGGTATGGATGGTATATAAACATGACGATAGATACAGAGAGGTTTCAATGATATACATTACCTACTCAAGTTTTTCTGTGCAACCCACTTGAATTTAGGATTTTCTGCGACAAACATCACGGTAGGCCCCACCTAGCTTTCGGTCAGGAAGTTACGCATCCTGGCGGCGTGTAGGTGAAGAGGGCCGTAGATGTGCGTGGGTTCAGCAAACTTCGAGCTCACTCCTTTTGTCACGACGACTCATCACTTTCCCGCAATACTTGGCTTATTTTCCATGACCAACCATGTGTTTCTTTCTGGACCGTTTATTTATAAGCCAATGATCTGAGGGTTAGGATCTTCCAGTTTCTGATATCATGCAGGCATCCTCCATCCATCTAGACGCAGATTGGATACGAAATGCGTGGTATGGCACACACTACTGACCTCAGTAGTGTGTTGACATGGTAAAGTTCTGCCTGCCAATTATGATGTGTGTGTTTTTTATATCCACGCTATCCATCCAATTTTCCATATCAATGTAAGTGCACTGGACAAAAAATGAAGCAGATCCAAAGCTCATACCACACTTCAGAAAGTAATGGGGATGGAGGAGGTATATGTAGAGGAGCCAACGGGGACCTCATTTTCTGCATTTTCCGTAGGTTATGGGGAGGGTAATAACAACGGTGCTGAACTCCAAGCGGTGTACGACGGCCTGGCCCTCTACGGGAATCTTGGGTTATCTAAGGTGGTGTTCAAATTGGACTCTAAGTTAGTGGTGGACGCCCTAAAAGGGCGGTCCCATATGGCGTGTAAATGGGAGTATTGGTTAACCAGAGTAGAAGGGCTAAAGAGGAGGGCCGGGGTTGTATCTGATTTACCCACATTTTGAGAGAAGGAAATGGCCAGTAGATGGGCTCGAAAAGAAGGAAGTGGCAGTCAAGGGAATCGTTTATACAGGAAGACCTCAAACTTCTCACTCTACATTCGGGTGTCTGTTTATGTTAGATAAGGTGGGATTGGCATTAGAGAGTTTTCGGTGGGGAAGGAGGCGACCCCACATGGGGATCCTTTGTAAATTGAAGGCGGAACTTTCTGGTGGCAGCTCGAAATGGCAGTGTCATGCAAAGTTTTTATCATCAAGGAATGGAGATTGTTTTATTTTTTTATTTTTTTATTTTAAGCAGTGGGGATTGAATGCCAACTGTACAAATTTTCTTGGTGGCGAAGATTTAGATGGACGCGGATTTCCTGCGAAAGGCTTTCGCAGGAAGTTCCTGCGCTGGAAACTTAGGTGGGCCCACCGTGAAGTTTTTAAGAAATCTAACCCGTCCATCCGTTTTGTGAGCTCATTTTAGGACTTTAGACCAAAATCGAATCGTAACCAAGACTTAAGTGGCCTCACTAAAGGAAAATGTGGGTAGGGAAATTCTTACCATTGAAACCTCCCTGAGTCAACAGTTATGTTTAAATTCAATCCATACCGTTCATAACGTCATTCCTAAGGGATGAAATGGAAAAAAAAATATATTACCCTGATTCAAAACTTCTGTGGCCCCATGAATATTTCAACTGTGGGAGTTCAATCCTCACTTTTTCGGCCCACTTGGGTATTGGATTTGGCTCATTTTTATTTATTATGTTAAGATGATCTCAAAAAACGGATGGATGGGGTGGATTTCTCACAGACTTTACGGTGGGCCCCACCTAGGTTTCCAGCGCAGGAACTTCATGCGAAAGGCTTTCGCAGGAAATCCGCGTCCGTTTTAGATATGGTGTGTTTTCCATTCATCCAGTGACCTTTTGAACAGGTTGGATCCCGGACCACCCACTAGATAGATCTTTTTAGATCACATGCGTGCGCCAGTATCATAATCCATCTAATTTTAGTCTTTATTTTTATTTTTATTTTTTTGTAAATTGAATTTGTACCATTATCGTATTCCTTTTAACTTCTATCGAAGCCAAATATATATATATATATATATATATATATATATATATATATATATATATATATATATATATATGAAAAAATGGGACACACTGATAGGACAAAATTGACACGGGGATTTATTATAATGGAATGAAGATTAACAAAATGGAAAGAGAAGTCAAAATGAGCTCTCCTATTATCTTTCATGTGTTTACGTTGAGCAGACACATAGAGAGTGCATCAAACCCCTCAGACCTTACATATAGCAAGCGATATAAAGATAAATCCAATTATATACTTAATCAAACATGTAAATACCAAAACATACGTGTGGTCCTATAACGACCCGAAATTCATAAGCTAAGGAAACAAATAGTTAGTGGGACCCGTTTAAGGCCCATATACACCCAAACTTAGGATTGGGCATATTAACAACTGGTGGACGGAATGGATTTCCCGAACACTGCAGCAGACCCACATTAAGGTCGAGCGTACATCAGTTACGTGCAGATGCGGTGTACCGAGAGCTAAGGCCGGTCAAGCCAGATTGACCCGACCACACTTGAGAGAAACCAAAAGGGAAATTGACTGTACTCACCTTGAAGTTTGGGCTAAAAGTGGACTTCTGACAAGCTTCCGAAAAT
The DNA here is from genome assembly GCA_021015155.1 of Magnolia officinalis. NCBI lineage: Eukaryota > Viridiplantae > Streptophyta > Magnoliopsida > Magnoliales > Magnoliaceae > Magnolia > Magnolia officinalis. The sequence goes on from JAJHSJ010000001.1 coordinate 38,581,684, forward strand.
TACTTGGACCAAAATGCTCTTGTCCTTGTTTCAGTAGTTGTACGGTTTTCTAAGAAATAAGAAGTTACGTCGTATTTAATACCAAGAAAGTGATTTGTACGGAACCATTTTTTGCACATGGGCAAGGACCAAACTCGTGGGGCCCACATTGATGTATGTGTATAATCCATGCCGCCCATCCTTTTTGCCGTGTCATTTTAGGGCTAGGGCCCAAATATCAACCTAATCCAGAACTCGTGTGGGTCACATAATAGAAAAAAAAAATTATGACAATGGAACCCACTATTGAAACTTTCCAGGCCAAGACTTTTTAGGCCCACGCCCCCCATCCTTTTTTGCCGTTTCATTTTAGGGTCTGTGGGCCACTGAGCACAGTTGGGATGTTAGATAAACAGTACAGTAGGAACATGTTTATATAAGATCCATTCCATCCATCTAACAAGGAATCATATTTTCACCATGTATCATAAATTTTATTTAAATATAATAGTCATTTGTATCACATCATAGGGAAAAGTGTCATATCCATGACCCATTTAACAAGAGAACCACGACCCATTTAACATGACAATCACGACCCATATATAATGACAACCACGACCTATTTAACATGACAACCACGACCCATGGAAACTATGACCCATTACAACCACGACCCACATCACATGAGAACCACTACCCATACAACATGACAACTAGGATCCATGACAACCACGACCCATGGGATTTCCAATTGATGACCAGGGTCATACCATTTCTGTCATTGAGCAAAGAGAAGTACAAAGTTGTCCTCCACGACCATAATTACAATACAATATGGGTCGTGGTGAACATACAACAGCCGCGATCCATATAACATTACAACCACAAACCCATATAACATGACAACCACGACCCATATAACGTAACCACCACGACCCATATAACATGACAACTACGACCCATGCAAACACGACCCATATAACACTGTCACTGCCAGAAGAGAAGCTAAAGTTGCACTCTCACTTCTGCCACTGCCAGAAGAGAAGCTAAAGCTGTTGACAAACACGACCATAATTACAATACAATATGAAGAACAGTTCTCTTCAACGGGCACCTAGCGAGCTGAAAAACTCTGTTGAGAATGTGTCTTCAGAATTTCTTGTGGAGGCCATTGATCTTCAAGAAGATCGTCAACATCCCTGAGGAAAGGGAAGATATCCCCATAAAGGAAGAACACGAGAAGGACTTGATGACTTTTTTGAATCTCCTCCATTATTTTGATTGAAAGAGCAAAGAAATCCATGAATGCTTAAGGTGTTGCAATAGGATTCTGATTTGGATTGGCTTGTGAAAGTAATTTGAAACTCAAGTACCACTTTTTATAGGTTGGTCAAACATTCCGAAAGGTCGCACTGATTCCTAAGGGATTACGGGGAAGTAGCGACATTAATGCAATTTCCTGAAAAAGAGTATGGCGCTAATTCCGAAGGGAAGGGTCGTGGATATGATGAACAATATGTCATGGTTGTCATCCACACTGGGAACCACAACCTAGTGTGTATGACAACCACGACCTTGTCGTGTGATCATGATTAACATGCACATTGGATTGTGGTTGTCATGTTATAGGGTTGGGGTTTTCTTGTAAATGGGTCGTGGTTTACATGGGTCGTAGTTTTCATGTTGAAAGGGTCATGGTTGTTATGAGGTATGGGTCATGGTTGTTACATGTTCATCACGACCCATATAACATGACAACCACGACCCATATAACATGACAACCACGACCCATACCTGTTGTCAAGTTATATGGGTCGTGGTTTTCATGTTACATGGGTCGTGGTTTTCGTGTGATATGGGTCATGGTTTTCATGTTACACGGGTCGTGGTTGCCAATCCGATCCACGATCCAACGTTAGACGACAACCACGATCCAACGCTGGATGACAACCACGATCCAATGTACATGTGAACCACCACTACCAAAAAAAGGGGCAAAGGATACAGACTACGTTAGTTTTTTGCTACGGATATAAGCCTTAGCTATATTTGCTACGGTTTTAATCCGTAGCTAAAAAGTTGACACACCATTTATAATTAATGGTGTTGTAAGGGGCTCTATGAGGCCTTAAAAAAATTATATGTTCTATCTAAGCCGTCCATATATTAGAAATATTACTTTAGAGATTGAAAAAAAAAATTCAACTAGATTGAAGGCTCAAATGGACCACACGGTAGGAAACATGGATATTAAATTACATTTACTTCTTATGGTGTGGTCCACTTGGGCCTTGAATATACCTTTAATTTTGGTATCATAAACTAAAATAATTTAATAAAATTATGTATCGGAATGGATAAACCAAATACATCATGATGGGTCCCACGGAGCCCCTGTCTCTCGACCGTCCAGGGTTCATTTTATGAGACACGCCTGGAAACGAATTGGCTATTGTCCTGCCACCAAGCAATGGTAGATGGTCGGTGCTCTGTGGGCCCTACCATGATGTCTGTTTTTCATCCATGTCGTCCATCTATTTTTATAGATCATTTTATGATATATGAGAAAAAATAAGGTATATATAAATCTCAAGTGGACCACATTACAGGAAAAAGTGTTGGATGAACGTTGACCATTAAAAACGTTTTGGGGGCATAAAAGTTTCGGATCAAGCTGATATTTATTGTTTCCCTTCATCCGAGTCTTTATAACCTAATCAACATATTAGATTTCAAATAAACAGTACAGTGGGCCTTAAGAGGATTTTAATAGTGGATATCCAATCATTATTGATTTCCTGTTGTGTGGTCCACCTGAGAATTATATACATATAATTTTTTGTATAAAGCCTTAAAATGATCTTTAAAAATAGATGAACGGAATGGATGAAACGCATACATCATGGTGGGGCCCACAGAGCACCCACCACCGGTAGCCAATCCGTCTCCCAAATTTGGGCGCACGCTCAAAATAGAGCCGCGCCCAAAATGGGTTCTCTCTCTCTCTCTCTCTCTCTCTCTTCATTCCCTAATCTCTCCATTACCTCCCGATCTCTGCTCCATGTCTCTCATTCTCCTCCCTCTCTCTTCAATGCATCAACCGTGAAGAAACACGCCGTAAAGCTCCTCTTCTATCTCTCTCCATTGCAGAGGGACGGAGATGGATTCACGATGATGTCTGCGTGGATTGGTTCGGCAATCACGGGCTGCAAATGTGGTCTCTGGAGATGAGAGACAGAGAAGACGAGGGTTTGGGTTGCACCAAATCTTTCGGAAACAATGGCTGTCAGCAAAGTCGGGGGAGTTTTTTTTATTTTCTCGATAGGGGGTGATGTTGGCCGTGGACCCTGGTGGATACCCTGGTGGATTCGGGCAGTGCTAGTATATTTCGGTGCTACAGATGAAGATGACGGTGATGAACCACCTCTGGTATTATTTTTCTTGGATTCCTATTTTTTTCCTGATAAATTTCATGAGGAGATTTAGGGCTTTGGAGTCTGATTTTGGTTCCTAAGTACTATTGCTATATGAGGAGATGTTTTTAGTTGACATTTAGTTGAACCCTAATGGGCAGATGCATTCTGCCAAATCTCAGCTGGGAAAGAAAAATTTCCCAAATCTCAACTGGGAAAAAAAAAAAAAGGAAGAAGAAGAAGAAGAAGAAGAAGAAGAAGAAGAAGAAGAAGAAGAAGAAGAAAGAAAGGTGCCCAAATCTGTATTGCATTGGGAATCCTGTGCTGATTCCGTTCCTGATGGAGCAGACAGTACTAATTGAGAAATCTTTTCATTGATTGAGTAAAGATGATCCATCGGCCTTCATTGATTTGGATGCAGATCGCTTCTTAATAGATAAATCCTATTGGCAATCATTAAGCTTTTCAAAAACACTTTTTTTTTTTTTGAGAATTCCATTTGGTGGGGAGTTTCAGTTGTCAAGTTGGCTTCGCTTGTTGAATTTCGTTTTTTTTTTTTTCCTGGATAGGCTATTTTTAGATGTCAGTTGTAATGTTGGTGCTTGACATCACTGCTATTCACTTTCAAACCAATCGAGCGCTTCTATGAAAAAAATTCTAGGTGCAAGTGTCAGACGCTGTCCATTTACATCTGTAAGTACATGTTTTCTGTGTACACAATTTGACTGCCTTTGTTGATGCTGGTGTAACTCGAGTGGACAAGGACCGCATAGAATGGATTGTTCAATGGGCCATGATTGGATGGTTGGTCGTATACTAATGAGGTTGGAAATTGGACTCTGGTTAGCATGTATTAAGTTGTTAAATTTTCAGTAATTCAACTTGAACTGACCATACATATATTGTATTTGCTGTGCACATGCATATAAAGCATCCTATGCAAAGTTAGTTATGGATGCAGATTTGGGATTATCTACAGATCCCAAATGCAATAAACTGTGTAGTTCTCTTTGTTTAAATTCTAATCAAGGTGGAATGAGATTTGCAATCCTCTGCCATAATGTAAGAACTGTTGTCTTTCATGGGTGCTCATGCTATGACAGTGCATAAGCTTTGATAATCATACATTTTATTGTGTTTGTGGAAGAGTTGGAGATGCCCATCAGGCGTTTGATGAAATCGGGGAAGATGAGAATGGTGAGATCGGGGAAGAGGACGAGCAGGGAGTTGAAGAAGATGGAGAGTACGAAGAAGATGATGGTGAGGGTGAGGGTGAGGATGAGGTGAGATTCTTATCTTATTAAAAAAAAAGGACTATCCTTTGATTAATGGTTTGTTGCTTATATTTTTTCGTCATCACTTCAGTGCTTTCTTTTACTTTTTTTGTGATTTCATGGTTATGTATTTAAATTGTTTATTGGGTTGGGCTCCTGATGTGTCTATCAGTTTGGGTGCTCCTATGAGAATCGAGTTTAATTGGTTTTCTTTAATAAAACTATGGTTATAGAGGTGGTCAATACTCAACTGCTATTATATCCTTAGTTTTGTGCTTTTGCCTTTGCTCTTGAGTACCATAAGACACCAATGCCCTTGAATTTCAAAGATTGCCACCATTCCCTTTCTTCTCAGCACTTGGTCTGAGCCAATGGACTGCACGTTTTCAAAGATTGCCACCATTCCCTTTCTTCTTAGCATTTGTTCTTTATGCTACATGATATTTTGTTATTTGTCAGACAACTATCTAATGAATAGGATGCTACCAGAATTGAGGCCTTGCATTGGATTGCAACACCCGACATGAATGGGATCAAAATGGTTACATGAACTGCATAAAGTAAGGAAAAAAAGAAAAGAAAATACATCCATAGCTTTTTAGATACTTTTTTTTTTTTTTTTTTTTTTTTTATGGTTTCTATTTTTCCTACTTGTTGAAAGAAATATTTAAATCACGAATAAGAAAAGGAAAATTAATTTATCGATAAGAAAGAAATATTAAATTTTTTTCTAGTTGTTAATTAGATAAATTTTGCTTGATATCTCCAAATAAGTTGATTAGATCTAAGCATATTTTGTTGTTAAAAATATAAAGAAAGGAAAAGAAAAAAGCAAGCATATTATTATTTGGTATCTCTCTTCACAAGTTTCAGGTTGATCTTTGTATCTATGATTTTTCCCATTCATGTTGTTTCTGCTATTTATAGTAGTGGCTGCTATTTGTTTGGTGACTTTATTAATTTCTGTTTTGTTCTTTATTCTGCAGCGAATGCAGAGCTGTATTGCAAAATTGGTGTGCCCTTTGTCATGGGCACTACTGGTGGGGATAGGCAGAAGTTGTATAAGATGGTTGAAGATGGAAAAGTTTATGCAGTTATTTCTCCACAGATGGGAAAGCAGGTGCTTGAAACAACACTGTTATAGTTCAGGAGCTTTGTGCAACCCACACACGCATCTTCACACTTCCAGTTTGACATGCAGTTGCATGTGCCATTGTGGCCCAGGTGGTGGACATCCGATCTGTTGTCATGTTGGCCCTCCTGTGTAAATGATCCAGTCCAAACCAGGCTAGCCAATTCATCAGGTTAGCCAACATGTAAGAAAATCGGGGATGGTTCAATAATCCAAGCTCATGTAATAATGTGACTACTGATGGTGGACGAGCCTGAATTTTGAATGAGGTCATATAAATTGTAGAGCCCATCTGATGCATGGCTTGGATTTCCTATGCAGTTTCCTTAAATTGGCATGTGTCCCTGCATCTTTAGAGGTGCATGTGGAGGCACGTCGATTTAGCAAAATTCTTAGCTAGATTAACACTGAGTAGAATTTCCTTTTAAGATGTCTGCTTGGAATGAAAACCAATACTTTTTCACTATGTTTAGGTTGTCGCATTTCTTGCAGCCATGGAATTTATGGCTGAGCAGTTTCCTGGAGCCTTTTCAGCCTATTCTCTTCAGGTCAGATTCTCAGCTCCTCACAGTTCTTTTGACCAGTATCTGCTTATCTTGTACAGAGAGTTGGTGCAAACCCATCTTCTAAGTCCCACCATCCAACAATTTGTGGGTGGGAATATTAATATGCATTTCAAACTTGAGTATTGAGAATTCAAATTTCAAAGTGCCTATGGATTCCTTGGCAGCATATCAGTCTTTGATGTGGCAATAAGTGTACTAACATAATAGTTAGGACAAGATATACCTATAGATATTTTTGCCTATAGATATTTTTGGTATGTAAGCAAGGGAGAAACCATGACACAATATGAAGTAATTAATGGACTTGAGGTTGAGATCCTCTTTAATATTGTGAATGTAACAGATTATTAAAGAAGTTAATGTAATGTGCTATGAATAATCATGACATAACCATGATGTGTAGTTTAGTATTTTCATTTTTGGTATTAAAATAAATGCTTCTTAATTGTTTTTCTTGGGTATCTACTTAGTTGTAACTGCTGCATTTTTACTACTCGTTGCTTTGCAGCTTTAAGCTTTTTCAGCGGCAACAAGCTTCTCATCAATGGCAGCCAAGGCTAAATGAACTTGTGAAGCACTTGGAGGAATCCCTTTTTAGGAATGCTACTTCAAAGGTCTTCCATGCATGTGTTTAAGTTTGTTGGTTTTGCCATGTTGAGTTTTTTTTTTTTCAAGATAAATTACTTGTTTGTATGGTACCTGCTCAAAGCTGGTTTTTGTTGTCTAAAAAAAGATTCGTTTCTCTTTCTATTTTGTGTCATTAGATAGCTTCAATTACTGAAAAGATTTCATTTGTGTACATACCTTCCCCTGGTAATCTTGCCATGTTTTTTTCTCGGCTAACAAAACATCAGTTGTTATGATGCAGGTACCTGGAGTAGCTGAATCTGAGTTTGCTATGATTGATATGGGAACACTCATCAAGAAATTTCTTACTCTTCGCAATCCGGGTCCTCTAATTGTACCTAAAGGAGCTCTTGCAGAATCGCCTCCCGAACCAATTACCTTGACTTCATGGTTGTGTGAAGAGGATATTGATTATTATGTCAGTAAATTCAGCAAGTCAGGCTTTATTTGGATGCTAGCACGAAATTGTTGAGGTTGTTACATAGGTTGTTGTGGCACGAAAGGGCCCTGCTGATGCGGCTGATTGTGAACTGAAGTAGGTGCTGAGCCTTAAAACATTGGCCGATATAAAAGCTATGTACCAAATGCAGCAAAAACAACAACCTTCTTTATTTTCAGCTGTTAATGGTCAGTCTACTGTTCAGCAGGTCACACCAACAGTTGGTGGAGCTCCAAACAATCAGGTAACTCATGCCAGGTGGTCCTCTCTATTTCTGTTTTGTGATGTTACGTGGTTTTGGACTGTTTTTTGTGGTTTCCTCAAAGGAAAGATCCATCAAACCTATGCTTAGCCATGGGCCATTCATTAACCAGGCCTGAAATTCAGGTCAGTGTCCAACCCACATGCATAAAAATCAGGCCAAAGCCTGGTCCATGGTCAGTCAGGCCTGGAAGCGTGACAGGCTAGTCCAGCCCAAACGTTACAAATACAAAATGCACTACATAATGCTGCAATGGAATTCTTCACAGCAATTAAATTCATTGCTAACACCAAATGCCCAAGGACTTCTGACTACTCTACTACCGCACAACCATCTGCCTCAAGCTGCCTCAAAACTCCCACAAGCAACAGGTGCTGCAATTCCATCACAACCTCTCCCTTCAGAAGCAAAGCCAAGTTGAAGAAAAGAACTTCTAGAGGTATTCATGTTCCCATTTATGTCATGGGGCTCTTATCCTATTTAGCATTCTTCACGAATAGTGAATGTTCTACAAGACCTTTTTCACTATAATAACTTATTTGCCTGCACCTGTACCAGTTCCGGGTTGGCAAGCTGCTACACCTCATGGCATGGGATTTGGCATGCAATATCCGAAGGTGATGGTAATTCATATGCCAAGAAAATCACTATCGTTTCTATCACTATTGTAGCACATGTGTTTTGCATTTGGTCACTCAAGGTACTTGACAATAATGGAAAATATGGATTTTTCTTACAAGCAATGCCTACATTTCCCCAGAAATCAAAAACTACCAACTTGTTTGATCTTGGCACTAAACCAAATCCAGTTCATGCCCCAATGGTTAGTATTTTTTTAATTTACTTTTAACTTGTTTTTGCTTGAGTTACTGCTTTAGATTTTTCTTGCATTATGTTCTACTAGTATACTGAGGGAACTAATAATGATTTTTCTAGTTAATTTATAGAATTAAATGATGTAAAGAGAATTGATTCATATTTGATTCTATTCAACTGATGACTACATGTTGCTTCAAAAAGCTCAAAGAGGTGAGGCACAATATGTGAGGACTAAAGGGACACCGAAACATGATTCGAGAAGAAAATCAATTTGCTTTCCTTAGTAAGGGATTAAAACAATATGATAAGAAAATATTGCCGATATAAAGGCCTGGGTGGATATGCAGTTGAGCCTAAGGATGCGGATGAGGCTGGGGCTGCTACAGTTGCCACAGGGTAAAGTTTTTAACTATTTATTTTTTCTTTATTTTTTCCTGTTATTCAAAAATAATTTGATTATTAATATTTTCTTTTATTTCTTAATCATGTCTTTAATGGATTGTTTGTTTATTCTTAGGCTCTAATTGCAAGTTCTTTCTCAAAGAGTGACTACAAAAAGGTGAAAGAAATTACTTATTCCGTTCTGAAGGTGATTATTCTCCTGTGCTTGTCATTTTATTTTTGAATAGCTTGCAACTTGAGTAAACGATAATCTTGAGTTGTCTTTCATGCGATTTCTGTTAGAGGATTGGATGCGTTTATATGCAGCTGTACATACAACTTACATACTAAGATAGGTAGAGGTTAAGATATGCTAAGGTTGTTGGAAGATATGAGATGTATGTATCCAATTGTGCATACATATCCTATCCTCTAATTTCAAGGGACTGAATTCATTTTATTAAGGCTGTTCGGAAACTGATCTGAACTTCCATGTTTCTCCTTTTCCTCAGACAGGAGCATTTACTGGTGTTTTCTTAACTATCATATTGGGTACATGGTACAGTTCTATTGCTGAATTATTCACTAAGGACGTTGAAGTGAAAAACTGAAAAAGTGTCCAATACCTCCTGGGCTCTTTTAGAGATTTTCGAGCATTGCTCCCTTTGTATATCATTTATATATCTTAGAGATTTTCGAGCATTGCTCGCCCCTTTTGCCTTGTCATTTGTCTAGTAGATTACTCTAGTGAAAGGGATACATGGTGAAACCCTTACCTCTTCAATATCATAAGCATACATACAAAGGACAGTTATAAACCATGATATGCATTTCAATGCATTTGAACAAATGGGAAAAAACAATTTAAATATCTCCATAGGTCCCATTCACAAGAGGCCTACTAGATGAACAGTCTGAATGCTTTTCATCTCTCTCTTCTCCTTGATTGTCATACACTTTATATTTTCTTATTCTTTTCTGAATGCTTTTGACTCAAGAAGGCCTAAGATTTTCTTGAAATAAATGAAAAGTCTAAAAACCTCAGTATAATTGACTCTTGATTGAGACTGTGTCAACTCAAGTCGAAAGTAGAATAATCTCTCAAGTTTCTAAACCTTTTATTTTTTTTTTTTCCTTTTAAACTTTGTTTCATGTTACGGCGCGTGCAAGTGTTAGTGTCATGTTCAATTGCAGTGGAATATGGAGCAACTTTTTCATATTCAGTCCATGTTTCTATTCTATGAGTATCCAATCGACTCAAGGTCAATTAAATACAGTTTACATCAGGGGAGTTTTATATTTTCCTTGTATTTAGTTTTCATCACTCCTTACTTGTAGATTCCTGTATTGATTACTCAAGCATGACAGTTATGAGCATTCTTTCAGGTGGATGTTGCATGTGGGAGGATTGGAGCTGCATATTTCAGACTCAAGTATCTGGTACGTCTCTTGTAAAGAATGCACATGATTGGAGTGGCTTGGCCATCTGGACAGGCCGTATTTATGTATATTTGCTCGAAATTGATGGAGCAGACCCGGATGTGCGTCGGAGCTATTCGGAAGAGCGGGGGTCCCTGGAAGGTGGGAACCGCTGTTATGACCATGATGAAGCTGTCCATTTTCTATGGACAACATTGGAGGGGCCTGGCCATTTGGACAGGCCGTGTTTATGTATTTGCTCGAAATTAATGGAGCAGACCCGGATGTGCGTCGGAGCTATCCGGATGAGCGGGGGTCCCTGGAAGGTGGGAACCGCTGTTATGACCATGATGAAGTTATCCATTTCCTATGGATGACATTGGAGGGGCCTGGCCATTTGGACAGGCCGTGTTTGTGTATTTGCTCGAAATTAATGGAGCAGACCCGGATGTGCGTCGGAGCTATCCGGATGAGCGGGGGTCCCTGGAAGGTGGGAACCGCTGTTATGACCATGATGAAGCTGTCCATTTCCTATGGACAGCATTGGAAGGGCCTGGCCATTTGGACAGGCCATTTTTATATCTGTATTTGCAGGGACCACACCCTTAACCTAAACCTGAACCCATTCTCAAATCCCAAAACCTATAACCTAAACCTAAACATATACCTTAACCAAAACCAAAACCAAAACCAAAACCAAACCTATAACCTAAACCCGAACCCATTCTCAAATCCAAAACCTATAACCTAAACCTAAACCAAAACCATAACCTATAACCTAAACTCGAACCCATTCTCAAATCCCAAACCTATAACCTAACTGAAACCAAAACCTATAACCTAAACCCGAACCCATTCTCAAATCCAAAAACTTATAACATAAACCTAAACCTTAACCTAAACCTATAACCTATAACCTAAATCAAAACCAAAACCAAACCAAAACCTATAACCTATAACCTAAATCAAACCTATAACCTAAACCTAAACCTATAACCTAAATCAAAACCTAAACCTAAACCTAAAACCTATAACCTAAACCAAAACCTATAACCTAAACCAAAACCAAAACCTATAGCCTAAACCCGAACTCATTCTCAAATCCAAAAAACAAATAACCTAAACCTAAACCTTAACCTAAACCATTAACCTATAACCTAAATCAAAACCTATAACCTAAATTAAAACCAAAACCTATAACCTAAACCCGAACCCATTATCAAATTCCAAAACCTATAACCTAAACCCGAACCCATTCTCAAATCCAAAAACCTATAACATAAACCTAAACCTTAACCTAAACCTACAATCTATAACCTAAATCAAAACTAAAACCTAAACCTATAACCTATAACCTAAATCAAAACCAAAACCAAAACCAAAAGCTATAGCCTAACCCGAACCCATTCTCAAATCCAAAAACCTATAACCTAAACCTAAACCTTAACCTAAACCGTTAACCTATAACCTAAATCAAAACCTATAACCTAAACCCGAACCCATTCTCAAATCCCAAAACCTATAACCTAAACCGAAACCTTAACCTAAACCTATAACCTATAACCTAAACCAAACCTATAACCTAAACCAAAACCAAACCTTAACCTAAACCCGAACCCATTCTCAAATCCCAAACCTATAACCTAAACCGAAACCTAAACCTTAACCTAACCTATAACCTATAACCTAAACCAAACCAAAACCTATAACCTAAACCCGAACCCATTCTCAAATCCTATAACCTAAAACCTAAACCAAAACCAAAACCTATAACCTAAACCCAAACCCATTCCCAAATCCCAAAACCTGTAACGTAAACCAAAACCTATAACCTAAACCAAAACCAAAACCTATAATCTAAACCCGAACCCATTCTCAAATCCTATAACCTATATCCTAAACCAAAACCTATAACCTAGACCAAAACCTATAACCTAGACCAAAACCATAACCTATAGCCTAAACCTAAATCAAACCTATAACCTAAAACCTAAACCTAACCTAAACCTATAACCTATAACCTAAACCAAAACCAAAACCTATAGCCTAAACCCGAACCCATTCTCAAATCCCAAGACCTATAACTTAAACCAAAACCAAAACCTATAACCTAAACCCGAACCCATTCTCAAATTCCAAAACCTATAACCTAAACCGAAACCTTAACCTAAACCTATAACCTAAACCAAAACCTATAACCTAAACCAAAACCCAAACCTATAACCTAACTAAAATCCGAACCCATTCTCAAATCCTATAACCTATAACCTATAACTTATAACCTAAACCAAAACCTATAACCTAAACGAAAACCAAAACCAAAACCTATAGCCTAAACCTAAATCAAAACCTATAACCTAAACCTAAACCTTAACCTAAACCTATAACCTATAACCTAATTCAAAATCTAAACCAAAACCTATAACCTAAACCAAAACCAAAACCTATACCCTAAACCCGAATCCATTCTCATATCCAAAAACCTATAACCTAAACCTAAACCTTAACCTAAACTTGAAAACCCAAACTTAAACCTAAACTTGAAAACCTAACCTAATCTCAACTCCCTAACCAAAACCTAAACCTAAACTTGAAAACCTAATCTAAAACCCAATCCCGAACCTGAACCCGATTTCTAAAACCTAAACCATAACGCATTCTCAAATCCTATAACCTAAACCTATAACCTATATCCAAAACCAAAACCTATAACCTAAACCAAAACCAAAACCTATAGCCTAAACCTAAATCAAAACCTATAACATAAACCTAAACATTAACCTAAACCTGTAACCTATAACCTAAATCAAACCTAAACCTAAACCTATAACCTATAACCAAAACCAAAACCTATAACTTAAACCAAACTAAACCTATAGCCTAAACCCGAACCTAAACCTAAACCTTAACCTAAATGTATTCTCAAATCCCTAAACCTAAACCTACACCTAATCCTAATCTCAACTCTCTAACCTAAACCTAAACCTAAACTTGAAAACCCAAACCTAAGCCCGATCTTGAACCCGAACCCGATTTCCTAAACCTAAACCTTAACCTATTCTCAATTCCCTAAACCTTAACCTAAATGTATTCTCAAATCCCTAAACCAAAACCTACACCTAATCCTAATCTCAACTCCCTAACATAAACCTAAACCTAAACTTGAAAACCCAATCCTAAACCCAATCACGAATTCGAATCCGATTTCCTAAACCTAAACCTTAACCTATTCTCAATTTCCTAAACCTTAATCTAAATGTATTCACAAATCCCTAAACCTAAACCTACACCTAATCCTAATCTCAACTCTCTAATCTAAACCTAAACCTAAACTTGAAAACCCAAACCCAAACCCGATCTTGAACCCGAACCCAATTTCCTAAACCTAAACCTTAACCTAAATGTATTCTCAATTCCCTAAACCTAAACCTACACCTAATCCTAATCTCAACTCCCTAATCTAAACCTAAACCTAAACTTGAAAACCAAACCTAAACCCGATCCCGAACCCGAATCCGATTTCCTAAACCTAAACCTTAACCTATTCTCAATTCCCTAAACCTTAACCTAAATGTATTCTCAAATCCCTAAACCTAAACCTACACCTAATCCTAATCTCAACTCTCTAACCTAAACCTAAACCTAAACTGAAAACCCAAACCTAAACCCGATCTTGAACCCGAACCCGATTTCCTAAACCTAAACCTTAACCTATTCTCAATTCCCTAAACCTTAACCTAAATGTATTCTCAAATCCCTAAACCTAAACCTACACCTAATCTTAATCTCAACTCCCTAACCTAAACCTAAACCTAAACTTGAAAACCCAAACCTAAACCCAATCCCGAACCCGAATCCGATTTCCCTAAACCTAAACCTTAACCTATTCTCAATTCTCTAAACCTTAACCTAAATGTATTCTCAAATCCCTAAACCTAAACCTACATGTAATCCTAATCTCAACTCCCTAACCTAAACCTAAACTTAAACTTGAAAACCCAAACCTAAACCCGATCCTGAACCCGAATTCGATTTCCTAAACCTATAAACTAAACCTTAACCTATAACTTATATCCTAAACTTATAACCGATAACCTAACCTATGGATTTTGCTATAGTTTAGAAAATTTGTAGGTACATTTTTTATTTCTTTATATATGATTGTTTTTTTCCAGCTCTTTTTTTTTGGTCTTTTTTCCTTTTGAGATGTGTACAAAGGCATGCTTGTTTGATTGTGTTTACAATTATTGTTTTATACAGGCTGACAAGCTAAAGAAGTCAGTGGATGATGAAATTCATTTCCTCAAGGGAAGGGTTTTAAAACTTGAAAGTGATCTTGTGTCGAAGTCTACAGAAGTTACATATGCAGTTTCAAGGAAAGAAGAAGCTCTATCTTCTGTGTTTGCTGAACTTGACCGTCTGAAGAAAGAAAATTCTGTAAAAGCGTGAGCATTATTTAATGCATGAGGGCACGCCTTAGTTGTAATTCTTTTGATAGGTTGAGAAAAGCGAAGTATTGTTTATTTAGAAATGTGAATGTAGGATGCATTGTAGATTTGATTGCTATTGTAATAAATGCATCAATTTTTTTTCTCTGATTGCATTAAGCTTAGATGAGTTATCAATATAGCAGGTTTCTTTGCAATGGAAACAGGGAAAATAGCTACGAAATATAATCCGTAGCAAAGTTACAGCTTTTTGTTGTAGGTATTGGTATCTATAGCTACGGATTATATCCGTAGCTATTGGTATCTATAGCTACGGATCATATCCGTAGCTCTCCGTATGTAGGGCTGCAAATACCGTAGATATTGGTATCGATTGCTACGGATTATGGTATCTATTGCTACGGATATAATCGGTAGCTAATATTGCTACGGATATAATCCGTAGTTATTTGTATCTATTGCTATGGATATAATCCGTAGCTATTGGTGTCTATTGCTACGGATATTATCCGTAGCTAATAGTCTCTATTGCTACGGACAAAATCCGTAGCTAATTGTATCTATTGCTACGGATATTGTCCGTAGCTAGACCTTTAGCTACCCCACCAATTGCGACGGACGTGATACGGACTAGATCCGTAGCAAAAGCCCTTTTGCTACGGATCTAGTCCGTAGCCTTTGCCCATTTTTCTTGTAGTGCACGATCACACGACAGGGTCGTGGTTGTCATACACACTAGGTCGTGGTTGTCATACACAACGTTTTTTATCAAGCTAAAATAAGACATTATCAATGGAGTTTTTTAGCTCGCTGGGTGCCCGTTGAAGAGGGTCGTGGTTGTTACTACATATGGGTTGTGGTTTCCCATGGAGTTGTGGTTGTTATGTTATATGGGTTGTTGTTTTCATTTTAGGGCCAAGGCCTATAAAATGAAGACCACGACCTATATAGCATGACAACCAAGACCCTTACCTCATGACAACCACGGCCCATGACAACTATGACCCTTACCACATTACAACCATGACTCTTACCGCATTATAACCACTTGATGCGACCTATGCTATTATGCAGATATCGTTTGCATGACTATGGCGTGACTTGCACTAAGTTGTTGACTACATGGGATAAACATACATAAGATTTTTACCGTCCATCAGATGAAACGATGTATTTACATCGTGGATACTAAATTTCATTCAAATATAATAAATGGATCATAACGTAGAGAATGGAGTATAATTCTGAGTAAAGGTTGTGATTGCCATGAGGTGAGGGTCGTGGTTGTCATGTGGTAAGGGTCGTCGTTGTCATGTGCTATATGGGTCGTGGTTGTCATGAGTTAAGGGTTGTGGTTGTCATGAGGTAAGGGTCGTGGTTGTCAGGTTATATGGGTCGTGGTTGTCAGGTTATATGGGTCGTGGTTGTCATGTTAAATGGGTCGTGGTTGTGATCTGATATGGATCGTGGTTCTCATTTCCTACTCCCAGATTGCATGGCAACCACGACCCATACATGCACATAAGATCCTTACCGTCCATCCAAGTTAGAAAAGTAACGTGCCTTTTCATACCAAATTGCTAGCCTGACATTTTTTTAATATGAGATGACTATTGATAGACTGCAAGAGCAGGAAATGCAGTCGTGGTCTGAATGAGTCGTAGTTGCCATGTTGATAGGACGTGGTTATCATGTTATGTGGGTCGTGGTTTTCATGTTATATGGGTTGTAGTTGTCATGGATCGTAGTTATCATGTTATGTGGGTTATGGTTGTCATGTTATATGGGTTGTAGTTGTCATGGATCATAGTTATCATGTTATGTGGGTCGTGGTTGTCATGTTATATGTGTCGTATTTGCCATATGGATCGTGGTTTTTTTTTTTGGAAGGATGCTTTCATTTCAACTAACAAAAGATGTACAGAGAAGAAAACACAGCACACGCAATTCGAGCTCTCCCTAGCAAAAGGAAAGGAGAGCCTATCGTAAGGGGCGAAAGGAAAAGAAACTCAGAACCTCTAACCTAAGGGAATGGGCAAAGAAAAAAGTTAGGACCCCCTTCTCACTGCGCCCAGATTCAACCTATCCAGGAAAAGGAGGCCCCTGGTGGTCGGCAGTAGATCGGCATGGCTTAAAAATAAGGATGATCTCTGGCTCTCACTGCCTATCTTAGCTAAGGCATCCACCGGCCCATTCCCCTCTCTAAAGATATGAACAAACTTTACATTACCAGAAGCGCTGAGATTTTGGATCCTATCAATCCAACACTTCCATTTCCAATCCGGATGAGAGCGCCTCAAGAGGAAATCCACCACCAGCTGGGAGTCAGATTCCACAATGATGTTGGAGTACCCTAAGTGGATGCAGTGCAAAAGCCTGTCATGGATAACCCGAAGCTCCGCTCTAAAGTTAGAAGCGACCCCATAACCTGCATAGAATCCAAATCAGAATTCCCCTCTATCACCTCTACAAACTCCTCCTCCCCCAGCCTTCCCCAGGTTGCCCCTGGATGACCCGTCAGTGTTGAGTTTGAACCAACCCCTCGGGGGCTTCCCCCAAGTCACCACCTGAGTCAAACCTCTCGGGCGAGGCTGAACAAAGATGTCCATGGCCCCTAGGGCCCTACTTGTTGTTTCTGCTTGGGAGCATGGCACACCCTATCTGATAGCTAGGAGCCGAACCCACCCATAAACGGGGGAGATGAGGACCCCCTTATTCATTCGAACTCCATCGAACTTCGCCGCATTCCTGCTAATCTAAGTCTCCTAAAGGATAAAAGAAGGCAGAAGTTTCTTGAACGGGGGAGATGGCCCGTTGCAAGAACGGTCCCGCCACCAATGATGCAGTCAGCCCCCCACTAAGCTAAACGAGCCCATCTAAACATCAAAGATCCGGGAAAAATGGGTTCACACTTCACTCGCCAGCGACCTTAGCAAGAATAGGTGGGCATAAGACTCAAACGCATGGGTCGTAGTTGTCATGTTATATGGGTCGTGGTTGTCATGTTGCCTGGATCGTGGTTGTGGTTTGCAACATGTTCACTTCATTTTCTACCAAACCATTGGTACCATAACTCAAAGCCCACAATGGGGTGGATGCCTTACTCTTAAAATGACATGGCATGGATTATGGACGACACCAAACCATTGGTAACATAACTTAAGGCCCACTCTCCTAAAATGACACGGCATGGATTATGGATGACATGAATTCCTTACCCTTAAAATGACACGGCTAAAAGGATGGGCGACATGGATTATGGACGGTATGGATGGACGGCATGGATGAAACACATAAGCACCGAGCACCAGCCATTGCCTGGTGGCGGGGGGAGTAGCCAATTCGTCACTTTCTCGGGAGAGTAGCTACTCTATCACTCTAGGACCATACGACTTCTGAACTATGGACATGGGCATTTTGGTCTAAGTAATTTTTGAAAGCTTGTCAGAAGGCCACTTTTAGGATATATGGAATGTCGTAGCTTTCTAGGTAATTTGCCCAAACTTCGAGGTCAGTACAGTCAATTTTTCAAACCAAAACTATCCTATCTTCCCGCCAGCGTAAGATTTCAAACCATCAGCCGTTCATACCGAACGGGACCCACCAATGATTCACAACAGATGAATCAGAACCATCCATCAAGATCAATGTCTAACTTCGACCGTAATCCTCGACCAAACCGTGAGGCCACGCACTACCCCTCATTCGTCCAGATCCAAAGGATATCCATACAGACAGTGCAAAAATAAGAGTTTCCTTACACGATGAGGTTTCTAGAGTTTTCAAATTCTCTCAACCAAGAAAGGAAGGGAAGAATACGGGAGAGCCTTGCGAACGGATTTCGCACAGCAAAACTCACTGCGATAAGGAGAGTTCGCGGAAAGTCGTCGACAGATTTCATTCGGGCCATTAATCCAATGGCCAGAAAGCATAAAACAACAAATATACACAGTTTAAAGGCTCTGATCAAGCGGAAAATAGCATAAATATGATCTGCCATTAAAACAGAGCTTATCTTCGTGACTGAGCAGGGAACGGTGGTCACTGTCCCAAGGATGTCTCAGCAACCAGCCGTCAATCTGATGACCCCCAAAACAGTCTTCCAACCTGTAGAAAACATACATCTAGTAAGGTTAAACAAATCCGATGACAAACCACAAATGCACCTTGTGCAAGACGTGAGCCTATCAGTTGGCCGAGTGAAACAACTTTCCTTCTGCAAGATGCTAACGTACAAAGTCGGCTAAACAAACCGGCACACAAAGTTACACAGAAATATTCTAAAAGATCATAAGACACATCTATAAATCCCTGGCTGAGAACAACGCTAGTTAGAAAGAGAGAAAGAAGAAGGAAAGAAGAAACGGGAGGGCAGCCACACCATGAAGGAGTAGAAGAGTCACCCGTGACTCACTGAGTTATTGAATCACGATCAATTAGAGGTATACTGTCACAAACCTCTCCCATATCCCTCTTTCTTCTTAGGTTCCTCCTTCTTTTTCCTTCTTTCCACCGGCTCAAGCCAAAGGTCCCAGGACCGAGTCAAGGCGAGTCGACTCGATCAAGAAAAATTAGGATAAGGGGTTTAGGCTAAAACTCCAACCCTTGACACCGACCTACACTCAAGAAGGAACAAGTATTAAGGGTAAGGGTTTATTCCTTTTAAGTTTATAGTAATTTAAGTTGATGTGTTATTATCTTGCCCTTTTACATACTATGTTTTCATGATACTGTGAATTCTCCATGCAATTATATGTTTTACCATCAATTATGTGCCCTTTGATATTATAGTATAATGTTGATTACACGAGATCTTTATGAATTTATGCAGTGCGATGGATACAGGCCTTGCTCTTGCCTTTATCAGTTTATTAAGATAGCCCTTGCTACTCTTCTTTTTATTGGATAGGTCATTGTCACTCCTCTATTTATTGAGTTGACCCTTGTCACTCTTCTTATTATTGAGTTGGCCATTGCCACTCTCCTTTTGTTGAGATAGCCATTGCTACTCACCTCTTTATTATGTTGACCATTACCACTTTTATATTTGTCGAGTTGGCTATTGTCATTCTTCTCTTTATGTTATTGGCCTTGTGTTATTTATCTTTAAGGCTTGGGCATGTGTCTTGATATTCCTAAACTCCCATAATTCAATGAATTTCTCTCCTTGGTGCAAGTACTATGTTGGGAATCCCTCCTCTAACAATCAAATATATATTGTGGACGTAATGCATTTTTGGTAGCGGCCCCTGGGGTGACATGTAATTTCATGTTTCATGGGTAGTGGTGCACAAATCGATATAAGTAATTTGCAATGCGTGTTACATCACTTCCGGGATTGGATGTTGCAAATAGTTGCTCCATGAACAAATCGTGTCACGTAATTCATCCAGTCATATGTTGTGTTTGTCTTGGGGTAACCGCATAAATCCATGTTAAACGTGAGACACGCCGACGAATCTCCGTAGTATGGGATGCGGGGCGAGTTGGATATCTCTAATCACATTCCACCTTGTGGTGATTGCTAAGAGTGATGAACTACATATACTTTTCTAGGCATGCATCTCATGTAGATTGCTTGTGCATATTGATACATCTTGTAGTGTGAAGTACGGGACTTATCAAAACCTTTACATTGCTTATTCATACCTCTTGAACTATAGTTAATCTTAAAGAATGACCATCACTATGAGTAGGGCGTTGACCCTCTCCAATCGTATAGATGATGCAGGTGACGAACGGATTTAAGACCTAGAGAATCACCTTTCTGAGGAAGACTATGCTGAATAAACAATAACATATGATTTAGTTTCGTTTATGTTTCCGCTGCAACTGGATTTTCTAATAAGCTCCCAATATGTGAGCATTGACAATTTATTTAATTTTTGGAATAAGAAAGATAGTTAATTTTATTCTTATGAATGATTACCATTACATGTGTAGTTAGATGTGATATAGATGAGAGAAATCTCAAGAGTAGTCCTCGTGACACTCACATCCTACATTATTAAAACCCAATTCCCTCAGGCACGAGTATGAACTCAGGCTGTGAAAATTTGGGATGTTACAGGTCCACCCATTAGTGGGTTGGGTACACATGCGCTGGCAATCGAGGCACAACATGCGCATGCAGCGCCTTAGCAAGGAAGAGATCGTTAGTTGACTCAGTTAGGTCGATACTCGATTCACCCTCCGGCACACTCCAGGTGAACCCTTGTAGAAGCCTAGCCAACAACATGACAGTCATTGCTGACCCAAGTGGGACCCCCATACACCCGCGTCGACCCGTGCTGAATGAGATGAACCGTAGTTCTGTCTCGATTAACTCAACTTCACCGGACCCGTCCTTCAGGTGCCGCTCTGGCTTAAACTTGAGTGGGTCATCCCAGACTTTAGGGTTTCGCCCAAGTCCTATTCGACTGAGAATAACGTGGCTGCCCTTTGGGATGAAGTAGCCTGCCACCGTGGCGTCATCGATGGCCACATGTGGGAGGTTGAAGGGTGCAATCGGATGGAGCCGAAATGCTTCTCGAGCACATGCCTTAACGTAGTTGAGCTGAGGGAAATCAGACTCTTGAACTAGTCTATCCTTCCCCACTACTCTATCTAATTCCTCCACTGCTTTCTTAAGAATATCTGGTTGGTTGAGCATCTCTGACATGGCCCACTCGACTGCATTGGATGGGTTATCTACAGTTGCATAGAACAATTCCTGCAAGATCAAAATTAAATTATGATTACATGGATATATATTTTTTCTTCTAATTTTACTACCTTCAGATAAGAAGGTTTGCATGTTTATACATTATCAGAACAACTAAACATGCTTACTTAATTTGGTAGAGCCATCTCTCCAGGGAACGTGTTGCAAGGTGATCGTATCGACCAGGTCTAGCCATATAGTGGTACATATTAAAAATAAAACCCTAATCATTGGAAGCGAATTGTCTGTGGCACTTGCCATAGTGGGAGACCCACGCCTCACCCAAGAGGGTGAGGCCCTTACCATGGGGCCCACCTTGGTGTATCTATTCTGTGTCCATGCCTTCCATCTTTCTTTCTTTTTTCCGAATCATTTTAGTGTATGATAAAAACTGAAGTAGATCCAATTATCAGGTGGACCATACCATTGGAAACAGTGGTGATTGACCATTAATGAGCCACAAGTTTTGGATCAAGTTGATATTCGTGTTTTTCCCTTCATCCAAGCTTATGTGACCTTTTTGACAGATTGAATGTCAAATAAACCCTACAGAAACATTAAGGTTCACCCTAACCGGTTTTTAATGGTAGGGCGTTCAATCACCGTTGTTTCCTAGAGTATGGTCCACCTGAGATTTGGATCTTCTTCATTTTTAGGATCATATCCTAAAATAATATGGAAAAATGGATAGATGGCATGGATACAAAATAGATACATCAAGGTGGGACCGTAAGGGCCACATCATCTTGGGTGAGGTCCGAGTTTCACATTTGAAGCTCTGTGGGGCCCACTATAATGTATATGTTTTATCTAGAGCTGAACACAAATAGAGCTAATATGATTAACTTGTTCAGTTCAACCCAAATATCTCAACTCGGCTCGACGTGAAGCTAGGTTCAGGCTTAGCGGAACTGAAATTTTTGGCTAAAGGATTTTGAGTCGAGCTCGAGCTTGCCTAATTTCAGCTCAAACTTAATTCGGTTTGGCTCGGCTCGAGTTTTATATATATATAAGGTCGACATCATGAGAACTTCCCATGAGGTCGAGCTATGTGGACCCCACGGTGATATCTATCAAATGTCTAACCCATCATTCGGATGCAACATTCCATGTGGGCTACAGGCTTAAAAATCAAGTCAATCCATGACTTAGGTGGGCCACACCACATACAACAGTTGAGAGGGGTTACACTCCCATTAAAACATTCATAATAATTTATTGGGCCAGTAAGATGTGGTTCACAAATCCAGCCCATTCATTGTGTGTGTCCCACTTGGATGAAGGATCAAACGAAGTTCCAGGTGCATCCAAACTAAATGGCCCAAAGCAAGTGCTTTTATTTGTTTTAAGCATGTCATCACATGGTTTTTTATGGTATGGTCCACCTAAGTTCTGTATATGGGCTGAATTTTGAGATATCCCATAGCCTAAAGGGGACCCATCAAATGCACGGTGATGATGTTCAACACACATCACAGTGGGGCCCACACAGCTCAACCTCATAGTACGTATGTGTATATTATATTTTATATTATATATATATAAAGAATGCCACCCGTATAAAGACAAAAAAGAAAATGCTCGAGTTGAATGTTTGAATTTGAACTCGGCTCGAAAGCTTAGAGTTCGAAGTTGAAGTCAGCTTCAGTCACCCTGAGCTACTAAAGGAACTAAGCAGAGGTGGCCTATCAGACTCGAGGACCTAGCGAGGCCAAGTCAAGCTGAGATGAGTTGAGCTCAGGTGGGCTCGTGTACAACTCTAGTTTTATCCACGGCATCCATCTATTTTATTTCCAGCTCATTTTATGGCATAAGCTCAAGACTAATACAGATCCAAAGATCAAGTGGATCACACCACAGAAAATAGTAAAGAATGAACGCCTACCAATAAAGATTACCTTGGGTCACAAAAGTTTTGGATCAAGCTTATATTTATGTTTTCCCTTCATCCAGGTTCGGTGTGACATTATGAACAGTTTGGATGGCAAATAAAACATTATGGTGTGCCCTAGGATGTTTTCAATGGTGGAAGTTCAATCCCACTGTTTTCTGCGGTATGGTCCACTTGAACTTTGAATCTGCATCGGTTTTGGGATCATCTCTTAAAATGAGCTGGAAATGGACTGTGCGGATAAAACACATACGTCACGTTGGGCCATGTCGTGCCACAGGTATATCACTTGGCGGGTGCCACAGGCAATCCGCTTATCTATTCATGATAAATGCTCGGGGTGCTCTCCGGGTATTATAAGTTAAAGTGCTTCTAGTTGCGTCAGACACCTAATCCATTGATCCAGCGCACACTTTATGGGCTACCTTGAAAACATCAAGTAAATACGACAAATATTAACCTTTTGATCAAAGGCCTTAACTATGGATGGTCAAGATTGTTTACACAAAATAAGTTTAACCAACTATTTAATTCATCTATTTGTTGGGGGGACCTTATGGATTGCTTATGATTCTAAAGAATCACTTTTATCAGGCAATCATAGCCATCCCAGCCATCCATGGCATATATATATATATATATATATATATATATATATATATATATATATATATATATATATATATATATATATATATATATATAGATGGCAGTAGAAAATAAGACCAATTCATGAGTGAATTGGATCACCCGATAAGTGTGATTTTGGCATGGGAGGCTATGAAATATGTTTGAAACTTAATGGACAGTTCGGATCGATTGATTGGGGTTGTAATGCTCCATCCACAATGGGACCCACAATTCGGACTATCTGGCAAAACATGAATGTATGCCATTTTGTACGGTGTAGCTGTTAAAATTTCTGGCAATTGCATATTTTAGTTTAGCCCCTTAGCTAAAGAGCAAAGATCATAGCAAAATATAGTGTGATTCATATGAACATTTCTGTTCAAGATAACCCATTTAATGACTGCACAGACTTCATAAGCAATATAGTGTGTGTGCGTGTGTAAAAAATAAATTTAAAAAAAAAAAAAAAAAAAAAAAAAAAAAAAAAAAAGCAAAGTAATTAGGTAGAAAAGATGATTGTGGATGTTAAAATCATACCGTTGATTGCGCTTTTATCTCTTCTGCTGTTAGCAGTGGCCGTCCATCGGAGTCTGTGATCGATATCAGAACGTCGAGAAGGTCCTCAGGCTCCTTTTTAAGGGGCCCACCTACACCATCTCTCCATTTCTTGATCCGCTCATCCATTATTGGTTCATGATACTTGTTAACAATCTTAATAGCCTTCTTCATCATCTTTTCATGCCCATCCAAATCCAAGCATCGCAGACGGGGTATGTAATCTGAGACAGCGAAAGCATAGAGAAGAGAGAGAACATTGAAAAGGGCCTCGACGTGTTCTTCTTCTTCTATGCCTGGGCCACCATCAGTGCAACCAATCCCAAAATATCTTTTGTTGAACATCAATTTCCTTATGACATTACCACTATATTGTCGAACCGCGGTCCTTACATTGATCACCGCACCTGCCTCAGATCTGCGATCAATGCTCATGCACTGATTGTAGAGGTACCTGATAAGGTTATCAGCTTCTTCAGTTCTTTTATCATGGAGCCATCGGAGTCTTGCCCCACTCAAAACCTCAGAAGCTACCACCCTTCTCATCTTCTTCCATTGATCACCCAATGGTGTAACCGCAGTGGAGAGGAATCCACGGCTAGAGTATTCAGTGCCCATGGTGATAGGTCTTGACGCGAAGACTGCATCCTGCTTCTTTAGAAACTCGCGGGCGATTTCCGGGCATGTAACAGGGATTACGTGTGTACTCCCTAGTCGAATACATGCAATGTCGGTGTTCATCTCCTTCATGAGGCCTAGGATCCATCGGAATGCTGGTTTCTTGAACAGCAGCTCTGGGATGCTCCCCACGATGGGCCAAGGTTCTGGGCCAGGGGGAAGGGAGTGCATTGCATGTTTTTTACGAGTTTTAGATCGGAATTGAAGGAGAAAGAAGAGGGTTGCCAGGATGAGAAGCGCAGTGGTGGGGTATGTCGGGCTCTGCAGGATCCCAGTGAGGCTGATCATGGCTGGCCCACAGGAGGGTGAGGAAGGACGAGGAGATGGTGGAAGTGTTGTTCTTCATGGCTGAGAGAGAGATGCCCTAGAAAAGGTGACGGTGAGAGAGAGAGAGCGATATGCCCTAGAAAAGGTGACGATGCACGCACTACGAGAGTGCGGATCCAATCAGTAAATCTCTATTAACCAGATAAGAGTCCCCTTACACCAGCCCCGTGGCTGATGGTGGGTGCTCTGTGGCCCATCATGATGTATGTGTTTCATCCATTCTGTTCATCCATTTGTACCGATCATTTTAAGTATTTATTAAAAAAAAATAGTAATATAAATCTTAAGTGGACTACACCACAAGAAAACAATAATGATTCGATATCCACCATTAAAATCCTACTAAAGCCCAGTGTACTGTTTATTTGCATCCAATCTGTTGATTAGGTCATAAAGATCTAGATAAAGGGAAAAAAAATAAATATAAGCTTGATCCAAAACTTTTATGGTCCCAAAACGTTTTTAATGGCCAACGTTCATTCAACACAGTTTCCTGTAATGTGGTTCACTTGAGATTGATATATACCTCATTTTCTCCTTCCTACAATAAAATTATATATAAAAATATATGGACGGCATGGATGAAACACATAAATTATGGTAGGCTCACATAGCACCAATCATCAGCCAATGGCTGGTGGCCGGGGCGTAGCCAATCCGTTTCCTGTTTCCAGCGCACCTGGCTCCCGCATCCAGGAATTTAATGGACGCGGATTTCCTGCGAAAGCCTTTCCCACGAGGTTACAGCGCAAGATAGTGAGTGGGACCCACCGCCATCCGTTTTTCGAGCTCATTTAATGGCATTCAACAGAAAATCAGGTCGATTAAAAACTCAGGTGCGTCGCACGAGAGGAAATTGAAACATTCTAATAGCCATAAAAGTATTCTATTAACCTAAATTTACTTCTTTTTTTTTTTTTTTTTTTCATCCATGTTGGAATAACCTTATAAACGGTTTGAATGACATATAAACATCAAGGTGGAGCCCAAGAAAATTTCAACGGTAGTAATTTCTTTCCCAAATTTTCCATCTCGTGAGACCGGATTTTAATTCTCCTACTTTTTGGTCGCATGTCATGAAATGAGCCCGCAAAATGGATGTACGGAATGGATTTCTCACAAATATAGCATTTGGTCCATCCACAATCCTTGCGAAGGAACTTCCGGCAGAAGGCTTTCGCACGAAATCTGCGTCCGAACTTAGATTGGATATCGTCGGTAGCCAAATCAAGTGACGCCACCAATATGTGAACCTCACCATGATGCATGTGTTGTATCCCTACCGTTCAACCATTTTTAGAGATAGTTTTGTGGCATTACAAAGAAATGAGATAGATTTAAAGTTCAAATGGATCCCACCATAGAAAATAGTGGGGACAATAACATCCACCGTTCAAAACTTCGTAACGACCACAGTCGTTTCGATTAAGCTGATATTTTTGTTTTCACTTCATCTATCTCTATGTTAACATAAGAATAGGATGGATCTCAAAAATACATCACTGTGGCCCTATAAATGTTTCAACGGTGGTTGTGACTGTGACGGCTCCCACGGTTTTCTGTGGTGGGTCCACTTAAATTTAGACCTATCTCATTCTCTTTGAATGCCATAAAACGATCTCTAAAAATGGTTGGGTAGAATGAATACAACACATGCATCATAGTGGGGTCCACAGAGCTTGTAACGTCACTTCAGTAGCAATTTGGCTACCGACCTTGTCAGGATACAATCCGTGCCCTCGAATTTAATTGGTCCACATCATTTGTACGGACATCAACAGGGAAACGGATTGGCTTCTTGCTTTGTATTTGTTTCATCCATTCCGTTCACCAATCTTAAAATATCATTTTAGGTCATTATCCCAAAACCAAGATGAATATAAATATCAGGTACAACACACCACAGGAAAACAATAGTGAATGGATATCCAGCATTAAAATTCTCCTAAAGTCCACTGTACTGTTTATTTGACATCCAATCGGTTGATTAGGTAATAAAGGACCAGATGAAGGGAAAAAAAATAATAATAAAAAAAAATAATAACTATGATCCAAAATTTTTATGGCCCCAAAAAAGTTTTTAATGGTCAAAGTTCATTCAACACTGTTTCCTGTAATGTGGTCCAATTGAAATTGAGATATACAAATTTTTTGTCTCATATTATAAAATGATCTGTAAAAACAGATGGACGGCATGGATGTAACACATACATCAGCCAATCCGTTTCCCATCAACAGAGCTCTTTAATAAAATAAAAATAGTTTACGAAATACCGCTTGATATAGGAGAACGGTTACGTTTTCAGGGACGCAGATTTACTGTGAAGGATTTCCGCAAGTTCCTGTGTTGGGAACCCAGGTGGGGCCCGCTGTGATGTTTGTGAGAAATCCTCCCCATCCATCCGTTTTGTGAGTTCATTTTAAGACATGATGCCATGAATGAACCGTTTCCAAAGCTCAAGTTTGCATGATTCAGTGGGGCCACTACTATGGGTTTTTAGGGGATCAAGTCCCTTAATCAAAATATCCACGATGTGTTGCCCCAAGAGCCAAAATATGGAGCACGTCCAAGCTTTGGGTGGGCCACACCATCAATCAATGCGAGAACAATGTTCACCACTAAAACGGGCTTTCGCGTGGGAAGGCAGTCACGTCCTTTACCTGAATTTCGTGGTTTAGTGGATGACTGGAAAAGGTGGGGTCTGACATGGTGTTTGATATTTTGGGAAATCTGTGCCCTTCACCAGCTTTTCAAGGTCGTGTTGGGCCATGGGCCCAAATATAAAGTAGATCTGAGCCTTATGTGGACCACACAATTGATCCCAGTGTGGAACAACTCTCACCCCTAAAATAACTTAAGTTGGTTGTCACGCAGTGTGTTAATCATATTTATAAATTTGTCATCGAATTCTCAAATAACTTCTGTCATTCATTATGTCGGAACGCACCGTCCAATTATCTTGAAATTATGCGGGCATTCCTTATTTTTCGTGCTCTTTTTGTCGATCAAGTTTAGGTACGATTTCCCATGGATGTCCAAGATGCTCTTTTAACTGGCTAATACACCCCGTGCTTCAAGACCGAGGTTGAACACATCTAGTTGAAACATTACTTGGTGGTTTAATCATATAATTCAAGATCTTCATAGTGACTGAATTATCCTAATATTCCGATGCCCCGTTTGGGGGATCCAAATACGATGGACGGTCAGATGACATGCTAAAAATGGGAAGACTTGATGATTGGTATTCTAGTCATGTATATAGGTGATTGTACTGTCAGTTTTGTAAATGAATGAACACAAGGTGGGTTTCTAGAGTGATTAGGGGGTAGAACATGTGTATCGTTAGGTTTAAGTGTCTTGTTCACATGTGGAAGTTTCTCAGATTATAGTTCTGATGGCGGGTTAAGCATATTTATAGGTGATGAACAAGATGAATGGATTAGAATCTCAACTTGATGTGTGTATGAGCGAATGTAGAGATCAAGTAGCTAGTTTACTACGATCGGGTGGTCCAAAATCAAAGTAGACGGTTAGATGTCTCTGTCTATCAATGCATATTTGACTGAGTGGTTGGTTATGATGGACAAGTGATAATATTTGGGTATATGATGATCCTGTCTTAAAATCAACGGTCAGATTGCTTGATCTATGAAGGGATTATTCTCAACAGTCAGATTCGTGTTGGAGGATAGATGTAAGGTTAGCATAACTAGATTGGTATTGTACATATGTACATAATAAGTTACATTTTTTGGTAACACTCAAGAACTTTCAATACTCGGGTATCGAAAAGTTCAGGGTGTTACACAAAGTAACAAAGTTCCACTAGACAAAATGACAAGATTATGAGTCAAAGTGATGGAGTTCTACTAAACAAAGGAACGGGGTTTCCATACGAAGTAACGTGGTTCCACCAGACAAAGTGATGGGGTCTAATTTGACAAAGTGACGAGATTAACGGGCAAAATGACATGATTCACTAGACAAAGTTGTGGAGTTGCTAGACAAATAGAAAAAATTCTTCTAGACGAAGTGATGAGACTATGACATAAAGTGTCGAGGTTACAGTACACAAAGTGATGAGTTTTATAAAGAAAGTGACCTGGTTGCCCGACAAAGTGGTGAGGTTCTACTAAATAAAGTGGCTTGGTTGTCGGAAAAAGTGTAGTGGTTTCATAAGACAAAGTGATATGATTGTTGAACAAAGTGATGGGATTCAACTCGACAAAGCGACAAGATTACATGGCATAGTGACGGGTTCCACTAGACAAAGTGATGGAATTGTAGACAAAGTGGTGTGGTTACACTAACCAAAGTATTAGGGCTTTATTAGATAAAATGATGAGGTTTTACAAAACAATTTGATAGGGTTCTATTAGGTAAAGTGATGGGCCATCCTCAGGGTCAAATAGACAATTCAGATCGTCCAGTCCGACAGTGTAGATGGGCCACCGATCGAAGAATATAGACACTATACGTTAAAATTTCTACCAAGCAGAAAAGGGGGAGAGGAGAGTTTCCTCTTCGGGCTGCATTGGGTTAAAATCGATTTGACCACGAGCTTGGCTTAGTGAGCCGCAAGATCACGCAAGTTGTACGCTTGCAACCATTGTGTGGTGCCCACTAGTTGTCTTAAATTCGGACCAATCATTGGGTTCTGCTGGGTCTGCTAGGACCCCAACCCATTTGTCAAGTAGAACCGAAATTTAGGCAGGCCATACTGTTAAGTTTTGGATCGTAGATGTTGATTTCTTACAATCCGTGGATCAAACCTAGATGGAATGGACACCAGTGATATCCCCATTGATTAGATGACCTTGTAATTACGTGTTGGATTGCCTAACCCCAGTTGTGGGCCTGATGGACTGTGGATACACCAACCCAAAATTTGGGTTATGTGCATAAATTTTCAAGATTCTTGAGTGTAGTGGGTGTGCACATTTATTTGTGTCACTGATAAAATAAAATTATTTGGTGATGTTCCAAGATATTCGTTACTCGAGTATTGTTAGCCTAGATTGTTACAAGAGAACCCCATTACTTTGGCTAGTGTAACTACACCACTTTGTCTAGCAATTCCATGACTTCTCTAGTGGAACCCATCACTGTGTCTAACAATTCCATCACTTTATCTAGTGGAACCCGTCACTATGTCTAGTAATATCATCACTTTGTTTGGTCAATTTCTTTGTTTGACAACCTCGTTACTTTGTCCGACAACCTCGTCACTGTCTTATGAAACCATCACACTTTTTTCTGCAACCCCGTCACTTTACTTAGTAGAACCTCACCACTTTGTCAAACAACCCGGTCACTTTCTCTAATAAAACCCGTCACTTTGTTTACTACAACCACGCCACTTTATCTCACAGTCCCATCACTTTCTCTAGTGGAATCTTGTAGTTATCCAGCAACTCCATCACTTTATCTAATGAATCATGTTAGTTTGTCAAGTAAGACTCCATTTTGTATAGTAGAACTACGTTACTTTGTCTGAAAACTTCATCCCTTTGTCTAGTAAAACTCCATCACTTTATCCCATAATCCTATCACTTTGTCTAGTGGAACCTCGTCACTTTATCTAGTGAAACCTCGTCATTTTGTCTAGCAATCTCGTTAGTTTGTCTTGCAGAATCTCATCACTTTTGTTGGTGCACAAAAAAATGTGCAAAGTTTCCATCATGCGTTGATTTAGAGAGATGAGAAGATATCAGAGACAAGGAAGAAAGAAGAAAGAATAGAAGAGAAACGAAACTAGAAGAAAAAGTATGAAGAACATGAAGAAATCAAAGGAGAAAACATGACCTTTGCACGGACTCACGCAAAGGATTGTGGTTGCGCGGACCCACGTGAAGGATTGCGGTTGCGCGGACCTGCGTGAAGAATTGCAGTTGCATGGACCTGCGCAAACGGTCTTATGTGTTACGCCGACCCGCGTAAGAAGTATTAGGTGTTGCGCGAACAGGCTCAAGGAAGATTCAGGTGTACTGACGTGGACGGCTGAGATCTGATGGAAAGTGGGCCCCACGACACAGACTTTGAGGGTTCGCACGTGTGGAGGCCTATAAATACCCCACTCCCCTTCTCATTTGGTGGGTGGAAGACTTTGAAGAAGACCTGAACTCTAGAGAAGACTAAAGGTATTGAAGGAAGAAGAGGAGAAGAGAAGAAACAGCAGAACGCAGTGTTGCGCTGGACTGCGCAACAACTTAGTGTTGCGCGGGTCAGTGCAAATAGAGAAAAAGAGAAGGAAAGCAGTGAAGTGTTGCGCCGGACCGCGCAAACTTCCTACTGTTTGCGTGGTCACACTCAAAGAACTGAAGTGCTACCGAATTTCAGATGTGATTCGATCTTTGGTCTTCCAATCTTCGATCTTCCCTTTGGGCAGGAACTCAAGTTCAAGGAAAAGAAATTAGATGATCAGATCCGCACAATCTTCCTCTTAATGAGATGATCGAACTTAGAACTAAAATGCCGCCAGATTTGATATCTAGACTTGATATTCGAATTTTGTTTAGTTCTCATTTCCATATTCTATCTCATAATCAAGGGAAATCAAAGGATGTAAATGAACTCAAAATAAAATATCATGTGATCATTGTTCTCTCATTGAATTCTTTGTTATCATTGAATAAATCCCCAAATCAAACGCATTTGTTTTCTTGTTGAAACAAAATGCCGCAGACCCGCGATCCTTCACGCGGGTCCGCGCAACCGCAATCCTTTGCGCGAGTTCGCGCAAACGTTATGTTTTCTCCTTTGATTTCTTCATGTTCTTCATACTTCTTTTAGTTTCCTTTCTCTTTTATTCTTCTTTCTTCTTTCTTCCTTGTCTCTGATATTTTCTCATCTCTCTAAATCAACGTATGATGAAACTTTGCATATTTTTTTATGCACCAACAGATGCCCCCTCGATCCTTCTTTGATTAGTTTACGAAATCAAATGGAGGATCGATCTTTTTCTACACAAAAATCCTTTCTCGAAAAAAATCCTTCATAAACGCAGAGATGACTATGTATCGAAGAAGAATCGCTTGAATGGAGAACTTCACCAGTTAAGCTTAGATCGGAGATCATGCTAAAACAGATTGTTATCGAATGAATCACGATTGAAGGAATCAAGTTCAAATGAAATGCGGCTGAAGGATGATTGGATGGTCAAGCCCGAACGAAAGACTGAATGGCGTGCTCGAACAGAAGACTAAAGATCGCGCTCGGACGGAAGACTGAATGATCGCACTCGAACAGAAGACTGAATGCTCACACTCGAATGGAAGACTGAATGCTCGCGCTTGAACAGAAGACTAAGCGATTCTAGTCAGGGGTGTTGAGTGAATGTGTTGATAGAAAGAATAATGGCGGCAATAAAAACACTCTATTTCCATAACGGTCAACCCTAATAGAACATCTTCTTGTGAATAGGGCCGTAATTGCATCCACCGCAGTTTTGACTCCCTTTGCTTGTGCAATTCTTTTCTTTTCATCGAAAGTTACCATTGAGTGGCGATTATGGTGACTTCATCTCTGAGCAACTCGATCGGAGAGCTGTGAAATAGTGGTGAAGGCCGCTTTCATTGAAGTAGGAATATGCTAATATGTCCTAGAGGGGGGTGAATAGGACTTTTTAAAGTTTTTATGATTTATTTCAAATCCTATTGCACTAATCCTAACAACAACTCATATTAGGATTACTCAAAAATAACTCGACACGCTTCCAAGCTTGGTAGAGGATCTAATCACAAACTATTTAAGGAATGAACAGTATGCAAACTAGTTTATCATGGATATGACTGTGTATGTGGGTGAGGTGTGATCTCAGATATTCAAATATGAAAATATTAAAGCAAATCACACAATCAGAAGAATAACAAATTCAAACACAGTCATTTTTATAGTGGTTCGACGATTAGTCTACTCCACTCCTGGCAGACGCACTCAACCCTTGAGTATGCCGGATTTCACTAAGGAGGTTTCACAGCGGTTCACCTCAAATCGAAGGTTTTAAATCAGGTTCATCTTCAACCTTTACAACCTACATTGAGGCTGACTGTTTATGCTCCCTGAGCAAGGGTCAACACATAATACCCGATTTTAAGCACACTGGCCAAGGATCTTCCACAAGACCCTATCTGAGGTTTTACGCGGTTTACCCCAAACCCAAGGTTTCACACGGTTCACCTCAAACCTAAGGTTTTGACTGGTTCACCTTCAACCAGATGTTTATGCTCTCCATAGAGAAAGGGTCCACACAACGTACCCACCACGTACACTCTCATCGGAGGCCTCCTACAAGGGCTTGAAGGGGTGAGAAACACCTAAGACCTAATTCTAAAAAGGAATGATCACAAGTGTCCTCTGGACTCTGGATACGTACAGATAAGTGGATGAGTCCCATTAAGCACGTTGACGAAGATCTCCTCCTTTGTTGATGAAGGGTCTTTGGCTTTCTTGATCCGCAACTCAAAAGATGTATCAATACATGACGACGGGTTGGGTCAAGGTTATGATGAAATCCTACTCTCAAAAATTTTTCCTATAAGGAAGATAGAGCGATTTCAATCATCTAAGCATTCAAGGCATCCCAGATTAATGATTTGCCACTAAGGTAGTGGCTGGAGGATCCTTGAATGCGGAAGTTCATTCCCCAATCCACTCTATTGAATATCAATGGTGAGGGTGGATTATAGGATGAACTCCCCTGAGAGAAAGGGCTTTGGGTATAAGATCTAAGGTTAAACACTCAAAAGCACTCTCTTCTTTCTCTCACAGCAACAATAGACAAGTCCTCTTTATATAGGAAAAAGGTTCCAACGGATATAAAACGGTCACATTTATGACAGAGTTCGATATCATCGAGCATGTTCGATATCATTGGGTGTATACTCTCAATAACATCGATGGTCCGCTCGATGACTCGAACTCAATGTCATATGCTTTTGAAACCTTTTGCCAGTTGATCGATGAATCGAAACAATAGTCGATGTCATCAGATTTCGAACTCTGATTCCATTGATGAGAGGTTCGATCCATCGACACTTGAAAAATGAGAGAGACTTGACTAGAAATATTTCAGGTTTTCATGAATGATCGAGGGACCTTCGAGATCATCGGAATTTGAATGTCGATGATATCGATAGCTGTCTCGATGCATCGATAAATCAAACGGATTTTTCATAAAGCTTGCTGGACAGTTTATATCCATGTTCGATGCAATCGATACGGCATCGATAGCATCGATATTTGAATATCGATTCTATTGAGTGACCCCCCATCATAGATAAACTACCCTGAAATATTTTGTTGGAGAACTTGGCACCCAAGACCGATATCATCGAAGGCCTTCTGATATCATCGAGGTTTGAATTTCGATGGTATCGAGGAGGCTTTGATATATCGATGCTTATATGATATTCTTAAGAAAAGACAGGGGCGCTGGAATTCTGCCTGTTGATATTATCGAGTCACATCCGATAGACTCGAGATTTGAATATCGATGATATCGATAGGTATATCGATACATCGATAATTCCGTCTAGATACGTATGAGGTTGCTGGACATATTTGGTCCTCTTTTCGATGGTATCGATGGAACATCGAGGACACGATAGCACAGGTCGATCATATCGAGGTGTGTATCTATTAAATCGACAAGGCAAGAAAATTTAGAGAATTTTCCTATTTTGAGAACATTTTCTTACCCTAAAAACCCTAAGATGTTCTAACTTTTTAAGGGTTTTAGTATACCTGGTGATTTGGGACAAGGGATGTGAGGCTCAATTTACCTGTGGCGAGCTTGCACACATCCTGTTGAGGCAGACGCTTGAATTGATCTTCCTATTAGGTTCTGTAGTCTAATTGACTCAACACTCACGCTAATTGACAAACCAACCCCCATTGTCAATTACGTGACAAAATCTCAAAACACCCTAGAGCACTGGACAAACACATCCTAAATTGTGTGTACATGCATTTTACACAATTTTACAATTTCTATTGAACCCATGTACATAGCCCAGTATCTGCCCCCCCCCCCCCCCCTCCCCCTCGCATGCAACTCCCCCTAACACCTACAACATCATCCAAGCAGATATACAATTTTCCGTTCGGGGTGTTTGAACTGTTCTCCCCCTTTTTGTCAGTCATTGACAAAGATATAGCAGTTGATATTGACTGAAGAGATACGTATGTGGGAGAACCATTATTCAGAGGAATATGTATATAACAGATAGATGTATAGTAGTCAAACAGTTGCTTAATCAGACATCATTTGCAGTGAATATATATGCATAGCAGGTCAGATATATGCATTGATATAGCAGTTAGAATATTCATTAAAAGCATCACATGAATTCTATATCAGAAACTAGATAAACCAGGGGATTTGTTAAGGCATAAGAATGGCAATAAAAGTGTGAATTATATTCAACCATATGCAAATATTATCCAACTATCCAAAACACGTACTGCCACAGACAACAGTAGATTAACAGTATATCCCAACAAAACCAAGCCCAAAAAAAAAATGGTTTAGTCTAACCATTGGAAAGAACCACCAATTATCATCGTGCATTCCCAAGTTTCTTCAATTTCATCGATATTGAATATTGATATCATTGATCTATAAATTTCGACAATATTGACACTGTTCAGATATCATCAAGAATGTCATTGAAATAGTGGTGAAGACCGCTTTAGTTGAAGTAGGGATATGCTAATATGTCCTAGAGGGGGGTGAATAGGACTTTTAAAGTTTTTATGGTTTATTTAAAATCCTATTACACTAATCCTAATTAGCAAGCACACATTAGGATTACTTAAAAGTAACTCTACTGGCTTCCAAGCCCGGTAGAGGATCCAATCACAAACTATTTAAGAAGTGAGCAACATGCAAATTAGTTTATGATGGATATGACTGTGTATGTGTGTGAAGTGTGATCTCAGATATTAAGATATGGAAGTATTAAAGTAAATCACACAAACAGAAGAATAACAATCTAACACAGTCATTTTTATAGTGGTTCGACGATTAGTCTACTCCACTCCCGACAGACGCACTCAACCCTTAAGTGTGCCGGATTTCACTAAGGAGGTTTCACAGCGGTTCACCTCAAATCTAAGGTTTTAAATCAGGTTCACCTTCAACCTTTACAACCTACACTGAGGCTGACTGTTTATGTTCTCACGAGTAAGGGTCAACACAACGCACCCACTTTTAAGCACACTGGCTAAGGATCTTCCATAAGACCCTATCGGAGGTTTTACGCGGTTTACCCAAAACCCGAGGTTTCACACGGTTCACCTCAAACCTAAGGTTTTGACTGGTTCACCTTCAACGAGACGTTTATGCTCTCCACAGAGCAACGGTCTACACAACGCACTCATCACGTACACTTCCGCTGGATGCCTCCTACGAGGGCTTGAAGGGGTGAGAAACACCAAAGACCCAATCCTAAAAAGGAATGATCACAAGTATCCTCTGGACTCTAGATACTTACAGATAAGTGGATGAGTCCATTAAGCACATTGACGAAGATCTCCTCCTTTGTCGATGAAGGTCTTCGGTCTCCTTGATCCGTAACTCAAAAGATGTACCAATGCATGGCGACGGGTTGGGTCAAGGTTATGATGAAATCCTACTCTAAAAAGATTTTCCTATAAGGAAGATAGAGCGATTTCAATCATCTATGCATTCAAGGCATCTCAGCTTCATGATTTGCCATTAAGGTAGTAGCTGAAGGATCCTTGAATGCAGAAGTTCATTCCTCAATCCATTCTATTGAATATCAATGGTGAGGGTGGATTGGAGGATGAACTCTCTTGAGAGAAAGGGCTTTGGGTATAAGATCTAAGGTTAAAAACTCAAAAGCTCTCTCTCTTCTTTCTCTCAAAGCAACACTAGACAAGTCTTCTTTATATAGGCAAAAGTTACAACGAATATAAAACGGTCACATTTATGACAGAGTTCGATATCATCGGTCAGGTTTGATATCATCGAGCGTATACTCTCGATAACATCGATGGTCTGCTCAATGACTCGAACTCAATGTCATATGCTTTTGAAACCTTTTGCCAGTTGGTCGATGAATCGAAACGATTGTCGATGTCATAGGATTTTGAACTCCGATTCCATCGATGAGAGGTTCGATTTATCGACACTTGAAAAATGAGAGAGACTTGACTTGAAATATTTCAAGTTTTCATGAATGATCGAGGGACCTTCGAGATCATCGGAATTTGAATGTCGATGATATCGATAGCTATGTCGATGCATCGATAAATCAAAAGGATTTTTCATAAAGCTTGCTGGACAGTTTATATCCATGTTCGATGCAATCGATACGGCATCGATATCATCGATATTTGAATATCGATTCAATCAAGTGACCCCCGATCATAGATAAACCACCTTGAAATATTTTGCTGGAGAACTTGGTGCCCAAGACCGATATCTTCGTCTTCCGATATGATCGAGGTTTGAATTTTGATGGTATCGAGGAGGCTTCGATATATCGATGCTTATATGATATTTTTAAGAAAAAACAGGGGCGCCGAAAATCTGACTGTCGATATTATCGAGTCAACTTCAATAGACTTGAGATTTGAATATCGATGATATCGATAGGTGTATCGATACATCGATAATTCCGTCCAGATGTGTATAAGGTTGCTAGACATATTTGGTCCTCTTTTTGATGGTATCAATGGAGCATCGAGGACTCGACAGTGCAGGTCGATCATATCTAGATGTGTATCGATAAAATCGACAAGGCAAGAAAACTTAGAGAATTTTTCTATTTTGAAAACATTTTCTTACCTGAAAAATCTTATGATATTCTAACATTTTTTAAGGGTTTTAGTATACCTGGTGATTTGGAACAAGGGATGTGAGGCTCAGATTTACCTGTGGCGAGCTTGCACACATTCGGCTGAGGTGGACGCTTGAATTGATCTTCCTATCAGGCTCTGTAGTCTAACTGACTCAACACTCATGCTAATTGACAAACCATGGCACTTTCAATCTCCCCCTTTGTCAATTACGTGACAAAATTTTAAAACACCTTAGAGTACTGGACAAACACATCCTAAATTGTGTGTACATGCATTTTACACGATTTTACAATTTCTATTTAACCCATGTACACAGCCCAGTATCTGCTCCCCCTAACTGTAAACTCCCCCTCGCTTGATGCAGCTGCTCCCCCTAACACCTGCAACATCATCCAAGCAGATATACAATTTTCCGTTTGGGGTGTGTGAATTGTTCTCCCCCCTTTTGTCAATCATTGACAAAGATATAGCAGTTGATATTGACTGAAGCTTGAAGTATTTGGGAGAACCACTCATCCAGTAGAATATGCATATAACAGATAGATGTATAGTAGTCAAACAGTTTCTTAATCAGGCATCATTTGCAGTGAGTATATATGCATAGTAGATCAGATAGATCAGTGATATAGCAGTTAGAATATTCATTAAAAGCATCACATGCATTCTATATCATAAATTAGATAGGCCAGGGGATCTGAGAACCGAATTATGACAGTAAAAATATGAATTATACTCAGCCATAACCAAAATTATCCAACACGTACTGCCACAGACAACAATAGATTAATAGTATATCCCAACAGAAGAAATATTTTCAGCCCAAATATTGGAAAAAGCCACTGGTTATCATCGTGCATTCCCAAGTTTCTTCAATTTCATCGATGTTGAATATCGATATCATCGCGAATGTCCTATCCCAAAACCTAACATGGTTAATACAGGGAGTTTAGACTTATGGTTGTCGTATAACCATGAATGTCCTAGTGTGGAGATTTACCTGTGTGGCTCATGTTCACTGAGATTTAGTGAGTGCAGACCCCAATGGATTTTTGAAGGTCACTAAAACTATTTGTATCAAGAGGTTTGGTGAGGATATCTGCGAGTTTCTTTTTCGTGGAAACATAATCCAATGTAATAATCTTGTTTTCAACAAGTTCTCGGATAAAATGATGACAAATGTCAATGTGCTTAGTCCGAGAATGTTGAACATGATTCTTTGAAATGTTGATTGCGCTTGTGTTATCACAGAAAAGACTCATTGTGGGTTGTTCAATCCCGTAGTCCAACAACATCTGTTTCATCCAAAGGAATTGTACACAACAACTTCCAACGGCAATGTATTCAGCCTCGATAGTAGATAAAGATATGGAATTTGCTTTTTGCTCTGCCAGGAGACTAGACAGTTTCCAACATAGAAACATCCTCCGCTTGTTGATTTTCGATCATCCAAATTTCCTGCCCAGTCGGCATCAGAGTATCCAGTGATGATGGTGGATGTTTCAAATGGATACCACAGTCCGTAGGAGGTAGTTCCTGCTATGTATTTAATGATCATTTTAACGGCTGTTAGGTGAGATTCTCTAGGATCTGCCTGATATCGAGCACATACCCCCACATTAAAAGATATGTCAAGGCGACTAGCTGTGAGATATAGTAGACTACCTATCATACTTCGGTAGAGATGTTGATCCACACTCTTGCCATTTGTATCTTTGAAAAGTTTAGGTGTGGTGCTCATGGGAGTGTGATAAGAGCGACCAAATTCAAGACCAAACCTTTTCACCAAATCGTTTGCATATTTGGTTTTACAGAAAAAGATTCCATCATATAGCTGCTTGACCTGTAATCCTAGGAAGAAGTTTAGTTCACCAACCATACTCATTTCAAATTCTTATTTCATGAGGTCGGTAAATTTGTATGAGATATCTTCACATGTTGAACCAAAGACTATATCATCCACATAAATTTGTGCAATAAGCAGTGAGCCTTTTATTCTTTGGGTAAATAGAGTCTTATCAACACTTCCTCTGTTAAATTTATGGTCCAAAAGAAATTTTGTCAATCGTTCATACCAAGCACGTGGTGCTTGTTTGAGACCATAGAGGGCTTTGTTCAGACGATATACGTAATGAGGACACTTAGGATCTGAAAATCCTTTAGGTTGTTCTACATAAACTTCTTCAGCGAGATCTCCATTTAGAAAAGCACTCTTAACATCCATTTGAAATAGTTTAAATTTTAATGCACATGCAATGGACAGAAGAATTTTGATAGACTCAAGGCGAGCTACAGGAGCAAATGTTTCATCAAAATCAATGCCTTCTATCTGTGAGTACCCTTAAGCTACAAGCCTTGCTTTGTTCCTGATCACATTTCCTGATTCATCATATTTATTCTTGAAGACCCATTTGGTTCCAATGACATTTGTATTGAGTGGTCTGGGAACAATTGCCATACCTCATTTCTTTGAAATTGTTGAAGTTCTTCTTGCATAGCATTTATCCAATGTTCATCTTGAAGAGCTTCCACAATGTTCTTAGGTTCAATCTTTGAGGTAAAGCAGAAATGGCTATAGATATTTTCTATCTGTCGTCGAGTTCTTACACCATCATTAGGATCTCCAATAATTTGTTCTCGTGGGTGATCCTTTATGATGGGAATGTCAGATGATGATTAAGGTTCATTGGGTGATGGAGTTTTGTTATCAAAATTTTCTAGTATGCATGAATCTACATCATCTTCTAATTCATTCACACGTGTATCTTCTTCATGAGGTTGATCATCGATTACCACATTGACTGACTCTTGAATAGTGAGGGTTCTTAGATTGTATACTCTATACATACGACTATTCATGGCATACCCTAGAAAGATACCATCATCACTTTTAGACTCAAATTTCCCTAGGTGATCTCTGTCTCTCAAGATATAACATTTGCTACCAAAGACTCGAAAATATTTCACACTAGGCAGTTTCCCTTACCATAGTTCGTATGAAGTTTTATTCAGACCTGCTCTAAGATATACTCTATTTATGATGTAGTAGGTAGTATTGACAGCTTTGCCCAAAAACTTTTTGCCATATCCTTCCCATTTAACATAACTGACCCCATTTCCTGCAATACTCGATTTTTTCTTTCAACGACTCCATTTTGTTGAGGGGTTTTTGGGGCTGAGAATTCATGACGAATTCCTTTCTCATTGCAATATTTTTTGAATCTTTCATTTTCAAATTCTCCACCATGATCACTTCTGATGCGATTGATGTTGTACCCCTTTCATTTTGGAGTCGCTTTGCTAGGATCATAAATTCCTCAAAAGCATCCGATTTTTCTCGAAGAAATGCGACCCAAGTAAATCTGGTGTAGTCATCTACCACCACCAGGAAGTATCTTTTCTTGCCATGGCTTTCCACTTTAGTTGGTCCAACTAGATCCATATGTAGTAGATCTAAGGGTTTTGTTGTTGCTATGGTGGTTGTCTTTCTGTGTCCTACTTGTATCTGTTTTCCTTTTAGACATTCTCCATAGATAACTTTTTCTTCTTTTCTAACCTTGAGAAGTCCTCTAACCAAAAATTTTGAACTGAACTTTGCTAAATTTCGGTAGTGAACATGTCCCAACCTTTGGTGTCATAGTTTGGATTCATTCTTTACAGCCATATTACACTTTGTAGATAACACACTCTTACTTGTACTTTCAATGACATAACAGTTATCACTAGTGCGTAAATCTTTTATGAGAGATTTCCTATATGATCTAAATTCTACACACATCCTTTGAGAAAGTGACAAGATGGTCTTTGTCACAAATTTGGGAGATACTAAGGAGATTATGTTTCAGACCTTCTACACAGAGGACATGTTTGATCTTTGGAAGGGCTGGAACAGCTATTGTCCCTTTTCCAACAATTTTGGCTGAGCTACCATCTCCAAATGTGACTGATCCTCCATTAAAGTTCGAGTACTCACAAAAGTGAGTTTGATCACCAGTCATGTGTCTAGAGCATCCACTATCACGGTACTACTTTGAATTATTACCGACTTTCAGAGAAGTATGAATTACAAGGCAATTATTCTGGTTTGTCACACCTTCTTGGACATTTTTGAACATGATTCCAACTTCAGTCAAGATCACTCTCTAGGTGGTGAAGCCCTTAAAGAGAGACCCACTCTGATACCAATTGAAATAGCGGTGAAGATCGCTTTAGTTGAAGTAGGGATATGCCAATATGTCCTAGAGGGGGGTGAATAGGACTTTTAAAGTTTTTATGGTGTATTTAAAATCCTATTACACTAATCCTAATTGGCAAGCACACATTATAATTATTCAAAAGTAACTCTACTGGCTTCCAAGCCTGGTAGAGGATCCAATCACAAACTATTTAAGAAGTGAACAATATGCAAATTAGTTTATGATGGATATGACTGTGTATGTGTGTGAGGTGTGATCTCAGATATTCAGATATGAAAGTATTAAAGTAAATCGTACAAACAGAAGAATTATAATCTCAAACACAGTCATTTTTATAGTGGTTTGACGATTAGTCTACTCCACTCCCGACAGGCGCACTCAACCCTTGAGTGTACCGGATTTCACTAAGGAGGTTTCACAGCGATTCACCTCAAACCTAAGGTTTTAAATCAGGTTCACCTTCAACCTTTACAACCTACACTGAGGCTGACTTTTTATGTTCTCACGAGCAAGGGTCAACACAACGCACCCACCTTTAGGCACACTGGCCAATGATCTTCCACAAGACCCTACCGGAGGTTTTACCCCAAACCTGAGGTTTCACACGGTTCACCTCAAACCTAAGGTTTTGACTAGTTCACCTTCAACCAGATGTTTATGCTCTCTATAGAGCAAGGGTTCACACAACGCACCCACCACGTACACTCCTGCCAGAGGCCTCCTACGAAGGCTTGAAGGGATGGAAACACCTAAGACCCAATCCTAAAAAGGAATGATCGCAAGTGTCATTTGGACTCTAGATACTTATAGATAGGTGGATGAGTCCCATTAAGCATGTTGACGAAGATCTCCTCCTTCGTTGATGAAGAGTCTTTGGTCTCCTTGATCCGTAACTCAAAAGATGTACCAATGCATGGCAACGGGTTGGGTCAAGGTTATGATGAAATCCTACTCTCAAAAGATTTTTCTATAAGGAAGATAGAGCGATTTTAATCATCTATGCATTCAAAGCATCCCAGCTTCATGATTTTTCATTAAGGTAGTAGCTGAAGGATCCTTGAATGCGGAAGTTCATTCCCCAATCCACTCTACTGAATATCAATGATAAGGGTGGATTGGAGGATGAACTCCCTTAAGAGAAAGGGCTTTGGGTATAAGATCTAAGGTTAAAAACTCAAAAGCTTTCTCTCTTCTTTCTCTCACAGCAACACTAGACAAGTCCTCTTTATATAGGCAAAAGGTTTCAACGGATATAAAATGGTCACATTTATTACAGAGTTCGATATCATTGAGCGTATACTCTCGATAGCATCGATGGTCCGCTCAATAACTCGAACTCAATGTCATACGCTTTTGAAACCTTTTACCAGCTGGTCGATGAATCGAAATGATTGTCGATGTCACCGGATTTCGAACTCTGATTCCATTGATGAGAGGTTCGATTTATCGACACTTGAAAAATGAGAGAGACTTGACTAGAAATATTTCAGGTTTTCATGAATAATCGAGGGACCTTCGAGAACAAGTATCCTTTGCCCAGGATAGATGATCTGTTCGACTAGTTGAAGGGGACACAGTATTTCTCGAAGATCGACTTAGAGTCAGGGTATCAACAGTTGCGCATCAGGGATGAGGACATGCAGAAGACAGCTTTCAGGGCTAGTTTTGGGCACTACGAGTTCCTTGTGATGTCGTTTGGACTCACAAACACACCGACCATGTTCATGGACTTGATGAACCGGGTGTTTCGGCTGTATCTTTTCCGATTGGTCATCGTGTTCATAGATGACATCCTGATATACTCCAAGAGTCAGGAAGATCGCAAGGAACACCTGCGAGCAGTCTTTGATATGCTCAGAAAGAACCAGTTATTTGCACAGTACAAGAAGTGTGACTTCTGGAGGGAAGAAGTAAAGTTCCTGGGACATGTGGTGTCCAAGGAAGGGATAGCTGTGGACTTTGATAAGGTAGCCACAATTCAGGACTGGGAGCAGTCCGGTTCAGTTACTGAAGTGAGAAGTTTCTTGGCCTGACAGGTTACTATCGGCGATTCATTCAGGACTTCTCCAAGATACC
This sequence comes from Magnolia officinalis, assembly GCA_021015155.1. Taxonomy (NCBI): domain Eukaryota; kingdom Viridiplantae; phylum Streptophyta; class Magnoliopsida; order Magnoliales; family Magnoliaceae; genus Magnolia; species Magnolia officinalis. The sequence goes on from JAJHSJ010000001.1 coordinate 38,626,331, forward strand.
TAGACCGTTGTCTCAGCTGACTCGGAAAGATCTCAAGTTTTTCTGGAATGAGAAGGTAGAGGCAGCATTTCAGGAGCTGAAGGACAAGTTGACGTCCGCCCCTGTGCTAGTATTACCAGAGCAAGGAGTTAAGTATACGATATACACTGATGCATCTCATGTTGGTTTGAGTTGTGTTCTGATGCAGAAGGATAGGGTTATTGCCTATACATCGCGTCAGTTGAGGAAACACGAGGAAAACTACGCTACGCACGACCTGGAGTTGGCGGCCGTCATCTTTGCATTAAAGGTCTAGAGACATTACCTCTACGGAGAGGAGTTCGAGCTCTTTTACGACCACAAGAGCCTCAGATACATATTCATGCAGAAGGACCTGAATATGAGGCAGCGACGATGGATGGAAACCTTAAAGGACTTCAAGTTCGAGGTCTCCTACCATCCGAGCAAGGCCAACCTTGTGGCAGATGCGTTGAGCCGCAAGAAAATGATAACATTTACGGCTCCACTGATGATAGCAGAGTGGGATATGGTAGAGTTTGTGCGGGACTTCGAGCAGAAACTTACGGTAGAGGAGCCGTTCGAGAGCTTCGCACATATTCGGAGTTCAACCACTCATTGATGATAGGATTATTGCGGCTCAGGGAGATAATGAGCTATTGGCGAAGATGAAGAGCAGGTTAGTGACGAGGAAGACTCAGAATGGAGAGTTGGTACAGATGGGGGTTTACGTTATCGTGGCCGCCTATGCGTCCCAAATCTTCATGACTTGAGAAGGGATGTACTCGAAGCTGCTCACAATTCGAAGATGGCGATGCATCCTGGTAGTACGAAGATGTATCGAGACATGAAGAGGTCGTACTGGTGGGACAACATTAAGGCCCGCATAGTAGACTATGTCTCATGTTGTCTCACGTGCCAGCAGGTCAAGGTAGAGCATCGCCGACCTCCTGGACTGCTTCGGCCCATGCCCATAGTAGAATGGAAATGGGATTTCATCTCTATGGATTTCATAAAAGGTTACCGAAGACGAGGAGGGGGCATGACTCCATTTGGGTGATCGTGGACCAGTTGACGAAATCGGCTCATTTTCTCCCTATTAGAGTTTCGAACTCTAAAGACGATTTGGCCAGACTGTACATCAAGGAGATAGTGCGTCTGCAGGAGTTCCTATAGAGATCGTGTCGGACTGAGACACGCGATTCACATCTATCTTCTGGACTCGTATCCAGGAAGCAATGGGTGTGAAACTGAAGTTCAGTATCTCGTTCCACCCACAGACTGACATGCAGACGGAACGGGTAAATCTGGTGTTGGAAGATATGCTGCGAGCTTGTGTGCTTCGTTTCAAGGATAGTTGGGATGATTGTCTTCCTTATGCTGAGTTCGCCTATAACAATAGCTTCCAAGCAAGTATTGGCATGACTCCCTATGAGGCCTTTTATGGGCACCCCTGTTGGGCACCGCATTGCTGGGCAGAGGTTGGCGAGAAGAGTTTGATTGGCCCAGATTTAGTACAAGCGACCTCAGAGAAGATCGACATTATCAGGCGTCAACTTCTGGCAGCGCGGAGTAGACAAAAGAGCTACGCCGATATGAGGCGGCGACAGTTAGAGTTTGAGGTCAGGGACCACGTATTCCTGAAGTTTCCCCAATGAAGGGAGTCCTTCGGTTTAGGAAGAAAGGAAACTCACGCCGAGATTCATTGGCCCATTCTAGATACTAGATCGAGTGGGTGTAGTAGTGTACCGCCTTGCTTTGCCTACACCACTCGTCGGCATGCACGATGTGTTTCATGTATCGATGTTTGAAGAAATACGTTCCTGACGCTCCCATATTATTAGATGGGAGAAGGTACAGTTGAGTGAAGATACTACTTATGTACTACGACCAACGCATATTCTAGATAGGAAGGAGCAGGTGTTGCGTAGTAAAGTGATTCCACTGGTGAAGGTTCTGTGGACACACCACACTGAGGAAGAGGCTACTTGGGAAACAGAAGCCGAAGTCCGCAAGAACTACCCTCAGATTCTCAAGGAGTACGAAAAGGTACTAATTTCGAGGATGAAAATTTTCTTTAAGGGGGGTGGATTGTAACGTCTCGGAAAAATCCGTACAAAGACCCGAATACCACCTTAGGAAGAAATCACTATGGACTAAATCCCTTAGAAATTAGACGAGAATTAACTAAGTGTTAAATGAGATTACCTGTGAAATTAGTACTAATCATTTTAAATACGATCGGTAAGACCCAAAATGAGTATAACCGTTAACGCTACATTACCTAAAAACTTAGGATCCATCTCAAAACCCAGTTGCTCTCAGGAGCACACTGAAACTTTGTATCGGACTTGGACCGTGCGTCGAAAGTCTGACAACCGCGAAACTATACGGTTATGATCGCCTTGTTGGACTTGATTACCATCTCAGAAATTAAATTTAGATAGTATCCAGAAATGCGCAACTTGAGCCCGAAGCGAAGTGTGTTACAAACGCGAATACCTTTAGAAAATGAACTCAGATTTAAGTGATTTTGGCCGTTTACTTACAGGCCAAATTTAAGGTTTCAGACCATCAGAATCTGACCCAAATACACCCTCAAATCAGGAAAATTTCCCTACACAAGTCAGTGTACTTGTGGCCCTGATCGAGTGATGACGACCGTTGAACTGAAACTGGTCTATTACGGTCGATCCACAAATTTGATTGGACAAAAAACTTAACTTGACCTAGATCCAATGTCAGGAAATTTTCCCCAGACCGTATGTAGAATGGGGGCGTTCAGATCAGCTCCGTTGGATCGAAACAGCCGCTCCTTAGCTATAACCTAAGTATACCATGGCCTCAGAGCCATTCTCATCAGTTTTGGACCTATATAAGGACCTTAAACCTTCTCTCTCCCTTGCCATACGAATTTTCTAAACCCTATGAGAGAGAAGAGAGAAAAGAGAAGGAAAGAGTGAGGAGAAGAGAGAGAGAGAGTGAGAGATAGTTGCTAGGCTTCGTTCCTACCGCTCCACATGCTGAATCAGCCTTCCCGTGTTGCTATTCCGACGATTCCGGTTCCATTCTTGGGTAAGAAATCCTAGCCTTAATCTGTTTTAGGGATTCAAATAGAGTAAGTAATGAAATAGCTAACCTATTTCATGATATAGGTTGTCGTTGTGCCATATACGAAGACTTAGTGTCTAAACTGAGTTCGTTACGAGTTTACCGGCGAAAGGTGCGAACTATAAATGTTTAGATTATGGTTTTCAAGGCTTTCAATGTCAGTTAATGATTTATGTCTGAATTGATTGCTATCACACATGCTTAGAAATGATGTTTCCCGTGTATTGCACATTTATATGAACTATGTTGAAATAGATGCATTCCATGTGTTTGTTGAAATGTTTGTATGAGTATGGAATTAGGACTTGTGCTTGCCATGAGTTATGTTTGAGGATACATGATTGTTATATGTGTGGCAACATCCTTGTGAAAGGGTTTGTTATAATACCTACTATAACTACTATATTACATGTATGTAATATGTGTAGTCTAAGTGCTTGATAAAATGCTTGAATGAGAAAATGCTTGATGTAATGTACTTAATAAGGGTGTTGAGATAGGATTCTCAATTCCCTTATATATAGTTACCGATTCCTTTGTGTAACCTATCTTACTACTACATGATTTACTGATGAAATGCCTACGTATGATGACTTCTGTTACGCCCCAAACTCGGGAACCGAGCTCACAAAATTTTCGATTGCCGAATCCGGCGCTGACAGCCTCCGTAGAACCTCATTCTCGGCTCTCGGCGCCCATCCGCCAGGTTTCGATCCTGGGATGCTACAAGGAGGATTTCTAATATCAGTTTGATTCGTAATAACCATAATCAAAGGTGTAACCCACAAACAACAACCAAAAACTCCATCACATTTCCACTATGATAAAAAACTTTATAAGTACAATGAGCATAAAGGGAAATACAATGAGAAAGAACAAAAAGCTCCAAGATATCGGCTATGCGCTTATGCCTCAACACTGTTGCGGTCCAACGTCACCTGCACGCAACGGTCGTGCATAAGCTTATAGAAAACTTAGAGGGTGGTGAAAGTGTGTGCGCAAGGTAGTAATACAGTTATGCAGTACCAGAGTAATGCAGAACATGCTGGTGAATCCATGAATACCGTTAGCCGTACCAAGGCTATGCGATGCAAGGCATGAATGATGTCGGCCATACCAAGGTCATGCGATGCAAGATGCAACTTAAGCATACAAATTCTCATCTAAGTCTACATATCAATACAGCTCAACTCTGGAATATTACTAGGGTCTAGTACACTCCGAACCAGATTGCCGCCCCATCATGCGCAATAAGGCGAGTGAAAAAGACCTCACTATTCGCCTACCAATATCGATCTCAGCTCGTCGATAGCGGACCCATTCATCGAGTTGGTCAAACTCAGCCTAGCTTTGCCCCCTCCACTTGGGCGGGTAAGGCCGCACCCCCTTCCAACCGACCACGACACAGTGGCACTACGTGAAAAATGAAAAAAAAATGACGGATTTAGAGACGGTTCTGGACCGTCTCTAAAATTGCTTGGTTTAAAGACGCTTTAGAGACGGCCGTTGACCGTCCTTAATATTGTCTTAAAATTTTTAACGTCCACAAATCATTTAAGACGGTCAAAAAACGTCGTTAACTGCGGATAAAAGACGGCCATTGACCGTCTGGAATAAGATACGGTCTCTGACCGTCTTATATGCGGCCATTTGAGACGATCAAAGACCGTCCGTATTAGAGACAGTCATTGGCCGTCTCTTACTGTTAATCTGAGACTGTCAAGGACCGTCTCAATTAGAGACGGTCATTGGCCATCTTTTCCTGTAATCTGAGACTATCAAGGATAGTCTGTATTAGGGACCGTCCTTAGCTGTCTCCATTTGAGACTGTCAAGGACCGTCTCATATGCAGTCATTTGAGACGGTTAAAGACCGTCCGTATTAGAGACAGTCATTGGCCGTCTTTTATTGGTAATTTGAGACTGTCAAAGACCGTCTCAATTAGAGATGGTCATCGGCCGTCTTTTACTGGTTATCTGAGACAGTAAAAAATAGTCTGTATTAGGGACGGTCCTTAGCAGTCACCATTTGAGACTGTCAAAGACCGTCTCTATTAGAGACGGTCCTTAGCCGTCTTATAGTGGTTATTTGAGACTATCAAGGACCGTCTGCATTAGAGACGGTCCTAAACCGTCTCTAATGCTCAAGTCAAAAATTAAGAACAAAAAAATTTATGAATTTCGAAAAAAAAAAGTTAAAAAGCTTAGAAAAATAACTAACAATGTTTAAGAAAAAAAATTTAGATTTTGAAAAAAAAAAAAAATGTAATTTTATAAAAATCTAGATTTTGAAATAATGTTGATAATTTAGAAAAAAAAAAAAAAGATTTCGATAAGGAAATGATATTTTGAAAAAAAAATTTAAAAAAATTAAACAAATTTGTTAAAAAATTGACAAATTGTAAAAATATATATTTTTTAAAAAAGAAAACTAGATTTTGTATTTTGCAAAGAGAAATTAATTAGTTATATAACAAAAGTGATATTAAAAAAATGATATTTTGAAAAAAATAATTTAAAAATTAAACAAATTAGTGAAAAAATTGACAAATTGTAAAAAATATATATTTTTTAAAAAAGAAAACTATATTTTGCATTTTGAAAAGAAAAATTAAAAAGTTATATAACAAAAGTGATATTTAAAAAAATGATATTTTAAAGAAGAAAATTTTAAAAATTAAACAAAATTGTGAAAAAAATGACAAATTGTAAAAAAATATATATTTAAAAAAAAAAAAAGAAAACTAGACTTTGTATTTTGATAAGAAAAATTAAAAAGTTATATAACAAGATTTCGATATAAAAATGATATTTTGAAAAAGAAAATTTAAAAAATTAAACAAAATTGTGAAAAAATTGACAAATTGTAAAAAAAAAAGTATATATATTTTAAAAAAGAAAAGTAGATTTTGTATTTTGACAAGAAAAATTAAAAAGTTATATAACAAGATTTCGATAAAAAATGATATTTTGAAAAGGAAAATTTTAAAAAATTAAACAAAATTGTGAAAAAATTGACAAATTGTAATATATATATATATAAAGAAAACTATATTTGTATATTGCCAACAAAAATTAAAAAGTTATATAACAAAAGTGAGATTAAAAAATGATATTTTGAAAAAAAAAAAAAAAGAAATTAAACAAAATTGTGAAAAAAATGACAAATTGTAAAAAAAATATATATTTTAAAAAAGAAAACTAGATTTTGTATTTTGACAAGAAAAATTGAAAATAAATGGATCTATACCAAATTGAATGGATGTGGCCTACAATACACAAGGTAAACTTAGTATAGGCCATTCTCATGTTATCATTAGTATAGGCCATTCTCATGTTATCTAAGAATTGGTACCAAATGCATACATTAGTATAGGCCATTCTCATGTTATCATTTTTCGACTATTAACTCGTCTCCAAAGCAATGAGATGTAAACTTGCACGGCTTAGATATAGTTTAAGCTGCTTGTTAAAAAGGAATTGGAATATAGTTTAAGCGAAATGGAATCTCAAAAAAAAAAAGAAAAGAAAAGAAAAGAAAAAAAAGACAACCAACATCCATCCAATCGTACTAAGTCCACCAATCAGGCGACAGAGATTGTTCCATGAAAGGCATTCCCAGCCCTCCACCCATCCACAGTCGGCCCCCACATATTAGCTCCAAGGACTCTAAAACAGTAAAACACAACACATAAGTCTCACTAGAAACCCTAGAACTTACAAAAACACAAGACATTGACACAAACAGGATTTTTCCCAAATGGAATCAAATTAATTAATATCAGAGGTTAGTTTCCAAACACCACTAGTAGAATCGAACAATCTTTAACAAGAAAACAAAATCAAACACTACAACCCCTAGAATTCAACATACAGCCTCATCAAAACAGCAAAATCCAAAGGTAAAAAAATCATCATAAGAGCGATTTCATGACCCACCTGAGATTATTGAGTTCTTATGATTCGAAATCACATCCTAAAATATGATGGAAAAATATATGTACGGTGTCAATATACATAAAATATATCAAGGTGGGCCCTACACGGTTAGAGTAACACCCATGAAGGAGTTACCTTATAAATAGTGAAATGGTACTATAACCTCACCTCATGGGAACTTCCCATGAGGTTAATTTGTGTGCGCCCCACTACGATGTATATATGTAGAACATCAACACCATGCATTTGATGTGTCCCATTTAAGTCTAAAAATCAGTCGTATACAACATAGCATCTAAAACTATGTGAAGACATCCCTAAAATATATAAAAGCATTTAATTGGTGGGGCCCACATGAGTTTTGGATGTGTATGAAACTTGGGCTGACTCCTCATCCAATAATGAATGGGCTGGATCTATGAACCACATCTAGGTGGGCCCAATAAATGATTATAAATGTTTTAATGGGAGGGTAACCCTCTCAACTATAGTATGTGGTGTGGCCCACTCAAGTCATGGATTGACTTTATTTTAAAGCTCGTGGCCTAGAGGTATGGTTTATGATACACACCGTCAATCCATTTTTCCAAATCATTTTAGGGCCCGTTTAGACGGGTGAATTGGAAGGGATTGGAAGTTATATCCCTAGATTGGTCGGGCGTGCCAAACAAACTCAGTGATATGATCCTGGAATATATAGCAATCTCATGGATCTTAAGATAATCCACTGACAACACCATCATTACCTTTAAATCCCATCCAATCCACCCTAATCCATTCAAATTTTCCTGGGATTGGCCGAGTGTGCGAAACAGACTTGATATAGCAATCCGGGATTGGTCGAGTGTGCCAAACAGACTTTGATATAGCAATCCGGGGGGATATAGCAATTCCACGGATCTTAAGACAATCCATCGACAACGTCATCATTACCTTGAAATCCATGCCATCGACCCTAATACCATTCAATCGCTTCCAATCCACCCATCCAAACAGGCCCTTAGTGGTTGAGTCCACAATTAAAGCATATCCAAAGCTCAAGTGGACCATACCACAGGAAACAGTGGGAATAATGATTTCCACCATTTAAATCTTCCTACGGCCTACAGTGACTTTTATTTGTCATCCAATCTGTTTAATAGATCACAAACACATGGATGAAGGTAAAACTAAAATATCAACTTGATCCAAAACTTCAGTGGCCTCCCAAAAATTTTCAATAGTAGACGTTCAATGTATACTGTTTCTTATGATGTGGTCTACTTCAGATTTTTATAGGCTTCAATTTTGACCTTATGTAATAAAATTATATGTTAAAATGGATGGATGGAGTGGATAAATTGAATAAATCATAATGGGCCCCACAGGATTTACTCAGTATGCTTAGGGTATAAGGGGCCATATAGGGCCTAAAAAATTGTGTCTTATCTAAGCCGTCTATATATTTTAAAATTTATTATAGGGCATGAAACCAAAAATCATCTAGATCGAAGGCTAAAGTGGACCATATGGTAGGAAACATGGAGATTAAAGGGAATAGATTGGCTACTCCCCCTGACACCGACCAATGGCTGGTGGTCGGTGCTCTGTGGGGCCCACCATGATGTATGTGTATCATCCATGCCGTCCATCTATTTTTATATATCATTTTATGATATGATAAAAAAAATTGAATTATATCTCAATCTCAAGTGGACCGCATTACAGGAAATAGTGTTGAATGAATTTTGACCATTAAAAATGTTTTGGGGGCCATAAAAGTTTTGGATCAAGCTGATATTTATTTTTTCCCTTCATTTGGGTCTTTATGACCAAATCAACAGATTGGATGTCAAATAAATAGTACAGTGGGCCTTAGGAGGATTTTAATTGTGAATATCCATTCATTAATTTTGTCATGTGGTGTGGCCCACTTATGATTTATATCCCTATCCTTTTTTGCATTAAGCACTAAAATTATCTGTAAAAATGGATGAACCGAATGGATGAAACATGTACATCATGGTGGGGCCCACAGAGCATCGACCACCAGCCACGGTCCCACCCAAATTTGGGCGCTCGCTCAAAAGAGAGCCACGCGCCCAATGTCACCCCCCCCCCCCATTTCAACAGACCGCCCGCCCGCCCTCCCTCCATCTCTCTCTCTCTCTCTCTCTCTCTCTCTCTCTCTCTCTCTCTCTCACCGTTCCTGTCCAAGACCCGCGTGAGAATCTCTCTCTCTCCGTCCCGATCCCAGACCCGCGCCTCTCTGCTTCTTCCTACCCCCGACTCTCTCTCTCTCTCTCTCTCTCTCTCTCTCTCTCTCACCGTCCCGGTCCAAGACCCGCGTGAGAATCTCTCTCTTTCCGTCCCGATCCCAGACCCGCGCCTCTCTGCTTCTTCCTACCCCCGACTCTCTCTCTCTCTCTCTCTCTCTCTCTCTCTCTCTCTCTCTCTCTCCTCCTCCTCACGTGCATCATCTCCAGATCTGGTGAGGCCAGCAGCCCCTGCCCTTCATCTCTTCCCTGGCCAGGTACTCATTTCTCTATTTAGGTTTTTAATTTTTAGATCTGTAAATCCGCAGTGAATGTTTAAGGTGTGCACAACATGTGTTTGATGAAATGTCTCTGCTGGAGAAGGTGGATTGTATACAGCATGCGAGTAAACTCTAGTACCATATTCCCCTCCAACAAACACATGTTGGATTGCCACACCACAGGGAGATGTTTTAACGTTGAAAGGATTTCTTCCAGTGACAAAGGACACAGCAGTGTCCATGTTAGGGATAATATTCCTTTTGAGTATCCAAATCAAGCCTTGTGGCATTCATCATTGTTCTTCATTTCTGTCAGGGCACCAGTAGGGGCATTCTCATAATCACACCCTTTGAACACGACAGTGTTCTAAGTTTATCAAGGCTTGTTTGGGAGTTTGGGAAGTATTTGGGTGGCAAATACTTTCAAGAAAATCACATTTTTTTTCCCGATTAGTTCTCTTTCTGGTGGAAAACATTTTTCCAAGAATGTGTTTTCATAAAATTTTAAAAACAAAGAAATCCTAAAAATATTCCCAGCCCACCCCCTGTATTTTATTTTCTCCACAAATGATTTGTTGGAGAGTAACTTTCAAAGAAAATGGCACTTTCTTTCTTTTACCATGCCTCCATAGAACCTAATCATGTGCAAGTTGTTGCACATATAATCTGCAGCACTTGAAACCTTACCAAAGGTGCCTACCCCTCCACATTCATGAGTATCATCATGCTCCTAGACTATCCAGAGTCCCTTAGAGTGCACTGTCTGCACCCCTTAGTTCTGTCGGATCCTAACAGAGTGCCAACTAAAGCACTTTCTTCCGAGTACTGTGATAAAGAATGGTTCTACAACAAGTTTTGTTTACATGGGCTAATAAGCCTCTACAAGCCATGAATTCAGGCTACATGGTTCACCACCTCAGTGAGGTTCCTCTCTCGTTATTGAGAAGAGGTCAAGACCAAAAGCCAGTAGGTCGAGTACTTGGGCTTGAGTTTCAAACTATTTGATACTCTGACAGAGTAAGACACTTGATTTGCATGTAATTATATATTGTACATGTAAGTTATTCACATGTACTTGTAAATTGTACATGTAGACTATATCAACTCATCTTTAACTGACTAAATTGTGGTACCCATCCTTGAGGAGTCACAGTACTAAAATATATTAGATTGGATGAACAATTCTAATATTTGATTTGTCAACACTAATTGAAATAAGATCATTATATATTTTCCACTTTATTGGTCCAATAAATGCCCACCAAGCTCATTGTGAGAAAATCAATAAGCTGATTTTTTTTCTTCATGTACATCTAAATGGGGACACATGATTTGAACTATTTAATTTGAATTAAGCATATGCCACATCTACAATTTTTTTGTTATTCTTAAATGCTCGTACCTATATTTGCTTGCATTGGATGACATGGATGCTTAGTGACAAATACAATACATTATAATCAATTTTTAATCCTTTATGACAATAAAAATTAGCCTATAATCTTGAACATAAGATAAAGACAATGAGTGCTAGATAGATGGATCAAAATTGCAAATTCATGCCTAGGGAAACATTTAATGATGTGTACAGGTAAATTCATTTTTTCTTATTCCTTATATTGTTTCCCAGTTATATTTGTGTTGGTTTCAAAGTACAGGTAACGATAGAAATTGTTGGCCGATTGTGACTTGTAGACAAAGGGATGAGTAACCAACAATACAAATATGGGAGGCTTTCCCTAGGTATCCAGATGCTTTTAGATATATTTATGTTATTTTTAAATGTATTAGCTCGAAATTGATGGAGCAGACCCGGATGTACGTCGGAGCTATCCGGATGTTGAGTGGGGGTCCCTGGAAGGTGGGAACCGCTGTTATGACCATGATGAAGCTGTCCATTTCCTATGGACACCATTGGAGGGGCCTGGCCATTTGGACAGGCTGTGTTTATGTATTTGCTTGAAATTAATGGAGCAAATCCGGATGTTCGTCGGAGCTATCCAGATGAGCGGGGGTCCGTGGAAGGTGGGAACCACTATTATGACTATGATGAAGCTATCCACTTCCTATGGACAGCATTGGAGGGGCCTGGTCATTTGGACAGGCCGTGTTTATATCTGTATTTGCAGGGACCACACCCTTAACCTAAACCACACCCTAAACCTATAAGTTAAACCAATTCTCAATTACCTAAACTTATAACCTATAACCTAAACCTAAACCTATTCTCAAATCCCAAAAGTTATACTTATAACCTTAACCTAAACTTATAACCTTAACCTAAACCTATTCTCAAATCCCAAGACCTATACTTATAACATAAACTATACATATAACCTTAACCTAAACTTATAATCTTAACCTAAACCTATTCTCAAATTCCAAAACCTATACTTATAACCTAAACCCAAACCTTAACCTAAACCTATAATCTAACTTACAACCTTAACCTAAACTTATAACCTTAACCTAAACCTATTCTCAAATCGCAAAACCTATACTTATAACCTAAACATAAACCTTAACCTATAACCTAAACGTATACTTATAACCTTAACCTAAACTTATAACCTTAACCTAAACCTATTCTCAAATCCCAAAACCTATACTTATAACTTAAAAATAAACCTTAACTTAAACCTATAACCTATACTTACAACCTTAACCTAAACTTATAACCTTAACCTAAACCTATTCTCAAATCCCAAAACCTAAACTTTAACCTATAACCTAAAACCTAAACCTAAACCTAAAACCTAAATGTATTCTCAAATCCCTAAACCTACACCTAATCCTAATCTCAGCTCCCTAACCTAAACCTAATCCTAAACTTGAAAACCCAAACCTAAACCCGATCCCGAACCCGAACCTGAATTCCTAAACCTAAACCTTAACCTATTCTCAATTCCCTAAACCTAAACTTAAACCTATAACCTAAACCTATAACCTAAATGTATTCTCAAATCCCTAAACCTAAACCTACACCTAATCCCAATCTCAACTCCCTAACCTAAACCTAAACCTAAACTTGAATACCCAAACCAAAACCCGATCCCGAACACGAACCCAATTTCCTAAACCTAAACCTAAACCTTAACCTATTCTCAATTCCCTAAACCTATAGCTTATAACCTAAACCTAAACCTAAACCTTAACCTATTCTCAATTCCCTACACCTATAGCTTATAACTAAACCTAAACTTATAACCTAAACCTAAACCTATAACCTATAACCTAAACCTAAACCTAAAATCTAAATGTACTCTCAAATCCCTAAACCTAAACCTACACCTAATCCTAATCTCAACTCCCTAACCTAAACCTAAACCTAAACTTGAAAACCCAAAGTTAAACCCAATCCCGAACCCAAACCCGATTTCTAAAACCTAAACCTTAACCTATTCTCAATTCCCTAAACCTAAAACTAAACCTAAACCTTAACCTTAACCTAAACCTAAACCTTAACCTATAACCTATAACCTAAACCTAAAACCTAAATGTATTCTCAAATCCCTAAACCTACACCTACACCTAATCCTAATCTTAACTCCCTAACCTAAACCTAAAACTAAAATTGAAAACCCAAACCTAAACCCGATCCCGAACCCGAACCCGATTTCCTAAACCTAAACCTTAACCTATTCTCAATTCCCTAAAGCTATAACTTATAACCTTAACCTAAAACTAAACCTAAACCTTAACCAAAACCTATAACCAAAACCAAAACCAAAACCTATGACCGAAAACCTAAATGTATTCTCAAATCTCTAAACCTAAACCTACACCTAATCCTAATCTCAACTCCCTAACCTAAACCTAAACCTAAACTTGAAAACCCAAAGTTAAACCCGATCCCGAACCCGAACCCGATTTCCAAAACCTAAACTTTAACCTATTCTCAATTCCCTAAACCTATAGCTTATAACCTAAACCTAAACCTTAACCTTAACCTAAACCTAAACCTGAACCGATAACCTATAACCTAAACATAAAACCTAAATGTATTCTCAAATCCCTAAACCTACACCTACACCTAATCCTAATCTCAACTCCCTAACCTAAACCTAAACCTAAAATTGAAAACCCAAACCTAAACCCAATCCCGAACCCGAACCCGATTTCCTAAACCTAAACCTTCACCTATTCTCAATTCCCTAAACCTATAGCTTATAACCTAAACCTAAACCTTAACCTAAACCTATAACCTTAACCTAAACCAAATCCTATGACCTAAAACCTAAATGTATTCTCAAATCTCTAAACCTAAACCTACACCTAATCCTAATCTCAACTCCGTAACCTAAACCTAAACCTAAACTTGAAAACCCAAACCTAAAACCCAATCCCGAACCCGAACACGATTTCCTAAACTTAAACCTTAACCTATTCTCAAATCCCTAAACCTAAACCTACACCTAATCCTAATCTAAATCCCTAACCTAAACCTAAACCTAAACTTGAAAACCCAAACCTAAACTCAATCCCGAACACGAATTCCTAAACCTAAACCTTAACCTATTTTCAAATCCCTAAACCTAAACCTACACCTAATCCTAATCTCAACTCCCTAACCTAAATCTAAACCTAACTTGAAAACCCAAACCTAAACCTGATCCCGAACCCGAACCCGATTTCTTAAACCTAAACCTTAACCTATTCTCAATTCCCTAAACCTTAACCTATAACCTAACTTAAACCTAAACCTATAACCTACACTTATAACCTAAACCTAAACCTATAACCTAAACCTAAGCCTAAAACCTAAACCTATGACCTAACCTAAACCTAAAACCTAAACCTTAACCAATAACCTAAAAACTAAACCTAAACCTAAAACCTAAATGTATTCTCAAATCCCTAAACCTAAACCTACACCTAATCCTAATCTCAACTCCCTAACCTAAACCTAAACCTAAACTTGAAAACCCAAACCTAAACCCGATCTCGAACCTGAACCCGATTTCCTAAACTAAAACCTTAACATATTCTCAATTCCCTAAACCTATAGCTTATAAGACCTAAAACCTTAACCTTAACCTAAACCTATAACCTTAAAACCAAAACCTATGACCTAAAACCTTAACCTATAACCTATAACCTAAACTTATAACCTATAACCTAACCTTAACCTAAACCTAAAACCTTAACCTTAACCTAAACCTATAACCTTAAAACCAAAACCTATGACCTAAAACCTTAACCTATAACCTATAACCTAAACTTATAACCTATAACCTAACCTTAACCTAAACCTAAAACCTAAAGTCTCGGTTTGAGTTGACTCGGGTTGACAACGTATGAATCAGGGTCGCGTACAAATGTCGGTTAAAGGTCGAAGGTTGCCAGAATTCGACCGGAAAGACCGCGGAAGTCTATGGAACATTACGGTGTAGGATACGAGGCTTACATCTCTCCCTTCCTAATAAAAATTTCGTCCTCGAAAGTTACACAATCATCGCAATTAGATATAACACATGAGGGAGAACATAACATCACTATATAAAATCAGAGATAACATACAAAATACAACACGTGATCAATCATCAAAGAGATGGGGATAGCGCTCTCGAATCTCAGCCTCACGCTCCCAAGAAGCCTCCTCCACAGAATGGTGACCCCACTGAATCTTCACCAACGGAATGACCTTGGTCCGGAGGACCTGCTCCTTCCGATCAAGGATACGGACTGACTGCTCAATATAGCAAGCGTCCTCACGAACCTCTAATGGCTGTCAATCAATAAAAGGAACGATGTCTGATCCACACTTCCTCAACATAAAGACATGAAAAACGTTGTGGATGCCAAACAACTGAGATGGTAAGGCAAGCTGATAGGCTACGGCGCCAACGCGCCCGGTGATCTCAAAAGGTCCTATGAATCTCGGGGCAAGCTTTCACTTTGCTCCAAATCGAACTACGCCCTTCATGGGCGAGACCTTGAGATACACATGGTCCCCTACATCAAACTCCAAGAGACGACGCCGACGATCAGCAAAACTTTTCTGCCGGCTCTGAGCTGTGCGCATCCTCTGCCTGATGATATCAATAGCCTCTGACGTCTCCTACACAAGCTCGGGACCTAGGAGATGACACTCTCCAACATCGGTCCAACAGCTTGGTGATCTGCATGATCTGCCGTATAGTGCCTCAAATGGAGCTATATCGATGGTCGTCTGATAGTTGTTATTATACGCGAACTCAGTCAATCGTAAATGCTCATCCCAACTACCCCCGAAATCAATCGCACAGGCCCGAAGCATATCCTCGAGGATCTGGTTGACCCTCTCGGTTTGGCCATCGGTCTACGGATGGTATGCGGTGCTGAGCTGCAAATCAGTCCTCATCGCTCTCTGGAAGCTCCCCCAAAACTGAGACGTGAACCTCGGGTCTCGGTCAGAAACGATCGAGACTGGAACGCCATGTAGTCTCACAATCTCCTCGACGAATAATCTTGCAAGCCGGTCCAAAGGCCAAGTCGCACGAATCGGAAGAAAATGCGCCGACTTCATCAGACAATCCACAACAACCAAGATGACGTCATGACTGCGTTGAGTCCTTGGCAAACCCATAATGAAATCTATCGACACGTGCTCCCACTTCCACATCAGGACGCTCAATGGCTGCAATAGACTAAGGGGTCTCTGATGATCGGCCTTAACACGCTAACACATGGCACATTCGGCCACAAAGCTGGCAATCTGGCGCTTCATCCCTACCTAAAAATATTGTCGCCTCATGTCACGGTACATCTTCGTCGAGCCAGGATGGATAGAAAACCGTGATCGATGTGCCTTGGTCATAAGATCTCTGCGTAACTTAGGAATATCCGGGACACATAATCGGACTCTGAAGTGAAGTCCACAGTCTGTACCAATCTGCCAATCTACCTGACTCTCAGATGCCGCCTCGGCCATTTAATTCTGCAATGACTCATCAGCCTGCTGAGCCTCGATCACCCTTGCGACAAGAGAGGGTTGGATCTACAAGCTCGAAACTGCACGATAGAAGACTCCAGGCCGAACCCAAAATCATACTCTGCCACATCCTCAAGCATCCGCCACTCCTGAATCATCATATGCGCCACCAGGCCTCGTGGCTGACGGCTGAGGGCATCCACCACCACGTTCGCTTTGCCCGGGTGGTACTAAAGATTGAAATCATAGTCCTTCAGGAGCTCCATCCAGTGCCTCTGCCTCATGTTCAACTCAGACTGCGAGAAGAGGTACTTCAAGCTCTTATGGTTGGTGAAGAGCTCGAACCTAACCCCATAGAGATAGTGCTTCCACAGCTTCAGTGTGAAGATAACTGCAGCCATCTCCAAATCATGCGCGGGGTAGTTCAGCTCATGGATCTTGAGATGGCGAGACGCGAAGGCCACTGGTCTCCCTTGCTGCATCAGGACAACACCTAAACCAATATGCGAGGCATCGGTGAATACAATAAATCTGTCACTCTCAGAGGGAAGAGTGAGGACAGGAACGAACGTGAGGCGGTCCTTCAACTCCATAAATACTCACTTGCAGGCTTCGCTCCAAACAAACTCTGCACCCTTCCAAGTCAACCTGATCAGCGGGGCTATAATACGAGAGAAGTCTTCAATGAAACACCGGTAGTAACCCGCTAAACCAAAGAAACTGCGGATCTTGGATGCAGTTGTGGGCTGGCCCCACTGACGCACTGCCTCAACCTTCGAGGGGTCCACTACGACACCCTCCCTCGTCACCACATGACCGAGGAACTTCACCTCCTCCTGCCAAAACTCGCACTTCTCCATCTTCGTATACTGCTTGTGAGGAGTTGGACTTTAGATTTTTTTACAATTGTAGTACCCTCGTGTGTCATTTCTAATATATCCCAAGCTTGCTTTGCAGTATCACAGGAAATGATTCTTTTGAACTCATCCAGTGATAGTGCGCAAGTAATTGCATTTAGTGCTTTAGCATTAGCATTACTCTCACTTTTCTGAAGAGTGGTCCATTGGTAATATGGTGTGACTTTCATAGATTTTGAACCATCAACCCCAGCAACTTCCATGACGGGAGGTTTCCACTCAGTCACTGTGGCTTGCCACACATTTTCATCCATTGACTTGAGGAAGATCCTCATTTTGGCTTTCCAATAGGCATAGTTGGAGCCATCAAATGGTGGAGGTCTCGTGACTGAAAGGCTATCAAAATTTGACATCTTTTTAAATAGCTTAGATTGTTAGCTCAAGAAATAAATCCAAATAAATAGCAATAAGAACGAGCTATTAGGCTCTGATACCACTTGAAAAGGCCTAGCTATATGTCCTAGAGGGGGGGGGGGGGTGAATAGGACAATGCCAAATAAAACTTATAACAGCGGAATTAAGAAGAATATGATAGCCAAATTAAATTACAATGCAAGAAAGTAAAACAACCTCAAAAATTAGATCTTGAGAGGTTGATACAAATGTTGTTCTAAGGACAACCTTTCACCAAAAACCAGAGTTTGTGGTAGGACAACCTTATTTCTAGAAAGATCTTTGTATCAAATCTTAAACCTAAGAGGAATAAGGAAATAAATACAAATTGAATTGAACTAAATTGTAATCACAAATGTATTGTTCTAGGGACAGCCATACACCATAAAAATGGCAGGGCAACCTTGCTGAAACAACTTTAAAGGAAATTTAAATTCAAGTAGATAAAGGAATAGCAGAAAGTAAATTCTAAACTATTACAAAATTCTCACAAAGCTTGAATTAAATGATTACAACATTCACCACATTCATACATCCCACAAAAGAATAATTAAAGATTAGAAATGTAAATCATTCAACCATAACACTAGGGATTATAGTGGTTCGCCTGTGTGTTCACCAACTGTTAAACAACAACCACACAAAATGCTACTCCACTCCTAATATCCTCACACAGGGGATATTAGCGTTCACTAACAAAATAGGTTTTCCCAGGTTCACCAAAAACCTTTACAATTGTGTCTTTGTCTGTGGGCTTACACAATAAAAAAAACCCCACTTCTGAGTTTTCCTGGCTCTCCTCAGATAACCAATACAACAAGATTTTTCTGGCAAATCTTGAAAGAAACCAAAACAGAAAGGAATTTACAATTAAATGTAAAATACCTGAATATCTCCTTCGATGTAGCAGCCCGGTAGAACCAAGTCAGAGTAGATGATTGAATGTCCAAGTTCAATGTCCAGTACTCAATTACAATGGTTCTAATTCTAATAGATTTTAAATTTAACCAAGTAGGGCTTGCCTTAATTGATTTTGATTCCAAAGAAAGGGAATAGCGATTCCTCTTATCAAATTAGATTGGAATAGCAGAAACAAAATCAATTAAATAAAGCTAAGGAAAGAGAATATTAAATAAGCACACTTAGCTTAGATGGAGCACTGAAATATCTCTCAGAAGTTCGACGAAGATTGGCTTGAATGGATTAATTAATTCAATGATTTCTTCTGAGATTCATGCTCTATTTATAGGTGAGCAGATTGCATCTTCGACTGGTCTAAGGAACCCTTCGACTAGTCAAAGAAATAACAAATTTGAAAGAAATCGGGCGCGATAAGCTTTGACCGTTCTACGACTGGTCGAAGACCTCCTTCGACTGGTCGTAGGTCACCTTCGACTGGTCGAAAGTCTCCTTCGACTGGTCGAAGACTTTGTGAAATTATCGCTGGACTTTGTGTCGAAGATTTACGACTGGTCGAAGAACCAGTCGACACTGTTCCTTCGACCGGTCGAACAGATCCCTGGACTAGTTGAAGAATAACAGAATTTATCCGATTTTTGTAACAAACTTACGACTGATTGAGGATTTTCTTAGACTGGTCGAATCAACTCTAGGACTAGTCGAAGAAGGCCTAGGACTAGTCAAAGAACTGACCAAACTTATGTAAAATAAACATTTGATTTATGTATCCAAAGTGACCTACTTCTAAGGTCACCCTAAGGTCAGTCAAACCTCAACCAAGAAGTAAGGACATTGAAATATTTAAAACTAGCGACCTTGAAGTATGAGTCTTGAAGTCTTGATATAACTCAATCTCGAAAGTGTCTTGAATTCTTCATGAACTGCCTTGTACATGTCTTGAGTTCTTTATGAACTGACTTATACTCTTCTTGAAGTCTTGAAGCTTGAGTCATGTCTTGTGAGTAGTTCTTGCATTCAAATTTGATCTTTATACTTGTGAGTAGTTCTTGCATTCAAATTTGATCTTTATACTTGTGAGCTTAGCTTGTTCATGAATGTTGATCTTTGAGAGAGCTTCACTTATGCAAGATATAAAACAGTGATTTTGGCACCACAAATTTGACAACAAATAGGGATATAAAATATGGCACTTACAATCTCCCCCTTTGTCAAATTAGTGACAAAACACATAACCAATATAAACATAAAATCTAAGATAAACATAAACATAAAGTAAAAAACCAGTAAAACACCAGTTGCTTCAATATTCAATATTCAACATTAAAACTCCCCCTGAGTAACATAACCAATGCTACTCCTTTCACCTCTCACAATCACATCGATAAGTTAAGAACAAACCAACAAACCTTACTCCCCCTTTTTGTCACTATTTGACAAAGGAGAACTAAATAAAGGGATATATGAGAGTAAACATGAGGAGTTATGAGATTATAGCTAAACAGATATAGAGATACTCTTCATAGCTTCATATAGAATAAATATCCATCATAAAACAGTGATAGTATCCAACTAAAATTTAGTCAACCAAGTGCTAAATTAGAAGGTTATTACAGACCAGCAAATCCTATAAAGACTAGTCAGAATTAGAACTAGAAGATGGAGCAGGAATAGAGGGATCAAGTTGGTGGATGCCTTTGTTTAATCGCCGAAGATATTTCCGCATGTACTTAAATTGAGAATCACGAGTAACAGACATGTTTTCTAATTTTTCATTCAAATTCTCAACTTTACCCTCCAATGCACTCAGACGTGCATCAAAATCAGATGGTACAAAATCTGGATCATTTGTCGAATCAGAATCCAGTTCTTCAAAGATATCATCCATATTAATGTCATCCCCTGCTTCTTCATGACCAGCACCACCACCATTACCACCTTGTTCAGGAAGTAATTCCAGCTTCATCTTATTGAGATTAGTGTTGTTGAAAATCAGATGATGAATAGGTGCTTCATTAACAGGCATATCGACCAACATATGTGTGGCTAATACAGTCATTAAATAACCAAAAGGGATGTCACTATGACCAGGATGGAGTCTAAACTGAAGAAGGAAATGACAGATTAAGGATGGCAGACAAATCTGAGTACCACTGGCAATAGCATGAATAATACGTACCATAAAAGAGGTCAAGTCAGTTTTATTACCTGACCGAGGATACAGATTGACACAAAGATTCTATGGAGCACTCTGTATTTGGGTAACAAAAACCTTGCGGGAAGCGCATTCCCTTTTCGTGTCCATTGAACATCCATGTTACACAAATCTCTAGTGAGCATACGTTTTTCAGAAATTGAGGGTTTATCAGTTAGGTTATGGATAGGAATACCCTCATCATTTACAGGAATCTCCATAAGGGCTGAAATTAAATGTCGATCAATTTCAAATGGCCCTTCACTAGTAGATATTTTAAAAGTTAAACTATCCAGTGAGAAGTCACTTATGCATGTAAACATGGATTGAGCAATGGACCGGTATGCAGGCCCACCCCAATGCAATAAGTTAGCCCAACCTACAACTTCAAGCAAAGGTAGGATACCAAAAGGTGCAATATGGTTAACATCAATAGGATGTTCGACAATCACATTACGAGCTCTAAGGTCTATAACATAAGAAGGATCATTAGTAGGCTCAAGAAGATGACGTTGGTCAATCTGGAGGAAGTAGAAGGACCACGGGAAGTAGATTTTTTACCTCTAGAAGCCATTTGCAACAAGGATATCAAGAAATTAAGAAGTTGCAAAGGATTGAGAAGAGGGTTTCTTCAAAACAGAATTTTCAAAAATCAAACCCCAAATCTCAATGAAATCAAAAATAGAAAGCTTCAAGATAGATAAGATAATAATCTAGACACTGATTTGCAATAAAAACGTAAATGGAACACTAACCTTGAAGAACACAAATGGTGGGTTCGACAAGTCGAAGCTCGGCTCCTTTGAGAGAAAAAAGGAAATGAGGAAGAAAGCAAAAATCCCCAAATTTAAGTGATTTTCGAGATCTACGACTGGTCGTAGGTATCTACGACCGGTCGTAGGACGACTGGTCGAATACACTCACGACAGGTCGAAGGAATAAAAAAAATATATTCTTGCAATTTTGAAAGAAAATGAAATTAAACCTAACAAATATATGCATTATGATACATGTAGGCATAAATAATTATTTTAAAATACACATGCCAAGATCAAATTTCATCTTATTAAACCTAATTTTATCAAGAGGTTTAGTGAAAATATCAGCTCTCTGATCTTCAGTAGGAATATATTCCAGAGATATAACTTTTTCTTCTACCAATTCCCTAATATAATGAAATCTAATGTCAATGTGCTTAGTACGAGAATGCTGAATAGGATTTTTTGAAATATTTATTGCACTGGAATTATCACAATGCAATAACATAGAATCCTGTTTAATTCCATAATCACTCAGCATTCGTTGCATCCAAACAAGCTGTGTACATGCATTACCAGCTGCGATATACTCAGCTTCAGCTGTTGAAAGTGATATAGAATTTTGTTTCTTACTAAACCAGGAAACTAGACAATTTCCAATGTAAAAACAACCACCACTGGTTGATTTTTTATCATCTAGATTACCAGCCCAGTCAGCATCCGAGTACCCAGCTAATTGGACACTAGTCTCATGAGGATACCAGAGACCGAGATTTACAGTACTTGCGACATATCTAATAATTCGCTTGACAGCAATCAAGTGTGATTCTTTAGGATCAGATTGATATCTTGCGCAAATACCAACACTTAGAGAAATATCAGGTCTACTAGCAGTTAAATATAACAAACTACCAATCATACTCCGATAAAGTTTTGAATCAACATTTTTACCATTATAGTCTTTTGAGAGTTTCAGGGTAGTACTCATAGGAGTATCGAAATTCTTGCCATTCTCAAATCCAAATCTCTTGATTAGATTCAAAGCATACTTAGATTGAGAGATGAATATTCCTTCAGGTTGCTGCTTAACTTGCAAACCAAGGAAATAAGTCAATTCCCCAACCATGCTCATTTCAAACTGTGATTTCATCAAGTCTGCAAACTCAGTAGTCAAGTTAGTACAAGTTGAACCATAGATGATATCATCAACATAAATCTGTACTATTAAGATATGATCATTATGTTTTTTAACAAATAGAGTTTTATCAACAGATCCCATTTGAAAATTGTGACTTAAAAGAAATTTTGTTAGTTTCTCATACCATGCCCTAGGTGCTTGTTTTAATCCATAAAGTGCCTTTTTAAGCCGATACACATGATCAGTATTTTTGGGATCTTCAAAACCCATTGGTTGTTCAACATAGACTTCTTCATGTAAATCGCCATTTAGAAAAGCACTTTTCACATCCATCTGATAGATCTTTATCTTTCTAAAACATGCAATGGATATAAATAGTCTGATAGATTCAAGACGAGCTACTGGTGCAAAAGTTTCATCGAAATCAATTCCTTCAATTTGAGTATAACCTTGTACCACTAGTCTAGCCTTGTTTCTAATTATATTTCCACATTCGTCAGACTTATTTTTGAAAATCCATTTTGTTCCAATGATGTGTTTATCTTTAGGTCTTGGTACGAGATACCAAACATCATTTCTTACGAATTGGTTAAGTTCTTCTTGCATCGCAACAATCCAGTTCTCATCAGCAAGAGCTTCTTTTACATTGGATGGTTCTATTTGGGATGTAAAACATACATAATTACATAAATCCTCAAGTTGTCTACGGGTGCGAACACCAGTGAGAGGGTTTCCAAGAATTTGAGTGGTTGGATGATCTTTAACAGTCCTCAATTCAGATTCAGTCTGATTTGATGAAGTATCGGGTTTATCAATGATTAAAACTTCATCATTATCTGAATTAGAGATAGGCTTATTTAAGTGATCATCAATGACAACATTGATGGATTCTTGAATCACACCAGTCCTTTTGTTCAGAACCCTATAAGCACGACTGTTTAAGGAATATCCTAGAAAAATCCCTTCATCACTCTTTGTATCAAATTTTCCCAAATTTTCACGATCACGTAAAATATAGCATTTGCTGCCAAAAACTCGAAAGTATTTAACAGTAGGCTTTTTATTGAACCACAATTCGTAAGCCGTTTTATTATTATCTTTGCTAGTGTAGACTCGGTTAATAATATAGCAAGCTGTGTTGACTGCTTCAGCCCAAAGATTTTTAGAAAGCTTCATGCTATTCAACATGACATTAGCCATTTCTTGAAGTACTCTATTCTTTCTTTCAACAATTCCATTTTGTTGTGGAGTTTTGGGAGCAGAGAATTCATGTAATATTCCTTGGTCGGTACAGAACTTCTCAAAATTGCTATTCTCAAATTCAGATCCATGATCACTACGAATCTTACTGATTTGAGAACATTTTTCAGTTTGAATCCTTCTGAGAACTTTACTTACTTCTTCAAGGGTTTCAGATTTATCCCTTAAGAAGACTACCCATGTAAATCTGGTAAAGTCATCAACTATTACCAAGATATACTTTTTCCCACCACGACTTTCCGTTCTGGTAGGTCCTATCAGATCCATGTGGAGGAGTTCGAGTGGTCTTGATGTGGTATTTGAATTCACCTTTTTGTGTGAGTTCCTTGTTTGTTTGCCTATCTGGCATCACCACATATTTTATCTAATTTCTGAAGTTTGGGTAAACCTCTTATAAGTTCTCGTTTGCTCAATCTATATAAATTTCGATAATGTACATGTCCAAGACGTTTGTGCCATAAATCAGTCTCGTCTGTATGGACCATGTGACATGTTTGATTAGATGAGCTGGATTCGCTAATAATATAGCAATTTTCAGATGTTCTACGTCCAGTTAATATTACAGAACCCTTATTGTTTAGTATTTCACAGCTTTGATTAGAAAATCGAACACTATGGTTATTATCACATATTTGAGATATACTAAGCAAGTTATGTTTTAATCCTTCAACATATAAAACATTTTTAAACACAGGAAGATTAAAAAGTTGAACCGTTCCTTGGCCTATAATCTTGCAGTTGCTACCATCACCAAATGTGACTGAACCATCAGTCATATCTTTCAGATCTGTGAATAAAGCATCCACTGTCTAGGTACCATTTTGAATGACTTGTTGCTTTGAAAGCAATGTGAGCAACCAAGCAGGTGACTTTTGGAACCCATTTCATAATTGTTTTAGGTTTAGGAACATAGTTGGTCTTCTTATGTTTATAGTTGTAAGAATGACCTATAGAGTTAGATTTTAAGAGCTCCTTGAGTAAATCAACTATCTTTTCAGCTAGTGGATTTCGTTTCTGATTAAAGTTGACATGGCTGCTTCTAGGTTTTTGAAAAGTTTTTGAATTTCTAGAAAAATCTTGATAAGTACTTTTCCCTTTTGAGTTTGAGGACTCTCCTTTAACAAACATAGGAGGAGTATACTTTTGTTTAGGAGGTAGATTTTTATCATATCCCAATCCGGATAGATCGCCACATTTTCTTGATCCGGATAAAAGTTTTTCTAACTTTGGATCTCCTTGGGCATATTTCCATGTGTCCTTTAGACTCAGAAGAGAAGATACTTCAGTTTTGAGTTTCTCAATTTCAGATTTCAAATCAATAATTAGGGAGTTCTTGAATTCCAAATCGCATTTTGATTTTTCAAAACAATCTGAAATTTGTGATTTTTCTAAGACAAGCGATTCAAAACATTCTTTGAGTTTAGAAAACTTTTCTTTTTGAAGTTTAAGTTTGACAGCAATTTTACAACTTTCCTTATATAGGGCATTGTAAGCATCTTGAAGATCATCTTCATTTTCACATTCACTACTCAGATTTTCTTCACTTGTTGAGTCATTATCTGAAAATGTGAATTTGGCTAGAGTCATAAGAGCTTTAACCTCATTGCTCAACTCAGTTTCAGAATCTTCTGATTCAGAAGAAGCTTCAGAATCAGATGATTCATCCCATGTAGCCAACATACCTTTCTTCTTGGGTTTGTCCTTTTTAGGACATCTATTTGCTAAATGCCCATATTCTTGACAGTTGTAACATTGACTATCTTTCAAAGATTTTCGAAATTTAGGTCTAAACTTCTTTTTATCATTTGATTTTTGAAAATCAACCCTTTTCTTGCTTTTGAAAATCTTGTAAAATTTTTTTGCTAAAAGAGCCATATCATCTTCTGAATCAGATTTTCTTCTGAATTATATTTAGAAGATTTTAGTGCGATAGATTTACCTTTAGGAGCTTTAAAGTTTAACTCGTAGGTTTGTAGAGAACCAACTAGTTCTTCTACCCTCATATTATCCGTATCACGAAGTTCCTGGATCGCGGTTACTTTAGAATTGAACCGTTCAGGAAGTGAGCGTAATATCTTTGCACACACTTTACTTTCTGGGATTTTATCGCCAAGACCCCACATTGAGTTTACAATGTCATTCAATCTAGTGTAAAAGTCCATAAACATTTCATTTTCCTCCATATGAATTTCTTCAAATCTGGTTGTGAGGAGTTGGACTTTAGATTTTTTGACAATTGTAGTACCCTCGTGTGTCATTTCTAATATATCCCAAGCTTGCTTTGCAGTATCACAGGAAATGATTCTTTTGAACTCATCCGGTGATAGTGCGCAAGTAATTGCATTTAGTGCTTTAGCATTAGCATTACTCTCACTTTTCTGAAGAGTGGTCCATTGGTAATATGGTGTGACTTTCATAGATTTTGAACCATCAACCCCAGTAACTTCCATGACAGGAGGTTTCCATTCAGTCACTGTGGCTTGCCACACATTTTCATCCATTGACTTGAGGAAGATCCTCATTCTGGCTTTCCAATAGGCATAGTTGGAGCCATCAAATGGTGGAGGTCTCGTGACTGAAAGGCTATCAAAATTTGACATCTTTTTAAATAGCTTAGATCGTTAGCTCAGGAAATAAATCCAAATAAATAGCAATAAGAACGAGCTATTAGGCTCTGATACCACTTGAAAAGGCCTAGCTATATGTCCTAGAGGGGGGGGGTGAATAGGACAATGCCAAATAAAACTTATAACAGCGGAATTAAGAAGAATATGATAGCCAAATTAAATTACAATGCAAGAAAGTAAAACAACCTCAAAAATTAGATCTTGAGAGGTTGATACAAATGTTGTTCTAAGGACAACCTTTCACCAAAAACCAGAGTTTATGGTAGGACAACCTTATTTCTAGAAAGATCTTTGTATCAAATCTTAAACCAAAGAGGAATAAGGAAATAAATACAAACTGAATTGAAATAAATTGTAATCACAAATGTATTGTTCTAGGGACAGCCATACACCATAAAAATGGCAGGGCAACCTTGCTGGAACAACTTTAAAGGAAATTTAAATTCAAGTAGATAAAGGAATAGCAGAAAGTAAATTCTAAACTATTACAAAATTCTCACAAAGCTTGAATTAAATGATTACAACATTCACCACATTCATACATCCCACAAAAGAATAATTAAAGATTAGAAATGTAAATCATTCAACCATAACACTAGGGATTATAGTGGTTCGCCTGTGTGTTCACCAACTGTTAAACAACAGCCACACAAAATGCTACTCCACTCCTAATATCCTCACACAGGGGATATTAGCGTTCACTAACAAAATAGGTTTTCCCAGGTTCACCAAAAACCTTTACAATTGTGTCTTTGTCTGTGGGCTTACACAATAAAAAAAAACCCCACTTCTGAGTTTTCCTGGCTCTCCTCAGATAACCAATACAACAAGATTTTTCTGGCAAATCTTGAAAGAAACCAAAACAGAAAGGAATTTACAATTAAATGTAAAATACCTGAATATCTCCTTCGATGTAGCAGCCCGGTAGAACCAAGTCAGAGTAGATGATTGAATGTCCAAGTTCAATGTCCAGTACTCAATTACAATGGTTCTAATTCTAATAGATTTTAAATTTAACCAAGTAGGGCTTGCCTTAATTGATTTTGATTCCAAAGAAAGGGAATAGCGATTCCTCTTATCAAATTAGATTGGAATAGCAGAAACAAAATCAATTAAATAAAGCTAAGGAAAGAGAATATTAAATAAGCACACTTAGCTTAGATGGAGCACAGAAATATCTCTCAGAAGTTCGACGAAGATTGGCTTGAATGGATTAATTAATTCGATGATTTCTTCTGAGATTCGTGCTCTATTTATAGGTGAGCAGATCGCATCTTCGACTGGTCTAAGGAACCCTTCGACTAGTCGAAGAAATAACAAATTTGAAAAAATCGGGCGCGATAAGCTTTGACCGTTCTACGACTGGTCGAAGACCTCCTTCGACTGGTCGTAGGTCACCTTCGACTGGTCGAAGTCTCCTTCGACTGGTCGAAGACCTTGTGAAATTATCGCTGGACTTTGTGTCGAAGATTTACGACTGGTCGAAGAACCAGTCGACACTGTTCCTTCGACCGGTCGAACAGATCCCTGGACTAGTCGAAGAATAACAGAATTTATCCGATTTTTGTAACAAACTTACGACTGATTGAGGATTTTCTTAGACTGGTCGAAGCAACTCTAGGACTAGTCGAAGAAGGCCTAGGACTAGTCGAAGAACTGACCAAACTTATGTAAAATAAACATTTGATTTATGTATCCAAAGTGACCTACTTCTAAGGTCACCCTAAGGTCAGTCAAACCTCAACCATGAAGTAAGGACATTGAAATATTTAAAACTAGCGACCTTGAAGTATGAGTCTTGAAGTCTTGATATAGCTCAATCTTGAAAGTGTCTTGAATTCTTCATGAACTGCCTTGTACATGTCTTGAGTTCTTTATGAACTGACTTATACTCTTCTTGAAGTCTTGAAGCTTGAGTCATGTCTTGTGAGTAGTTCTTGCATTCAAATTTGATCTTTATACTTGTGAGTAGTTCTTGCATTCAAATTTGATCTTTATACTTGTGAGTTAGCTTGTTCATGAATGTTGATCTTTGAGAGAGCTTCACTTATGCAAGATATAAAACAGTGATTTTGGCACCACAAATTTGACAACAAATAGGGATATAAAATATATCACTTACAGAAAGGTCCCCCAACCAGTCCCAAAATCTGGTCCAAAAACAACAAGAAACTATCCAGAAAATTTCTAAACAGCAACATATACATGGAATGATCTAAGTATATGAGTCAAATAAAAAGGAGATTACCTTACAAACTTGGTGGTATGGTCCACCTTAATGGGCCCTACAAATATCTAAGCCATATCCCCACCCCAAAATCTGTTGCATGCATCATATATGGGGCAAAAGGAGCATCAACGTCCCTAGTGTGGACTGCACTGGGCGTCCACTATGTTTGGACGGTCTGGATGTTGCAAGGCCTCTAAGTCGGCCACACACCTAAGAGATCAGATAATGAGGATGGAGAAAAGAAGAAAAGGAAAGAAAGAAATCAAGATCCGGCCACAAGAGAAGGTCTCCGCCACCATTGAGGCCCTCCCTTCATCACAAACATTACACCTTCCACTATGTTCATGTACAAGTTACATCATAGCCATGCATGCAATAAGATTTCAGATCTAAGGTGGGGATGCCATCCCCACCAAGGTCTAGGGTCTAGATGACCCCTCAAGATCATGGATTAAAGGAAAAAAAACCATGATGGGGTCCATGGAGAATGGCCCTGTCAATGAAACATGCATGCAAGATGGTTAGTCATAGGCCTCATACATGGATACTTGGGGACCTCCACCATCATTTGGTGGGCCCCACAAGCTCCTCAAGGTGCAATGAAAGATCTAAGAAGGTAGAAAAGAAATTCCTAAATAAAAACACTCACCTCAATAGTTCTACACCAAACTTCTTCTAATTGGCTCTCTAGGATTCAAGCTCCAAGGATCAAGGGCTAAGATTGGAGATGGAGGGTTAGATGAGAGGGTTTTAGAGGGTGTAAGGGGCTGGAGATGGGGAGAAGGGTGGGGCATTCCAAGGGTAGAGAGGAGAAGGAGAGATGAGGAGAATAGAGGAAAGGAGAGATGAAGTGAAAAGGCTAGCAAGGGAGGGTTTTAGCCAAAGTAATGATTGATTTTTTAGAAAAGTGGCTCTCTCTGTAAGGCCCGTATCCTAGCCCGTACCATTCTATAGGCCTCCGTGGTCCTCCCGATCGAATTCCGGTGACCCGCGATTTGTTATCGGCGTTTGCGCATGATCCTGAGTCGTGTCCCATATATCAGAGTTGGCTCGACTCGAAACTTGTACCCTTGTGACTGCGCCATCACGAAACCTGAGCCAGGAGATGTGGACTCGCGTTCAGTTCAAGAAAAATGTCGTGTGTTGCAAATATCGAGGGAATCTTTATGACATGTCACATCAATCCATCAATCAAATATCAAGTACAACACCCATCCCCAAGTACAACACCCCTCCTCAAAGTCAACTCTCTCTCTCTTACAACCAAGTACACCCATCCATCACTCACCATCCCCCTCTCCCATCACTTCTCTCCCATCACCTCTCTCTCTCTCTCTCATTCTCCAAGCAACATACATCCAGGCTAGCTCCATGAGAGAGCTTTGTGTGGCCCACTCCCTACCACCCTATCTCCCATCTCCACCCTTGGATCATCATCTCCACCATTGAAGGAGCACTTTTGGTGCTTGGAAGGCTAGGGAGGAAGAAGAAGGATAGGTGGGTGATTTTATTACTTCATTTTGTGATTTGAGGGCCCACATATGGGGGACCCATCTTGATGTATGTATTATATAGGGAGGGCCTATAGTGGCGGGGTCCCTCCCCTCCTCAACCAATCTCTCTCCCTTCTTTCCCCCTCTCCCTTTTTTTTCTCATTTTTTTATGGTGTTGATGGTACGTATGGCCCACCTGATGCGTGCATGTCATCTATCACGGTGGAGCCCATCTTGGTGTGTGTGAGAAATCCACACTGTTTGCAGATCTAGACGGTGAGACCCACCTGATGTGTGGATTTTATCCACACTGTCTATCCATCTAGACGCGGCCCACCTGCGTGGAACCGGATTGGTTAGTGTACCTCGCACTAGTTGTGTAGCTGCTGCATTGACGTGAACTCTATGGGTCCCACCTACCTGCTGTGATGACATCAGCAGAGGGTCTGATCACGGGGTATGCGTGATATCCAGACCGTTCATCCCCACCGTCCACTGTCTGGGATAGTGGAAAACTCCACCTTGATGTATATGTTTTAGCCACGCCGTCTAGACTACTGGACGTGCGGCCCACCTTGATGTTGTGGACTATCCAGCCGTCCATCACGTGGTATGTGGGCCGCCATGAGGAATGTGTTTCATTCTACCATCCACCCATTTATAGGCATGGGCCCACCCCACACGTGTGACACGTGTGGGGGTGGGACCCACCTAGATGCATGTATTTTATATTCCCACCATCCAGAGATGTCTGGACGGTGCAATGGAAATCACACCATGATGTGTGTTGATGTACGTCATCCATCTGTGGAGCCCCACACGTCATGTATGTGCTCCACCCACCATGATGTTTTATTCATACCGTCCAGTGGAAGGATGGAGAGGCCAGCTGTGATATATGTATTCTCCACGCCATTCATCTAATCATCCAAGTTGTCCTTCTGTTTTGCCAGCATGGGTCCACCATGATGTATTTATTTCATCCACACCGTTCATTTTTGCGGCCCGCCGTGGTGTATGTATTGTATATCTACACCGTTCATTTGTACGGCCCGCCATGGTGTATGTATTGTATATTTACACCGTCCATTTGTGCGGCCCACCGTGGTGTATGTATTGTATATCTACACCATTCATTTGTGCGCCCACCATGGTGTATGTATTGTATATCTACACCATCCATTTGTGTGGCCCGCCGTGATGTATGTATTATATATCTATGCCATTCATTTGTGCGGCCTATCATGATGTGTGTGTTGTATGTACACGGTTCATCCACTTTTCTAGGCCCATGTGAGTGGCCCTTAGTGATGTGCATTAGGCCCATGTGACGCGGCCCATAGTGATGTGTGTTAGGCCCGTGTGAGCAGCCCATAGTGATGTGTTGGAGGCCCATGGGTCATGACCCTTTGTGATGTATTCAGGGCCCATGGGACATGGCCCATTTGATGTATATGAGGCCCGACATGATGTATTTATGGCCCATGTGCCAAGGCCCATTATGATGTATGTGCAGCCCATGAGTGAGGCCCGATGTGATGTAATTATGACCCATGTGCCGAGGCCCATTGTGATGTATATGCGGCCTATGAGTGAAGCCCATAGTGATGTGTATTAGGTCCTTGTGTGAGGCCATGGGCCCACGATACTTTGGCTCTATGTGGGCCACTCCTTCGGAGCAATGATGGTTAAATGTCCACATTGATGGGTGATGATGGTTAAATGTCCACATTGTGATCTTCCCTTAGGCCCTTTGTTAAGCCGATTATCGATTCCAATTATGAAAACCGATTCTGATTATCGAGGCCGATTATCGAGGACGATTCCGATTATCGAGACTAATTATGATTGTCGAGGCCGATTCCGATTGTCGAGGCCGATTCCGATTATCGAGACTGATTCCGATTATCGAGACCGATTCCAATTGTCGAGGCCGATTATCGATGCCGATTATGAGTATGTGACAGCATAACATCATAATACATGCTCATACGCATCATCTGCATGTTTGTTATGAGATGTGGTTGACCATTGCATATGTCATTAGGCATGTTGTTATGAGACTCCCTGATAGGCGGAGATTATCTCACATGAGTACATGGTATGCGTAGGATTGATGCATGACTGGATTGTATGACTCATGCATCTTGCATTGTATACCCTAGCGACATCAGGGCCGTAGCCACCACAGGCATATCGTGGATGGCTAGATGGGACACCGAAAATCTGTTACTAGCATCGAGCCGTCATAAATGGCCCTGGGTGAAAATCCCTAAACCATCTTGGTACCAGAGGATGCCCCAACGTCTAGACCGAGTGGATATATATGAGCGCATGAGAGCCGTATACCAGTAGGTCGCGTCTCCCACTGTGTCATAATCGGTTGGGAGGCGGTGTGACCTTACCCTCCTAAGTGAGGACGCAATATCTAGGTTGAGTTTGACCAGCTTGAGGAATGGGTCCGCTATCGATGAGTCGGGCCTGTTATTGGCAGGAGGATAGTGAAGTCTCTTCCACTCACCCAGTTATGCGCTCGGATAGGGGCGACAAGATGGCGTATAGTGTAATAGACCCCGGTGATGATCCTAAAGATGTACGATACTGATATGAGGACTTATTGAGTAGGAGTTGCATACTCATTCACTCATTCATTCATTGATTCACTATCCACTCGGGTCGGTGGTGCGCAACTATTTGTTATATGTACCTTTGTAATGGCCAGGATTTCGGTTGAGGCGCGCAACTAACCTGAGATCAGGAGTTTACCACATTGAGTCTGACTATTCAAATTTAGGTATGGGACTGGTTTGGATAGAAATCCCTTGTGGTGGACCCCGTAGCCTGCGATACTACATACTATCATCCTGACTGCACACTTTAACTTGGTCATTTCATTCGCATCGCATATTGCATTACATCCGCAGGCATATGGCATTTTGGGTTGCTATATTTTTGCACATATATGGCCTAGACTAACTTGGCAGGGTTTACATATTGCATTGTACCCTTGGCATCTGATATTTGGCTCTCTTTGACTCCTCATTTGAATAGCTGATTTGTATTGTGTACTCTAATATTGTATGACTCATGGACTTGTTAGTATTTCTGCTTACTCTGATATTGTATGGTTCGTGGACTTTTCAATATCTCCATTTACTCTGATATTACATTCTGAGCATGCATATATTGCTCACACACTTACACCACCCTCTAAGCTTTCTATAAGCTTATGCACGATAGATGCGTGCAGGTGACATTATGATGTAGCCGAGCTAAGGTAGGAGCGTGCGGTTGAGCTTCTGGAGTCTTCTTTGATATTTCTATATTGTATTTCCCTTTCAGCATTGTACTCAAATAATTATATTAGTGGATATGTGATGATGATGTTGCCTTTGTGATTTGGGTAAACTTGTGGTTATGCTTCTTATGAGACAAATGTACATTGAAAAATCCTCCTTGTAGGATCCCAAGATCGGAATCTGGCGTATGGGCGCTGGGAGCCGAGAATGGGGTACTACGGAAGTTGTCGGCACCGGATTTGGCAATCGAGAATTTTGTGAGCCCGATTTCCATATTTGGGGCGTGACAGTCTCTCTCCCTAGAGAAGAGAAATTCTGAAAGTTTCAGATATAGGGAAGAGGGAAAGTGGCTTTTGCATGGGAGAGTAAAAAAGGAGCTCCCTTGGATAGAGAACTCATGATTGCTTGCTAGGTAAGTAGGGCTAGGGACCTAGTCTACTCCACCTACCCTATGATGGCTAGGGAGATGAAACCTAGGCTAGGGACTTGCACCAAATCCTAGGTGGGCCCCACAATCACGATCAACGGCCTAAAATGTGCACGACCCACATCTCATGATCTACAACACGGATTGCCGCACGATACGCGGCATTGGAACCGCGGCGATGATGCAGTCGCTATGACACTAAATTCGGGTCGATCCGGGTCAGGTCCACGTGACCGGACTTGAGGATGACCGCAAACATTAACCGAAGGTCGCGGGTCGCCAGAATTCGACTGGTAGGACCGCGGGACCTAGAGGAATGAAATGCACAAACACACATAGGTAGGGTCTTACACTTTGTCTAATGAAACCTTGTTACTTTGTCCAACAACCTCGTCAGTTTATCTTGCAAAATCTCGTCACTTTGTTTAGTGGAATCTTGTCACTTTATCCGGTAAGCCTGTCACTTTATCTAGTGGAACTCCTTTCTTCGAAAATCCAATCACTTCGTCTAGTGGAACCCATCACTTTGTCTGGTAGAACTTCTTTAACTGTATATGGAGTTTACTTAGAAAAATATATTTGTATGGGACATAACTATTGACTTAGATAGGGCCCACTGTGATGTTTTTGTAAGATCCACTATGACTATTTGTTGTTAAGTCTCATATTGGATATAAAGATAAAAAATTAAATCGAATTGTGATTCTCGTGGGCCACACTAAAAGAAATGGTTGGGAGAGATGTATACCCTTAATTTTTTAAGGCTCCACCATGATACTTATATGAAATCCACTTTAACCCCCCCCCCCCAAAAAAAAAAAAAAAAAAAAAAAAAAAAAAATCAAACTTAGGCATGTGCCCTAAAATTGTAACTGGACATGAATCACTTGGGCCACACCAATGGAAATAGTTTGGCAGAGCCCTTTACATTATGTCCAAGTCAATGTGAATGATAAATGGAATTGATTTTTTGGCCCATTGCCTAACATGGGGTGAAAGACCTAGTGGTTGTGGTTTATTTTACATAAATATCACAGTAAGCCCCACCTGATCCACCAATTAACTATTTGCTCTCACAGGTGGTTGTAAGGGATGGTATGCATATTGCCTAGGGTAACATGCACCATGGACAGTTGTGTGCTACTGGAAAAGATTTTTAGGCCCTACCATGATATATGAGTATTATTCATATTATCCATCCTTTTTTATAGATCATTTTAGTGCATGAACACAAACTCGACATTGATCTGGATCTCAGGTAGACCTAGAGCTGGGCAGAAACTGACCCAATCCAGCAAATCCGACCTTATCCAGTGGATTTGACCCGATCCGAACCAAACCGATGGCCTGGATGGATGCGGTTCGAGTAGGATCAGTCAGATCCGACCGTTCATCGAATCAAGTTCGGATCAATGTCAATCTGAACTGATCCGATCTGAAATTTGATCCGATCTGATCCGGATCTATTAATAAGTTATGTATATTTACTATTTTACCCTAACCCTAAATATATATATATATATATATATATATATATATATATATATATATATATATATATATTTTACCATTTTACTTTTTACCCTACCCTCCATCCGCACCCGAACAGTCGTTGAACCCTAAATCCCCAAAATCTCTCTCTCTACCCGAACGAGCAGGAGCAGGCAGCCATCTCGATCTCGATCCGACCATTCCAGACTCCACTCCAAGTATTTCCATCAATGTCGCCAGAGCAAACTTCGTCTCCTTCTTGCATAAGGGGATGTTTTGTGTCATTATCTCCATGAAATTCACAAACTGCAAAGGATAAAAGCGATAATTCTTTGTATATGAGCTAGTTTTTTTTTTTTTGGATGGTTAGGTTGTTTATATGACCATTATCCCACATAGATCCAATCTTAGAAGTGTTTATAGTTTGGATTTATAACCTAAAAATTATCAAAGGCCCAAGTAGGTATATTGTCATCAAATTGTCATTGGACGGAGTCGGATTAGAATTTTTTTTTTTGTTTTGTTTTGTTTTTTTTTTTAAATCAGGACCGATTTGAACCGTGCCCAATTCGATTTGACTCGGTTTCCCTGACTGAGTAGGACTCGAATCGGATCAGGCTACCAGTGGTCTGGATCGGTTCGAGTCAGATGACTCGGACTCGGTCCCGAATCGGATCGAGTTTGGGTCAACCCATGTAAATTTTGGATAGAGTCAAGTTGGACCCAATTTGATCTGACTCGGTCCGATGCCCAGCTCTAGGTAGACCACACCACAAGAAACCGGTGATTGTATCTCCACCATAATTTTTTTTTTAAAAAAACTTGGTGGCTACAAAAGTTTTGGATCAATCTCATGTTTGTATTTTCTCTTCACTCGTGACTTTGTGACTTTATCAAGAGGTTGGATGGCAAATACACATTACAGTGGGCCCTAGGAAGTTTTTAATGGTGAGCTCTCAATTACTTAATGGTGTGATCCACTTGATATTTGGATCTACCTTATTTTTGTGCTCGTGCCCTAATATGATGTGAAAAATGGACGGACAACATGGATAAGACACATCTATCATGGTGGCCCCATGGAGATTATTTAGTAGCACACAATACCGACATGAGTGCTGGTTGCTACACTATGCAATTTGGTTTTGAAAAAGTAATGCAACTTTGTTGCAACCCCATATCCCAGGATGTGAGTGAGACCTGAGCATGGGGCACACTTTGATGTATGTATTATAAATTTACGCATTTATTTGTTTTGGTAGTTCATTTTAAGGAATGAGAAAAAAAATTGAAATTGATGCAAATCTCAGATTGACCACATGGCAAGAAATAGTAGTCACCATTAAAAAATTTCCTCGGGCTACAAAGGTTCTAGATCTAGCTGATATTTGTCTTTTCCCTTCACGTGCTCTGTGTGACCTCATCAACAACAAGTTGGATGACAAATGAACATAGTTGTAGACACTAGGAAGTTTTCGATGGTAGCCATTTAGTGACCAATGATTCCTATGATGTGGTCCACCTAAGATTTGTATCTTCTTCATTTTTTGAACATGGCATCGTGTGGCCACACATGGCATTGTGTGGCCGCGTGCGCCCTTTTCTGCCCCTCGTGTGCCCCATGCGCCCCTCCCACGCCACCGCGTCTTGCCACATGGCATCACACGTTGTTGCAATCCCTCATGTAACCCTCCCAAGCCATCACATGGCCTCGTGTGCCCTCAGTTGCCCCTCCCATGCCACTGCGTGGCCTTTGCTTCGGTGAGACTTTGTTGCCTCCCTTTTTGTGCCTAGCGAGCCTGTTCAGCGCCGTGTGTTAGGACCATGGCCGTGTGCATTTGTTCCGCTTGGGATGTGCATCAGTTTGGGCCAGAGTGCGATGCTCGGTGACACGCCTTTATCCCCTACCATAAATCCTTGTAACTCACCAACACCCAAAACAACCCAAAAAAACACAATTTTAACATGTTTCTCCAATGCTCTCACGGCATCAAGACCTCACTGCATGAAAGGAGTTTTTTTTGTGAACCACCAGGAAAGCGCACCTGGACCTCCGATTTGTTGGTCCAGGAGCTTCTATAAACCCATCAGAGACATCCACAAGATTCTCGGAGAAGAAATAATCAAAGGCACAAAATCTCTCATTAAAGCGCACATCTTCTTCGACTCGATGATGAATGCATGACCTTGATAAACATCAATCTATAACTCAAAAATAACAATTAGGTGGACCCCACAGATCCGAATACACTCCCACAAAACTCCGCCCTATCCATCATATAATACACCACCAAAACAGATCCAAATTCAGCATTAACAAGCCATACGCAACTACACCATGCACAAACCGTGGTTATAGTAGGACATAAGGTTCCCTCCTCACATTAAAATCAGTCAAAATCCTTATAAAAAAGACCACCCAATCTAGAGAGCTAAGAGTCAGATAAATTGGGAGAGAAATGAAAACAAAGTTGAGAGAGAAAAGGAGGAAATCGTGAGAAGAGAGATGAGGACCGAACGTTGTGAACCGATTCATGACTCACTAAGTCTAACAACGACTAAGGTTGATTCTAGCCAACCATGTTGGAAGATAAGGCACATGAGCAAATCTTTTACGTACTTCGTTCTATTACATGTAAATTTTGTAAGTGTTATGGTCTCATGCTCCTTTGTTTGTCAAATTTTGTGGTGCCAAAACTTCTTGTGTGTGCCACAACTTCTATCTGTGTGTCTTGTGTTTGTATGTTGATATATATATATGATTCAAGACGACATCACAATGGTTCAAGACATGTACGGTGTTCTACTTCAAGAAATGAAAGGTTATGTACTTTGTTCTCTTCCGTATGCATCTACGTTCAATCTACATCAATAAGAAGAGTGTTTATTCAAGACTCAAGTACAACTCAAGTTGAAGATTATATTCATGTTGTTGAAGATCTCAATCTCAAGTTACATCAAGTAGAGGTCTCAAGCTTCAAAGGTTAACTATCATCAGAAAGAATGATGTTCAATGTTCATACTTCATGTTCCAGGTATGATAAACCTTAGTTTGACCTTAAGGTAAGTCATTTTGGATACATATGTCATGCTAAATCTTTATACATTAAGTTGGTT
Source organism: Magnolia officinalis (assembly GCA_021015155.1). Taxonomy (NCBI): domain Eukaryota; kingdom Viridiplantae; phylum Streptophyta; class Magnoliopsida; order Magnoliales; family Magnoliaceae; genus Magnolia; species Magnolia officinalis. The sequence goes on from JAJHSJ010000001.1 coordinate 38,665,067, forward strand.
TGTTCTAAGGGTAGTCCTAGACCTTGTTCGACCAGTCCTAGGCCTGGTTCGACCAGTCCAAGAAATTCCACGACCAGTCCTAAGTTGTTGAAGATTTTCAAAATATTTTAGTTATTCTTCAACTAGTCTTGGAGATTGTTCGACTGGTCGTAGGGGTGTCTCGACTCGTCCTTCAACCAGTCCTAGAACTACGACTCAAACTCCTACAACCAAATCTAGTTTCCTACAACCAGTCCTGGGTTTGCTTCGACCAGTCGTAGGTGGTCTACAACCAGTCGAAGGGTCCCTACGACCAGTCATAGAACTGATTTTTCAGATCATGCTTAAACTTTCAAAATGCCGTTGGAGCTACGACCAGTCAAAGGTTCCTAAGACCAGTCGTAGACATGATCTTTGCTTCTATAAATTGAACACGAATTTCAGAGTTTTTCATCGATCGATTAATTTGAGAAATTCAAGCCTCCACTCTGAGATAAGTTGTGTTCATTTTAAGCTAATTTGTTCATATTTAATATTCTTTTTGTTAGCTTTTCTTATTTGATTTTATTCTTAAATTCCAATCTTATTTGAAAAATAGGAATTGTTGTATTCCTTCTTCATTGGAATCAAAATCAAATAGAGCTACGCCCCAATTTGATTTAATTTAAAATCAATTAGAAACTAGAACCATTTCTTAAGTGAGTATTGGATATTGAACGTTGATTCGAACTTCTACTCTCATTAGTTCTACCGGGCTGCTACAAAAGAAGAAATCCAGATATTTTACATTTGTTATAAATTCCTTTATTTTGGTTTTGTTTGAGATTCGCCAGAAAAATCTAATTGTGTGGTTATCTGAGGAGAGCCAGAAAACTCAAAAAGTGTAGGTTTTTGGATTGTGTAAGCCCAAGTTAAAAAGACACAATTGTGAAGGTTTTGGGTGAACCTGTAAAACCTGTTTAATAGTGAACACTAATATCCCCTGTGTGAGGATATTAGGAGTGGAGTAGCAAGTTGTGTGGCTGTTGTTTAACAGTTGGTGAACACACAGGCGAACCACTATATATCGGTGTGTTTTGTGATTTGAATGCTCTTTTAATTTTCATATCTTTAATCATTCAGATTTGTGGAATGTATATGTGGTTGTGAATGTTGTAATCTTTACATTTCAAGCAAAGTAGGGAATGTTGTAATAGTTTAGAATTTATTTCTTGCTATTTCCTTTATTTCCTTTTTGTTTGAGTTTTGATATTCAACTTGTTCTAGTAAGGTTGTCCTGCCATAAACCCTTGGTTTTTATGGTGCAAAGGTACAACGTTAGTATCAAGCTCTTTATTTAAGATTGCTTTACATTTCAGTCTTTGATTTATTTAAAGTATTGTTCTTTATTTTTATAAGGCTATCGTATTTCAATTTCATTGTTAAATTTTAATTTGGCACAGTCCTATTCACCCCCCCCCCCCCCCCCCTCTCTAAGACATATAGCTTGGCCTTTTCAAGTGGTATCAGAGCCTAATAGCTCGTTATTTAATTCTTTATTCTTGGATTCATTTCCTGAGCTAACGATCTAAGCTATATATATAAGATGTCAAATTTTAATAGCCTTTCAGTCACTAGGCCTCCACCCTTTGATGGCTCCAACTATGCCTATTGGAACCAAGATGAGGATTTTCCTCAAATCAATGGATGAGAACGTGTGACTTGCCACAGTGACTGAATGGAACCCACCTACCACTGAAATGACTGGTATCGATGGTTCAAAATCAATGAGAGTAACACCATTTTTCTCATGGACCACTCTTCAGAAAAGTGAGAGTAGTGCCAATGCAAAAGCACTAAATGCAATTACTTGCGCACTATCACCGGATGAGTTCAAAAGAATCATATCTTGTGATACTGCAAAGCAAGCTTGGGATATATTAGAAATGACATACGAGGGTACTTCAATTGTCAAAAAATCTAAAGTCCAACTCCTCACAACCAAATTTGAAGAAATCCATATGGAGGAAAATGAAATGTTTATGGACTTCTACACTAGATTAAATGACATTGTAAACTCTATGTGGGGTCTTGGCGATAAAATCCCAGAAAGTAAAGTGTGTGCAAAGATACTACGCTCACTACCTGAACGATTCAACTCTAAGGTAACCGCGATCCAGGAACTTCGTGATACGGACAATATGAGGGTAGAAGAACTAGTTGGTTCTTTACAAACCTATGAATTAAATTTTAAAGCTCCTAAAGGTAAATCTATTGCCCTTAAGTCTTCAAAATGTATTTCTCAAGATTCTGATTTAGAAAATTCTGAAGATGATACGGCCCTTCTTGCCAAAAAGTTTTATAAGATCTTCAAAAGTTAAAAAAAAAAAAAAAGAGGTTGATTTTCAAAAATCAAATGATAAGAAACGTTTTAAACTAAAATCTAAAACTTGAAAATCTTTGAAAGATAGTCAAAGTTACAACTGCCAAGAATATGGTCATTTAGCAAACAAACATCCTAAAAAGGACAAATCTAAAAAGAAAGGAATGTTGGCTACTTGGGATGAATCTTCTGGCACTGAAGCCTCTTCTGAATCAGAAGATTCTGAAATCGAGTCGGGCAATGAAGTTAAGGCCCTTATGACTCTAGCCAAGTTCACTTTTTCAGATCATGATGATTCAACCAGTGAAGAAAATTTGAATAGTGATTATGAAAATGAAGAAGATCTTCAAGATGCTTACAATGCCCTATACAAGGAAAGTTGTAAAATTGCCGTAAAACTAAAACTTCAAAAAGAAAAGTTTTTAAAACTTAAAGAAAATTTTGAGTCACTTGTTTTAGAAAAATCCCATATTTCAGATTGTTTTGAAAAGACTAAATGTGATTTAGAATTCAAAACCTCCCTGATTGAAAATCTTAAATCTGAAAATGATAAACTTAAACTTGAAGTCTCTTCCCTTTTGAGTTTAAAGGATACATGGAGGTATGCCCAAGGTGATCCAAAATTAGAAAAACTTTTAACCAGAGGTAACCATATCAATTACAAAAATCAAAACCAAAACCCTCTAGCTGAAAAAATAGTTAATTTGGTTAAGGAGCTCTTAAAATGTAACTCAGTGGGTCACTTGTACAAAAATTACATATACAAGAAGACCAACTATACTCCTAAACCCAAAACAGTAATGAAATGGGTTCCTAAAGTTACTTACTTGGTTGCCCACACTGTTTTCAAAGCTATAAGCCATTCAAAGTGGTACTTAGACAGTGGATGCTCAAGACATATGACAGGCGACAAAGCTTTATTCACCAATTTTAAAGATATGACTGATGGTTCAGTCACATTTGGTGATGGTAGCAATTGCAAGATTATTGGCCAAGGTACGGTTCAACTCTATAACCTTCCTTTATTTAAGAATGTTTTATATATTGAGGGGCTAAAACACAACCTGTTAAGTATATCTCAAATATGCGATAACAATCATAGCGTGAAATTTTCTAATAAAGGTTCTGAAATCTTGAACAAAAAGGGTTCTGTAATATTAATTGGTCGCAGGACTTCTGAAAATTGCTATATTGTAAGCGATGGTAGCTCATCTAATCAATCGTGCTACATTGTCCATACCAATTAAACTGAATTATGGCATAAACGCCTTGGACATGTACACTACCGTAATTTATACAGATTGAGCAAGGGAGAACTAATAAGAGGTCTACCTAAATTACAAAATGTAAACAAGATATGTGGTGAATCCCAGTATAGCAAGCAAACAAGGAGCTTTCACAAAAAGGTGAACTCCAATGGATCTTATAGGACCTACCAGGATGGAGAGTCGAGGTGGCAAAAAATACATCTTGGTAATCGTCGATGATTTTTCTAGATTCGCCTAGGTAGCCTTCTTAAGGGATAAATCAGAAACCCTTGATGAAGTTAAAAAGATTCTCAAACGGATCCAAACTGAAAAAGGTTCTCAAGTTTGTAAGATCCGTAGTGATCATGGATCTGATTTCGAGAATAGCAGTTTTGAGAAATTCTATAATGATCAGGGAATATCGCATGAATTCTCTGCACCCAAAACTCCTCAACAAAATGGAATTGTGGAAAGGAAAAATAGAGTGCTTCAAGAAATGGGAACTGTAATGTTGAATAGTATGAAGCTCCCTAAAAATCTTTGGGCTGAAGCAGTGAATACTGCCTACTATGTTATTAATCGGGTTTATATATGTAAATCTAATAATAAAACCGCTTATGAAATATGGTTCGATAAAAAGCCTACTGTCAAATACTTTCGAGTTTTTGGTAGCAAGTGTCATATTTTGCATGACCGTGAAAATATGGAAAAGTTTGACACAAAGAGTGACGAAGGAATCTTTTCAGGATATTCTTTAAACAGTCATGCATATCGTGTACTGAACAAAAGGACTGGTGTTATTCAAGAATTAATTAATGTGGTCATAGACGATCATATGAATACACCTGCCCCAAGTTCAGATAATGATGAAGTTCTTCTATTTGATAAACCTGATACTTCATCAAGTCAAAACAATTCTGAATTAAGGACTGTTAAAGATCATCCAACCGCTCAAATTCTTTGAAACCCTCTCACTGGTGTGCGCACTCGTAGACAACTAGAAGACATATGCAATTACGTGTGCATTACATCTCAGATTGAACCGATAAACGTAAAAGAAGCTCTTTCTAATGAAAATTGGATAGTAGCTATACAGGAAGAACTTAATCAGTTTGTTCGAAATGATGTCTGGTATCTTGTTCCTAGACCTAAAGATAAATACATTATATGAACTAAGTGGATTTTCAAAAATAAGTCTGATGAACTTGGGAATATAATTCGAAACAAGGCAAGACTGGTAGTACAAGGGTACACTCAAATAGAAGGCATTGATTATGATGAAACCTTTACTCTAGTTGCTCGCCTAGAATCAATCAGACTTTTTATATCCATTGCATGCTTTAGAAAATTTAAAATCTTTCAAATAGATGTAAAGAGTGCTTTTTTGAATGGTGATCTACATGAAGAAGTATATGTTGAACAACCCACAAGGTTTGAAGACCCTAAGTCTACTGATCATGTATACCATCTTAGAAAAGCTCTATATGGTCTAAAACAAGCTCCCAGGGCATGGTACAAAAAATTGACTAAGTTTTTACTAAGTCATAATTTTCAAATGGGCAGTGTCGATAAGACGCTTTTTGTTAAGAAATATAATGATGATATCTTAATGGTTCAGATCTATGTTGATGATATTATTTATGGATCAACTTGTACTAACATGACTATTGAGTTTACAGATTTGATGAAATCTAAGTTCGAAATGAGCATGGTTGGGAATTAAATTATTTTCTTAGGTTGCAAGTAAAACAACAACCAGATGGCATATTCATTTCTCAAACAAAATATGCTCTAAACTTAATCAAAAAATTTGGATTTGAGAATGGCAAGAATTTTGATACTCCTATGAGTACAACTTTAAGACTCTCAAAGGACTCTACAGGTAAAAATATTGATCCTAAATTACATCGTAGTATGATTGGAAGTCTACTTTACTTAACTGCTAGTAGACCTGATATTGCTTTAAGTGTGGGGATTTGCGCTAGATATTAGTCTGATCCTAAAAAGTCACATCTTTCTGTTGTTAAGCGGATTATACGATATGTCGCAAGTTCTGCTAAAATGGGTCTCTGGTATCCTTTTGATACTAGTGTTCAATTGGCTGAGTATTCAGATGCTGATTGGGCTGGAAATATTGATGATAGAAAATCAACCAGTGATGGTTGTTTTTATATTGGAAACTGTTTGGTTTCTTGGCTTAACAAAAAGCAAAGTTCTATATCGCTCTCAACTGCTGAGGCTGAATACATTGCAGCAAGAAATGCATGTACTCAGCTTGTTTGGATGAAACGTATGTTGAGCGATTATGAAATTGCACAGGAATCAATGATATTATATTGTGATAATTCTAGTGCTATAAATATATCAAAAAACCCAATCCAGCATTCACGTACTAAGCACATTGACATTAGGTATCACTATATTCGTGAATTAGTAGAAGAGAAAATAATATCCTTGGATTATATACCGATCGAGACTCAACTTGCTGACATTTTCACTAAACTGCTCGACAAAAGCAGGTTTAAGAAATTGAAATTTGATCTCGGAATGTGCATTCTAAATTGATTATTCATGCATATTTGTATCATAGTATATATATTTGATAATTTATTTGTTTAAATTTTAAGTTTTTATGAAAAACGCATGTTTTTTATGTTTTCACGACCAATCGAGGACGTGCTCGACCAGTTGTGGTACGACCAGTCGAGAACGGTCCTCAACCAGTCGTGTAGCACGTTGGAATCTTTTAAAATTGGGAAAAACCTTCATCTTCTTCATTTCCATTTCACTCTCCAACGAGCCAAGGCACGACTAGTCGTACCTACTTTCCTAGATCTTCAAGGTTAGTGTATCTTTTGTGTTTCTCTTGTAGATTCTAGTTCCTATTACTTCATTTTCACTCTTGGAGTAATTTATTTTGAGATTCCTTGACATTTTGGGGTCTTTTTTTTTTATCTAACAAACCCATTATTTCAAATCTTTTGTCTTTACTAGATCTTTTGATTTTCATTCTGATTATGGATGCTAGGGGGAAAAAGAAAACTTCTTGTGGTCCATCTTCTTCTAGATCAGCTCCTCTTGCTAGGCACCATCTTCGTTCACCTGAGGATGATCCCTCTGATGTACGGGATTTGTGTATGCGCAATGTCATTGTTGAACGGTCTGTCTGTATTGAACATATTGCTCCTTTTGGTATTCTACCTATACTCCAAGCTGTAGGATGGGATAACATTTTACATTAGGGTGGGCCTGCATACCAATCTATTGCACAGGCCATGTTTGCATGTATCTCAGTATTCTCTTTTGAGGATTTAACTTTTAAAATTGATACTAGAGAAGGTCTATTTGAAATTGACCGTCATCTGATTGCAGGGTTAATGGATATACCTATTAATGAGGAGGGTATTCCTATTCATACTCTAGCTGAAAAACCCTCAGAATCTGAAAAGCGTATGCTAACCAGAGATTTGTGTAATATGAATGTGCAATGGATCATAAAGGGAATGCGCTCCCCACAAAGTACTTGTTACCTAAATACAGGGTACTTCACAGGATTTTTACTTCTAACCTATATCCTCGTTCTGGTAATAAGACAGAATTAACTGCCTTTATGGTTCATGTTTTGCACTCTGTCATTTCTGGTTCTAAAATTTATCTTCCTTCCTTAATCTGTCATTCTATTATTCATTCTCGTCTCCATCCAGGTCATAGTGATATTCCTTTTGCCTATCTCTTGACTATCCTAGCTAAGCACATGCTCGTACCTATGCCTGTTAGAGAAGCTCCCATCCATCATCTTATTTTTAACAATTTGAATATTAATAAAATGAAATTGGAATTGGTTCGTGGCCAAGTAGATGTTGGTAGGGCTGAAGCTGAGGATGAAGAAGCTGGTGATGTTCCTCCTAACGATGTGGATATGGATGATATTTTCGATGAACTTGAATCTGATTCTGAAAATGATCCTGATTTTGAGCCTTTTAATTTTGATGCTCGACTTCATGCTTTAGAAGAAAGGTTGAGAATATGAATATTGCTCATGATCTTCAATTTAAATATATGCGCAAATATCTAAGGCGCTTGAACAAGGGAATGCATAATCTTGATCCTACCATTCCTGCTCCTTCAGGATCTGATTAAGTATTTTTTTTCTTGGTCTGTAATAACTCTCTTACTTGTGGTGGATTGTATACTCTATTTGGTTTGATGAGTTTTTAGTAACTGGATTGTGAACGTTTACTTTCATATATATTGTCAAGTTACTTCTTCTATTCCTCCAATATTTTTTCCTTCCTTTGTTGCTTCCTTTGTCATATTGTGACAAAAAGGGGGAGAAGGTTTGATATGAGTAGTTATATTTTGGATATGTGATATGTGCTGCTACTCAGGGGGAGTTGTATATAATGAGTTTGTGCTACTTAATGACAACTGGTGCATGATTCGTTAATATGCACGTTGTGCTTTTTATTATACTTGTTGTGTTTCTCTTAGTGCAGTATGTTTTGTCACAAATTTGACAAAGGGGGAGATTGTAAGTGTTATGGTCTTATGCTCCTTTGTTTGTCAAATTTTATGGTGCCAAAACTTTTTGTGTGTGCCACAACTTCCATCTGTGTGTCTTGTGTTTGTATGTTGATATATATGTGATTCAAGATGACATCACAATGGTTCAAGACATGTACGGTGTTCTACTTCAAGAAATGAAAGGTTATGTACTTTGTTCTCTTCCGTATGCATCAACGTTCAAGTCTACATCAATAAGAAGAGTGTTTATTCAAGACTCAAGTACATTTCAAGACTCAAGTACAACTCAAGTTGAAGCTTATATTCATGCTGTAGAAGATCTCAATCTCAAGCTACATCAAGTAGAAGTCTCAAGATTCAAAGGTTAACTATCATCTGAAAGAATGATGTTCAATGTTTATACTTCATGTTCCAGGTATGATAAACCTTAGTTTAACCTTAGGGTAGGTCATTTTAGATACATAAGTCATGCTAAATCTTTATACATGAAGTTGGTCTGTTCTAAGGCTAGTCCTAGACCTTGTTCAACAAGTCCTAGACCTGGTTCGACTAGTCCAAGAAATTCCACAACCAGTCCTAAGTTGTTGAAGATTTTCAGAATTTTTTGGTTATTCTTGGACCAGTCCTGGAGATTGTTCGACCGATCGTAGGGGTGTCTCGACTCGTCCTTCGACTAGTCCTAAAACCGCGACTCAAACTCCAGCAACCAAATCTGGTTTACTACGACCAGTCCTGGGTTTGCTTCGACCAGTCGTAGGTGGTCTACAACCAATCGAAGGGTCCCCACGACCAGTCGTAGAACTGATTTTTCAGATCGCGCTTAAACTTTCAAAATGCCGTTGGAGCTACGACCAATCGAAGGTTCCTAAGACCAATCGTAGACACAATCTTTGCTTCTATAAATTGAACATGAATTTCAGAGTTTTTCATAGATCAATTAATTTGAGAAATTCAAGCCTCCACTCTGAGATAAGTTGTGTTCATTTTAAGCTAATTTGTTCATATTTAATATTCTTTTTGTTAGCTTTTCTTATTTGATTTTATTCCTAAATTCCAATCTTATTTGAAAAAGAGGAATTGTTGTATTCCTTCTTCATTGGAATCAAAATCAAATAGAGCTACGCCCAATTTGATTTAATTTAAAATCAATTAGAAACTAGAACCATTTCTTACGTGAGTATTGGACATTGAACGTTGATTCGAACTTCTACTCTCATTGGTTCTACCGGGCTGCTACAAAAAAAGAAATCCAGGTATTTTACATTTGTTGTAAATTCCTTTATTTTGGTTTTGTTTGAGATTCGCCAGAAAAATCTCATTATGTGGTTATCTGAGGAGAGCCGGAAAACTCAGAAAGTGTGGATTTTTGGATTGTGTAAGCCCAAGTTAAAAGGACACAATTGTGAAGGTTTTGGGTGAACCTGTAAAACCTGTTTAATAGTGAACGCTAATATCCCCTGTGTGAGGATATTAGGAGTGGAGTAGCAAGCTATGTGGCTGTTGTTTAACAGTTGGTGAACACACAGGCGAACCACTATATATCGGTGTGTTTTGTGATTTGAATGCTCTTTTAATTTTCATATCGTTAATCATTCAGATTTGTGGAATATATATGTGGTTGTGAATGTTGTAATCTTTACATTTCAAGCAAAGTGGGGAATGTTGTAATAGTTTAGAATTTATTTCTTGCTATTTCCTTTATTTCCTTCATGTTTGAGTTTTGATATTCAACTTGTTCTAGTAAGGTTGTCCTGTCATAAACCCTTGGTTTTTATGGTGCAAAGGTTGTCCTTAGAACAACGTTAGTATCAAGCTCTTTATTTAAGATTGCTTTACATTTCAGTCTTTGATTTATTTAAAGTATTGTTCTTTATTTTTATAAGGCTATCGTATTTCATTTCCGCTGTTAAATTTTAATTTGGCATAGTCCTATTCACCCCCCCCCCCCCCCCCCCCTCTAGGACATATAGCTTGGCCTTTTCAAATTTCTATTAAGATTTGAATCCATAACTAAGTACATTGATAAGCTAGTGAGTCAAATTGAGTTGATTCAGAATAGAAATGCGCTAGACCACAAATATGTGGATTAAGAGGTTTAGTCGATCTCTACAATTCACTCAAAATGAAAATTCTTAAATAAAGTGAAACTACTTCAATTATAACCCTAAACCTATCTCCATATCAAAACATAGTTCAAAGATTAATCCTAACCATATAACTCGTGTGATATGATGATCTAAATAGATGAATCATGTTAATTGTGCTATATTTAGGGCACGACAACGTAAATCTAGCAACGTTAAGGTGAGATCAAGTTTAAAAGGTGAGGGATTTCCTCTAAGCATACAAAAACTAATTTATATATTGTTTATCTTATTCTTGCATACCTTGAATTGACTAAGAATGTTGTGGAACCTGGGAATGGATTTTACTCATATGGTAACTATGTTTAATATACGATTTAAATCATGACATTATTTCCTTGTTAACGCAAGTGATATGTTGGAGGTATCACATCTAGTGATTCATATATTTTATCGTGGATATAATGCACTCTGGATAGTGACCCTCTTGGTTGATGTGTAAATCCATGAATTTGGGTAGTGGTGCACAAATTGATGTAAGAAATCTGCAATGCATGTTACATCACTTCTTGGGATCGGATGTCGCAAATAATCGCTCCATGAAAAAATCGTGTTACGTAATTCATTTGATCCATGTGTTGTGTCATCTTGGGGTGTTTACTTAAATCCACGATAGTGTTGGACACGCCAACGAATCTCTATAGTTATGGGATGCAGAGCAAGCCGGATTTCTATGAATAATATTCCACAATGTGATGGTCACTACGTATGATGAGCCGCATACACTATGCTAAGAATGCATTCATGTAGATTGTTTGAGCATATCGATATCACTCTTAGTGGTGGAATATGAGGTGTATCGGGACCCTTACATTATCATTATAAATCACTTGAATTATTGTTAATCTTAAAGCATAACCATTGTTCGACGTTTTTTCTCACAGTGTATGCGGGCGTGCCAAAACTGAATTTGCGGCTCCAATTCGAATCGAACAACAATGACCCTGAGCTCCAAGATAGACAGACATGGAGTATGAACGAGATCTGGAGATATAGTCACCTATTCAACCACTCGCTCAATGTATAAATGGATCGGGCGATATTCAGAAGGTGGGGTTCTTCCTCTAAAGATGGGTTACTCATTTGCCTTCCGTACGAAAGGACTTTTCGATACATATTAAATGAAAATGGAAAGAAATCCTTATAGTTGGCCGTTGCAAACTACTAAAGGACACCTTTGCAATGTAGAATTGAATCCAGCGTATGAGCATAGACTCCAATTACAACTAAATCATCTCGTATGATTAAATTAAGATTTTCTATTTTTAGTGTCTCTTACTATTTCAGAAAATTTTCAGTTTATTCGAATTAGGATTCTTAATTAGGGTGATTCGGACCGAATCATCATTTTCACTAATTACGAATAGACCACATAATGAATTTAGCTAATCCAAACCCTATTGCCCTATACGAGAAATCTTGTTGCTTAACCTATTCTATAAATGCCCAGATTAATCAAACTAACTCTAAACCGCTTATTAGTGGGCCGCAAAATCCAAAACTATAGAAAGATGTTTGTCTTATTGGGCTTGATGTCCATTGCGAACATTGAGCCGAGGCAGCATGCAAAATCACTCAATTTAGAGTTAAAGGGAAGCATGTGTTATGTGAGGCTGGGTTAAAATCAGTAAGAATTTAAGTTAAATGTCCACCTTCGATCTTTTCTAAAGTTGTCACTTTGGGGTCATTAGATCACAACCAAACTTCGGATGCTAACCTAGAGTAATGCCCTACATACATCCGTATAGCCGCAACTCTGATCAATGATCGGTAACCGTTGAACTGATTTCTGATCGTAACCACTAAAGGAAACTATATAATAGTATATATCGACTATATACCCTCTAATGGGCTCCAAAAGTTAGAATTAACTTCCCATAGGGCTATAATATCGATTTTCTAGTCATTAGGGCCAAAAACACTACTTCATGCACTATTAATACATTCTAATTGAGCTCCCCTCCCCCAAATCCAAAATTACTAGGGTTTGAGAGAAAGAGAAAGAGTGAGAGAAAGAGAGAAAGAACAAGAAAGAAGAGAGGGATGGGAGAAATTATGGGGCCCGGTACCGGATCACACCGTTTGATCCCTGTGCTAGTCAGATCTTGTAAGATCTCACCTTTACTCCCAGTCTTGCATCTTCCATGATCAAAATCTGTTGACTTTAGGTCGAATTCTTCAACCATTACTAGGTAAGAGGTTCTCTAGTTGTCATTTCACCTCATCCTTTCGTTTTCTACCTTTTGTGCTATTAAGGTTGAAAACCTCCCTTTTATTTTCATCGTTTCTAGGAAACCCTAACCCTAGGGTTTGTTCATGTTAGGGCTTGAGGTTTCGACGATCAATTCGGAGTGGCTCATGCTATTATGGGAGTCATATTTGGGTGTGGCCTTGTGCGGGTGCCAGTGTACACCAATTTCAGGCCCCAACTCGAGTTGGGGTTTGATCAAATTATGTTAGGTAAAATACTTAACCCTTGATTAGAGTCTAATTACATTTGAATTTAAGTTACTAATGATGAGATTGTCGATGAGTTAGGGCATAGAGCATTTTTTTTCAAAAATTGTTATGATGGGGTCGCATTTGAATTAAGGATTTTAGACTCTAAGGTGAAGATATACTCTCAAGATTTTACCTGACAATTTAGATGATTAAATGTGTCTATTTTCTATTTAGTTAATAACACTCTTGATGAAATGCTTAAGTGATATGAAATTCTTAATATTATAACTCTTCGATATCAAATGTTAAGAAATGTTGATATAAATCAAATTATATTGATGTAGATTGAATTGTACTAAAATTTATATATGTTCAATTGTTATGTGTTGATATAGGACGGATTGCATTGGTGTTGGTTGGGTTATTCAAATTCATACATATGTTCAATTGGTATACCCTTGTGTGGTATTGAATATTCTCATGATTATGCTTATATAGTTATTAAATTTGAATTATTGTTGTGGTGGATCAAGCTCTGTAAATTATTTAAATAAGTCGATTGCTCACTTTGAGATGGTTATCCTAAAATAATACAACTGACCGAAATTGAACATGGATGATCAACATTAGTTGGAACTACACGGGATGCCCTGCACCCAATTCTATTTTTCCTCTGTAGTTGATCATATCAGTCTAATGCAGGGTTCGACATCTTATGCTTGGTGATTGTATAACATTCGATAGAATCTGAGATACCACTATTACCATTGGTTTAAGTATACTCATGACCATTAGTGCGTTACGATCCTACAAAGACTCATGAGCCGATCATGGTAGTATGGAACACCGTGTTCAAGTTGTCAGTATGCTGGGTGACGAGTCTCTTTATAGAGACTAATGAGCATTAATGGAGGTGACAGATTGTTGATCGAATGATTCCATCAAATACCCGGCAGATGGTAGCATGCTAGAGTGCCATTCGGATGATCTTGGTATGAATGGAATTAGGTGATAAGCCATTTTCTTTATATTGATTTAACTTTGAGTGACTAGCTCGCACCTCTAAATTGATTATTCATACTCGGTAGTTGATTGACGACCCTTACCTTGTTCATTTATATACTATTTGGCATCATGCCTTACATTTGGAATTATTAATTTATGAGATATAACTAGTGATACATTAATTTAAATCAAGGGACACTGGTGAGAAGCCACTATATGCCGTAACAAGCCACGTGATCCAGATAATGAATTGAATTTCTAATGTGGCAGGATCCAAAATTCCATCAAGCCCCAAAGCATACGTTCAAAGAGTGTCGAGAAAAGCAAGGAGGTTAAGCAGAGATGTGATGATGCTAGTATGACATGGAGGTGGACTAGGATACCATGAGTCTCTAATGTGATGATATTTAAAATTTTGGTAAGTCACAGAGCATACACACAATGGAAACCTAGAGAAGTTAAGAAGGGGAGTGATGATGCGATATATGAAGTATGAATACAAATTATTATGACCCAATCCTTAACTTATAACTAGGAGTAGCTATGATAATGTGTGAGATGAGTGGCTTAAAAGGGTTAATCCAAGTGAGTTGGTGGCTAGGAGAGGGCTGAAGAAGGCTAAGAGGGGGTCGGAATGGATGAAGGCTTGGAAACTCAAGCTTTCCTTAGTCTCATTCTCTCTCTCTCTCTCTCTCTCTCTCTCTCTCTCTCTCTCTCTGGTTTTTTTGGTGTGTGGAAGTGAGGAGAGGAGGGTTTGGATGGTTTAGATGGACTAAAAGGGCTAGATTAGATGGTTTGAATGAGTGTCTCTGATGGTTTAGGTGGTTTTGGTTTGGGTGATTTTGGATTGGTGGTTTTGGTTAGTGGTTTTGACTGGGTGGTTTTGGGTTGGGTGGTTTTGGATTTGTGGTTTTGGAAGATGGCTAGAGAGGGTTGGATGGTTGGATGGGCTAGATGTGCTGGGTTAGGATCGGTTGGGTGGCTAAGTGATTGAACCTAAGGGTTGACACTAAGTATAGGGTTGTGATGTAGTAATAACTTGGTAAGACTGAGGTTGATCCACAAGAAAATTGGTGAGAATATACTAAGAATTAATTCTATGAAAATGGTTGATCTGGATTTTTAATCTAGCATGATAGAAGAGTTGTAAAATCAATTATAAAAAAGACTAAGAATTTAGGAATCCCCATTCGATAGACTTTGAATTCAATTCATCTTCTCGAGTTGATAACTCAATTCGAATTGGATTCCAATCCATTCTAATTAGAAGATAACACGGTAATATCAATAAAATAAATAAAAAAATATCCAACAAATTATAATTATGATAGGCTTAAGCTCTCATGAAGATCTAGGTAATTACATAATAGGGATTGAAAGCATCTATTGTACTCGAAGGCGACAATAGATCAAACAACTTTACAGATTGATTCCTTCCCCAATCTAAGTATTCAATCACATCCAATTACAATTCAACATTAAAACATTAACTTTGATTGAAGAAATGAATTAAATATCAAATATTCATTAAATGTTCATCCATTAACCTTAGCGAAGAGATTAGTCAAATCTTATATAAAATATAAAGGAGAACTATAAAAATCAAACTAAAACTGAATGATTGAGAATGAATTGATTCCGAAGAAACTCCACACCTCGTAGGTCTCTCTCCTAAGCCCTAAATCGTACTTAAGAAGGCTTAGAGAACCCCTTTAAATAGGAAAAGTTCGCACTGTATTGAAACCGACTTCAATTTTCACACTTTTTTTACGCTTTAGCCGCACCGACGATAGCCTTTGGTTGTAGCCAAACATACATTCGGTCGCACTGAATTAGTTTCTTAGTTACATCTGAATTTTCTCAATTTTTTCTAGTCTTAGTCTCCCTTAGGTCACACCAAACTCTCATTTAGTGGTACTAAACCCGACTTCAGTCGAACCTAAGTGTCGAGCTGAATTATCTCTGAAAATCACAGTTTGTTTATCGTATGTTCCGTGTACATTCAGTCGAACTGAGATAACCTCAACTAGGATTAAACAGTCTGTTGATTCTATTATTAAATTGTGTGAATTTTTAGTCATACCTTTATCTTTTGTACTTGGTTCTTAGGCATTTAAATTCTTCATTAATGACTTCCAAATACCCAAGTCTTCTCTTGGTTAATATTTAGAGTTTTAATCATTATTCTTAAGCATAATTTCATCTTTGTTTCTCGGATTACCTCACATGTACAAAATATATGTTAGTTAATCAATTAAGCACTTTTAATACATGAAAAATAGTTCAATTAAGATGAGAAATAGGCAATATTTAGATATTATCACTAGGTTGGGATTGGTAGGAATAGTTTAGGCTAGGTTGGGCTACGTTGGGTTAAGTTGGGTGGCTATGTTAGGCTAGGTTGGGTGGCCAAGTTAGGTTAGGTTGGGATAGGTTGAGCTAGGTTGGGATAGGTTGAGTGGCAAAGCTAAGAGCTTAAGGAGAAGAAGGGTATGGTTGAGCTCTCTCCTTTCTCTCTCCCTTTCTTTTGTGTATAGAGAATAAGAGGAGAGACCCCCTTTTATAATTGGAGGGATGACAAGGGTGTAATTGAAGGTTAGATAAAAATTAAAAATAAAAAATCGAAGGTTCTTATTGGCTAAGAGGGATTTAGTCCCATGTGGCATCACCTCATTTACTTTGAGAGTGGTAGATAGTGTAATTGAGAAAAAAATCAATGAAAATTTAATGGAAAAGTTAACTTTTAGGTGTGTTCTTCCTTAGATAAACTTTTCATTGATTCATCTCTTGGATTTGTCTTAAAATTCTCTTGAATTTGGTTTAGGGTTTGGCTTAGGAGTTGACTTGGCTTAGCTTATGATTTGGCCTGGTTTAGACTTGGCTTGGCTAATGGCTTAAGTAATGGCTAAGGCTTAGGTAGTAGCTTGGATATGGTTAAAGCTTGAGAATGGCTTAAGTAATGGCTAAGGCTTGGGTAGTGGCTTGGGTATAACTAAGGCTTGGGAATGGCTCATAGCTTAGGTACTTAGGTATTGAGTACTTGTAGATCATCCATGCCCCCATCAAGTCACTAGCTGGGTGGGGTGGTGTTTACACTAGAATGTCATCCAATGGACTATAAATATATCCCCTCTTCTTATTTCAAGACACCAAGAAGAGATCTTAAGAAATAGTGAGAGTGAGAAATAGAGAGAGTGAGTGAGAGTGGGAGGGTGAGCTTAAGCTTCCAAGCCCTCATCCCTTCCAGCTCCCTCTTCGATATCCTCTAGCAACCTCCTAACCTCCTAGCCTTCTAGAGCCAACCCTTTTGATCCTAGGCATATCCGGGCTACAAATTTCAAGCCGTAATGCACACACCACATACTAGCCGCTTCTAGTTGTATGTTAAGGATGTTGTTGATAGATGTCTTAAATCTGTAATATCAACAATCTATCGATGTCAAGTTCGATGTCATCGCGCAGGCTTCAATGCCATCGAAGTCGGCTCGATGCCATTAAGTATTTTCTGGACTTCCTTTGTTGGTTGCTAGACATATTGGTGTCATTTTTCGATGACATCGAGGAGTGTTTGATGACATCGAAGATGTGTTCGATGTCATCGAAGCTGGGTCGAGTAATCGAAGATTTTCAGATAATCCATGTTTTGTCTCTAAACAGTTTAGGCAGTTTTTCGATGCAATCGTAGTGGCTTCAACGTCATCGAAGTTCGAGTATCGATGACATTGAAGGGTTTTTGATGACATCGAATGTTTTGCGCAAAATCTTGCAGATCCGCTGGATCTGCGAAATTTGTTTTCAATTTTGTTTGGGATTCTTTCCAAGGCTATATATGTGCGTATCAATGGGATTGGGAGGTATTCTAAGAGTTTCTAAATCGTCATAGGGTTTCAAAGGGTGTAGCAAGGGTGAGATTCCAGGTTGTTCGAATTAGGTAATCTCTTTCTCTTTGTAATTTCTGCTTTCATTGTGATATTTGTCGCTTTGTGCTGTGGTTTTTCCCACAATGGTTTTTCCACATTAAAATCTTCGTGTTCTTCTTCCTTTTGCTTGGTGCTTTTGGATTTATATCCTAGATTCATCTCTGTGTGCTTCTACAGTCCCCCAACAAGTGGTATCAAAATTAACGTTGGGGCACAGGCTTGAATATGAAGGATTAGTATCAATGGGAAACACTAAGTATGATATTGAGAAGTACTCAGGAAAAAATAATTTTTAGTTATGGAAGGTTAAGATGATTAGCCTTTTAACTAAGCAAGGAGAAGATGAGGCTCTTGAGGAGCGATGACCGTCTATGAGTGACAAAGACTGGAATACTCTTAATAAGAAGGCCTTATCTTTTATTTGATGGTGTCTCATGGATGAGGTTCTCTACAATGTTTTGAGAGAGAAAATCACAGCAAGTTTGTGGGTGAAGTTAGAGGACATTTATGTGAAAAAGTCCCTTGAAAATTGCCTCAGGATGACAGAAGGTGGAGATGTGGAGGCCCACATCAGTAATTTTAATAAGTTGATTTGCAAATTGCTAAACATGGAGGAAGTGGTCAAAGATGAAGATCAACCATGTATTTTGTTGATTTCCCTACTGGCATCGTATGAGTCATGCAGGGACTTATTGTGCACCTGAAACTCGTCCCTGAGTGTGGCCACCGTTATCTCCCTTTAGGGTAAGGCCATGAGAAAGATAAACGGTACCATAAGGACCTCTTCTGATGCACTACTTACAAGAGGCAGGAATACTGAGCGAGATACAGGATCTTAAAGGTCTAGATCTAAATCCAATGGCAAGGGTAAGGACAAGTTAAAGTGCTGGAATTGTGGGATGATAGGACACATGAATAAGAATGATACAAATCCTAAGTCAAAGAAAGAAAACTAAGAGGTTTCTTCTAAGGAGGCCAATATTGTCACATCTGATGAAGAGACAAGTGGAGGTGATGTATTATCAGTGTCTATGATCGAATACTTGTACAATGATCATAGGGACTGTCACGCCCCAAACCCAAAAATCGGATTCACAGGAATCCCAATCGTCGAATCCGGTGCCGACAGCCTCCGTAGTACCTCATTCTCGGCTCCTAGCGCCCATATGCCAGGTTTCGATCATGGGATCCTACAAGGAGGATTTTTCAACGTACATTTATCTCGTAAGAAGCATAACCACAAGTTTACCCAAATCACAAAGGCAACATCATCATCACATATCCACTAATATACATTCAAATACAATGCTGAAAGGGAAATACATATGTCAAAAATTAAAGGTCCAGAAGTTAGCTACATGCTCCAAGCTCCACGCTACTGCAACCTAACATTACTTACACTCATCTATCGTGCATAAGCTTATAGAAAGCTTAGAGGGTGGTGTAGGTGTGTGCACAAGGTAAGTGCCAAGTATTCAATATAATGCCATAGTCATACAATATCGGAAATACTGGTAAGATCATGAATTATACGATATCAAAGTAAGCGGAAGTACTGACAAGTCCATGAGTCGATCAATATCAGAATACGCAATACAGATCAACTATGCAAATGAGGACTCATAAAGAGCCAAATATCAGATGCCGAGGATGCAATACAATATGTGGTACGAATGGAATGACCATGCTGGAGTGTGAAGTCGGGATGATAGTACGTGGTATCGCAGCCTATGGGGTCCATCACAAGGGACTTCTATCCAAACTAGTCTCATACCTAATTTGGTTAGTTCGACTCAATGTGGTAAACTCCTAATCTCAGGTTAGTCGCGTGCCCCAACCGAAATCCTGGCCATTGTGTAAGTACACGTAACAAATAGTCGCGCACCACTAGCCCGAGTAGATAGTGAATGAATGAATGAATATGCAACTCCTGCTCAATAAATCCACATATCAGTACTGTCCATCTCTGGGATCATCACTAGGGTCTAGTACACTCTACATGCAAATCGCTGCCCACTAACGCGCGACCATGCAACTGGAAGAGACCTCACTATCCACCTAACCAGTAGTCAACTAATATCTACCCGGCACGTCGATAGCAGACCCATTCATGAGCTAGTCAAACTCAGCCTAGCTATGCCCCCTAGCTCGGCCGGGTAAGGCCACACCCCCTCCCAACCGACCATGACACAGTGGGAGACGCGGTCTCCTGGTATTCAGCACTTGGGCGCTCATGTATCCACTCGGTCTCGACGTTGGGGCGTCTCCTGGCCATGGAGGTTTAGAAACTTTCACCCACGGACAACCAAAGTGTTCAGATGCTCGAACCAAACATTTTCGGTGTCCCATCTAGCCATCCACTACATGCCTATGGAGGCTACGACCCTGATGTCGCTAGGACGTATAGTAATCGCAGCACACAATGCAAGATGCATGAATCATACAATCCAGTCATGCATCGATCTTGCGTATACCGTGCGCTCATGTAAAATAACCTCCGCCTATCAGGGAGTCTCATAACAACCTACCCAATGACATATGCAATGGTCAACCACATCTTATGACAAACATGCAGATGATGTATATGGGCATGTATCATGATGTTATGATGTCATATATTCATAATTGGTATCAATAACCAGCATCGACAATCGACCTCAATAATGCGGACATTTAACCAACATTGCCCCCAAGGAATGACCCACATAGAGCCTAACATATAGTGGACCCACGGCCTCACACAAGGGCTAAATATACAACACCATGGGCCTCACTCGAGAACTTAATACACATCACGATGGGCCTTTCACATGGGCCTAACATACATCACAATGGGCTCCACTGCTTGGCCCTCAAATGCATCACAATGGGCGTCATCACATAGGCCTCATATACATCACATTAGGCCTTAAACACGGGTGAATATACATCACAACGGGCCTCAAATACGGGCCACATATACGTCACATTGGGCCTCAAGCAGATGCCGAATACACATCACAATGAGCCTCAACTATGGGCCGCATGTGCATCACATTGTGCCTTAAACACAGGTTGAATACACATCACAATGGGCCTCAACTATGAGCCACATATAGGTCTAGACAATCGGCCTCGGTAATCGAAATCGACCTATACAATCGGCATCAACAATCAGAATCGGCCTCTTCAATCAAAATCGGCCTCGATAATCGGTCTCGACAATCGATCGAACCAGGCCTAAGGGAAGGTCACAATGTGGACGTTAAACCATCATTGCCCACCAATGTAGTCATTTAACCAAACATTACTCCCAAGGAGTGGCCTACATAGAGCCGAACGTATATTGGGCCCATGGCCTCACAAAAGGCCTCATTCATAAAATAATGGGTCGGATACCATCTCGATGGGCCCTGTACAATCATAATGGGTCTTACACAAGAGCCTCAGACATCACATAGGCCGCATCACATGGGCCAAAAATACATCTCAATGGGCCTCATCATGTGGGCCATAAATACATCACAGGTGGCCTTGGCCATGGGCTTGATATACATCAAGTGGGTCACATCTCACGGGCCTAATATACATCACAACAGGCCTTGCATACATTAAGTCGGGCCTCATTATATGGGCCGGAAATATGTCACGATGGGCCTTACCAAATGGGCCGGAAATACATCACAATGGGCCACGACATATGGCCGAAAATACATCTCAATGGGCCTCATCACGTGGGCCATAAATACATCACAGGTGGCCTTGCCCATGGGCCCTATATACATCAAGTGGGCCACATCTCACGGGCCTAATATACATCGCAATGGGCCTTGTATACATCAAGTCGGGCCTCATTATATGGGCCGGAGATGTCACGATGAGCCTTACCAAATGGGCCAAAAATACATCACAATGGGCCACAACATATGGCCGGAAATACATCTCAATGGGCTACGACCCATGGGCCTTAGTACATCACATCAAGATGGGCCTTATATACATTGCAATGGGCCATAACCCATTTAGATATCATTTTAGAGCATTTCCAAGGGAATGAATCGTATCGAAAGATCATCTGGACCATACAACAACTAGTAGTGGTGATCATGATTTCCACCGTTAAAAACCTACAGGGCCCACCACAGAAAACCATGAGATCACCCACACCCACCGTTAAAACATTTATAGGACCCACTGTTATGTATTTTTGAGATCCGACCTATTCATAAGTTAACATGGAGATAGATGAAGTAAAAGCAAAAACATCAGCTTAATCAAAACTACCGTGGCCTTTAAGAAGTTTTGAATGGTGGATGTCACTGTCCCCACTGTGTTCAATGGAGGGGTTTGCTTGAACCATAGGTCTATCTCATTCTTTTCTCATGCTATAAAACGATCTCCCAAAATGGTTGGGCGGTATGGATACAACACATGCATCATGGTGGGTCCCGCCGTCCAAGGTCTGGACGGTGTGGCCACACAAAGCATACATCATGGTAGGGTCCACATGGACAGTTGGATGGCATAGATATAGCACATACCTCATGCATGGGACCCACATGGCTTGGGACGTCAATACAGCAGCTATAATGTTGCTGTATGCGTACACCAGCCAATCCCCTTGCAGGTGGGTCCCACGTGGGGCCCACCATAACGTTTATCTTCCATCCAATTTGTTAATAAGGTCATAAAGACCAGAATAAAGGGGAAAAAAAATTTCATGACGATCCAAAACTTCTATGACCCCAAGCAGGTTTTCAATGGCAGACGTTCAATCCCACTGTTTCCTGTGACATGGACCACCTGAGCTCCACATACGGCTAACTTTTTTAGGGTGGCCCACTGCCCTAAGGGCCCCCATCAAATGCAAGGTGTGGATACCCAACACACATCACGGTGTGGCCTACGTGTGGGACCCACGTCCCTGCCCATCTCGCCTACACAACAGGACGTTGCTGCAGCAGCAGCGCCTGCTGCATATTATTATTTTTTTTTAATTTTTGGTTTTCTCGGGGTTTTTCATAGGTGGGGCCCGCATCCGTAAAATCCAACCCAACCATTGGATTCTATGGCTCAAGACAGTCCAAACGAGCCCAATATTCAACATGTTTTAGCGTGTAGAAACATCAAGGTGGATCCTAGTCACTTTTAACAGTAAAAACCACTAATTTATATGTTATGGCCCACCAGTTAATCGGATTGGCTTCATTTTTTGGCTCAACGCCTAAAATGAGCTGAGGAATAGGATGGATGATGTGGATTAAAGCCATACAGCAAGGTGGGGCCTTCATGAGCGGTCCACCTAGAAGCTTAGAATCAAATTGATATTTTTTGTTATCAGTTCACACTTCACCGTGGCCACGTCCAGCGTCCTTGGACGCTGGACAGTTTGCATACAACACATTTTGAGGTGGGCCCCACCTATAGACGTGTTATCCAGGTGGGCCACCAAATGACTGGATGGTGTGGATAAGACATACATCAAGGTGGGGTCCATCCGGGTGGGCCACACGGCCACATCATCACACAAAAATGAAAGAGAGGGAGAGAGAGAGAGAGAGAGACGTGCGATGGAGGAACCCCGACACTATGGGCCCTCCCTTCCATGCATTCAATCATACATCAAGTGGGTCCCAATACATGTGGGCCCACCAAATCAAAAATCAACGATAGAGATTCCTTCTCCACCAAAATGGAAGGTCTTGATGACTCTCATTCAACTAAGAAAGTAAACATCATGATGGGGTCCATGGATAATGGCCCCATCATGGAACGATCATGTGAATCATGATGGGCCATCGGCCACATCTAGGGTCCAAAGTGAGATCCATACCATCAATCGGTAGGCCCCACTTAGCCCATCATCAAAAGAATAAAATCTAGGCCTATAGAAACACCCACCTTGATCATAGACTTCTTCTTCCATCAACGCATCCTAGAGCTCCAAAGGATGCATTTCAACGGTGGAGATGGTCTTTGCATGGTGGGATTGAGTGGTAGGGAGGTGGGCCACACTAGCTTCTCCTCTCTCCCATGGAAATGTTGGACGTGGGTTGCTTAGAGACTGAGGGAGAGAGATGAGAGAGAGAGAGTGATAGGTGAGTGATGGGTGAGTGATGGGGAGTGACAGGTGGAGAGAGAGAGAGAGAGAGAGAGAGAGAGAGTTAACTTTGGGGATGGGTAGTTGTACTTAGGGATGAGTGTGAGTGATGGGAGTGATGTGTTCTTGATTGAATGATTAATGGTATTGATGTGATGGATCCTCTTGGGATTAGCAACGTGCGACATTTTTCTCGAACTGAACACGGGCCCATAGCTCCTGGCCCGGGTATCGCTTCAGTGCATGAGATACGGCATCGGAACAGCGGCGACGGCGCGGTCGCAGGGATACAAGTCTCGGGTTGAGCCGACTCTAATATACGGGACACGACTCAGGATCGCGCGCAAACGCCGATAACAGATCGCGGGTCGCCGAAATTCTACCGGGAGGACCGCGGAAGCATAAGGAACGATACAGGCTATAATACAATCTCACAGGGACGAGTGGATCCTTAACACAAGAGCATCATATCACATGACTCCTCGTCGAAGTTGGTTCGCCAGTTACAGAGAATGCGATGGTGAACATGTCTTTATGGGCAATGATAATGCCTGTAATGTTGTGGCTATTAGTACGGTGCACATCAAGATGTTTGATGGGATGGAGCATACCTTGATTGAGGTCAGGCACATTCCTGACATGAAGAAGAACTTGGTTTCTCTCGGTGCACTTGAGGCTATAGGGTGCAAGTTCACCAGTGTCAACGGTGTCCTTTGTAACAGCCCAAAATTTCATGGCCAGAGTTTATACTCCTGCCCGAGGAAACCGGGTGTTAATAATATGAAACTTGGATGCTTTAAAAATCACACCGTATTTTTTTCATTTACATCACCTCCAGTTACACTCATGAAGGTAACCATTCACGAGAATAAAATCAACTGTCACTATTATTAAAAGAAATCAATTGAAATATCAAGTGCCCCCTCTATGGGAATTTATTACATTATCAAAGGTCGCAGCGGAAGTATAAAACTAACTAGTAAAACTATCTTCGGATTCTTCCAGTATACTCTTCTATAGGGAGATGGTTTTCTAGGTCTTCAATTTGTACGTCACCTACATAATCTGTACAGTTGGGAGAGGGTCAAAGCCCTACTCATAGTGATGGTTATCCTTTAAGATTAACAGTAATTCAAGATATTCATAAAAGCAAGGTAAAGGTTTTGATACGTCCCGTACTCCACACTACAAGAGGTATCAATGTATAAACAATCTATATGAGATGTATGCCTAGCAAAGTATATGCGGTTTATCGTAGCAATCGCCACAATATGGAATATGATTAGAGTTATCCGAGTCGCCCTACATTCCATACTATGGAGATTCGTCAGCGCGTCCCACGCTTAACATGGTTTTACACAGTTACCCCAAGACAAACACAACACATGCTTGGAAAATTTACGTGACACGATTTGTTCATGGAGCGACTATTTGCGACATCCAATCTCGGAAGTGATGTAACACGCATTGTGGATTACTTACATCGATTAGTGCACTACTACCCATGAAACAGGGATTTACGTGTCGCCCCAAGGGCCGCTACTGAAAGCATATTATGTCCACGATATTTAATCGATCGCTAGAAGGGGGATTCCCAACATAGTACTTGCACTTACAGAAAGTACAAATTGAATCATGGAAGTTCTAGAGTATCAAGACACATACCCAAGCATTTTGAAAATAGATAGCACAAGGCCAATATAAAGAGGAGTGACTATGGTCAACTCAAACAGTGGCAATGGCCATCATCACAAATAGAAGAGTCAATTCTTTAATAGGAAGGGTAGCAATGGCCAACTCCATAATTAGAAGAGCGATAACCGTCGATTCTTGGATACGGAGAGTGGCAGAGCCAAATCAATAAACATGGTAAGGCAAGGGCAAGGCTTGTAAGCAACATTATACTATAATCTAAAAGGGCGCATAATTGATGGTGAAACATATAATAGCATTGAAGATTCAAAGTGATATATAAAAGGCAAGATAAAATACATGAAAGCATGAAAAGGCAGGATAAAATTATCAACTTAAATTAGCGTAAGCCTAAAAGATAAAACCCTCACCTGAAGCTCGACTCAAATCTGGCCCTGACTCAGTCCAGGACCCAGTAAGTTACACAAATTCTCTCTTCCTTTCTTTCCTTTCCTCTCTTCCTTTCTTTTTCTCCTTTTTCTTTTCTTTCTTTCTTTCTTTTTTTTTCTTTCCTTTCTTTTCTCTTGTTGTTATGTCCAACAGATGGCTGGACGTCGTTCTCTCTCTCTCTCTCTCTCTCTCTCTCTCTCTCTCTCTCTCTCTCTCTCTCTCTCTCTCTCTCTCTCACTCCCGGTTTTGCCATGGATATCCTCCCCCAAGGACGTGAGTGGCTTTTATAAGCATAAGGGATTCACATCCTTCCTGCGTAAGGTTGTTTATGCATGAAAAAGGAGTTCAGCAAGTTTCTTTACGCACCCCGTTTCTTCGCAACAGGGACCGGCACGAGTTAAGGTTTTCTTTCCGTCCTTTCTGCTAACGTGGGTAGGGTCGGAATCTCCCTCCCAGTGACTTGGACGGTTCAAATTGCATCAATAGTTAGAAGTTTCCAATTAGAGAGACTTCCTTTTGCCAGTTTTATCAGCCGGTTTGAAGCTTCCGCTTTGGCTGATTTTTACAGGCCAGTGGGATCTCCTTGTGATGGTTCTTTGAGAAATATTTCACCCCCTTCATTGGTTTGGTAGGATTATGTTACGCTAGGGGCTAAATATGGGGTGGATCCAAGTTTTAGGTAGGCCACACCATCAATCAGCGTGGGAGTGAAACTCGCTGTCACGCCCAAGGTAGTCATCCGCTGTTATAGACGAGTGCCCTTTTTCAAGATATTGTTCAAAATAGGTGGGGTCCGCTTGTGATGATTTCTGGGGGATCCATTCCCTTCACCACCTTCAGCAAGTTGTATTGACCTATGGTCCCAAATCTGAAATAGATCTGATCTTAAGGTGGGCCACACGATTCGCCAACGAGCAGGAGGGTGTTGACCTATGGCCCCAAATCTGAAATAGATCTGATCTTAAGGTGGGCTACACGATTTTTTAACGAGCGGGAGGGTGTTGACCTATGGCCCCAAATTTGAAATAGATCTGATCTTAAGGTGGGCCACACGATTCACCAACGAGTGGGAGGGTGTTCACCGTTGAACAATCTCACGTAAGTTTCCATGCACCTGACCCTTGTTATTTACTACTTTGTCATTAGTTTCCTCACTGTCTTCCGATGTCTGTTGCATTGGGGTGCCATCTAAATATTCTGAAATTTGACAAGTATACCTTATTTTATCTCCTCTTTCTATTAGTCTAGTTTGGGCCCCGATCTCCTACGGATGACCATGATGCTCTTTTAATGGCTAACACATTTCAAAATTCAAGATAATGTTTGTACACACCTAATTGGCGAGTTACCAGGTGGTTTGGGCCTATACACTGAGATCTTCATGATGATCGGTTTACCACAATATTCATGTGGCCCATTTGGCGGATCCAAACATGACGGACGGTCAGATGACTTGCTAAAAATAAGGAAACTTGATGGTTATCCTTTTAGTCATGTATCTGAGTGATTGTACTGTCAGTTTTGTAAATGAACTAACACAAGGTTGTTTTCTGGAGTGATTAGGGGTAGGACATGTCTATTGTTAGATTCGAGTGACTTTTTCATATGTCTAAGTTCCTCAAATTGTAATTCTTATGGTGGGTTAAGCATATTCATATGGTGTGAATAAGATGGACGGGTCAGAATCTTGATCTAATAAATGTACGAACATATGTAGAGGTCAAATATCTCATTTACTACGATCTAAGGGCTGAAATTCAACGCGTATGGTTAGTTTATGATAATTAGGCCTGGTATAAAATTTCACATGAAACGGATCGTGGGAACCATGTGATCTAGAATTCAAGGGTCTAGGTTAATCGCATTTTCGTAATTATTGTTGCTCTGTGAATTTTGGAAAATCTAATGGCTCCACATGGTTATAGGCACGTTCCTAAGAAATTCTTACAAAAGAACGTATATCTAAATCATTACGGATAGGAAGTTATTAGTCATATCATTCATGGAAAAGTACTTACGTCAAATCACGTAATGGATAGTCTTGTCTTGAAATCAACTGTCCAATGGTTGAATCTATTGAATGGAAGTAATTCTTAATGGTTAGGTTTGTGTCAAGGCGAGGATGTAAGGCTAAGATAGTTGGATTGGAATCGTACACGTGTACATACTAAATTTCTTGGTAACGCTCGAGAACTTTCAATACTCGAGTATTGAAAAGTTTGGGGCGTTACATCCTTAAAGTATTAAATGGGACACTCATGGTTATGAGAGCACGGAGGCACGAAAACCTTTATAGGTTAATCGAAAGCACTTCGGTAGGTGGAGTGACAGTGGCTGTTGTGGATTCCACATTTGCATGTATGTGGCATGCTTATCTGAGTCACATGAGCGAGCGGGGCATGAAGGTACTTTCTGATCATTGTTTAATTTCAGCTTTTAAGATTTCTGATTTAGATATATTTCAGCATTATATATATGGTAAATAATCTAGATTATCTTTTAAATCTGGAAAACACGTATGTAAGGGAGTACTTGATTATGTGCACTCTAACGTATTGGGGTCATCACCAGAGGTTTCCGTTGGAGGGTCATCATGGTTTGTCTCATTCATTAACGATTACTCCCGGAAAGTTTGGATTTACTTCATGAAACGTAAATTTGAAGTTTTCACCACATTCAGACAATGAAAGGCAGTGGTGGAAAAATAGTCAAGGCGAAAAATAAAGGTTTTAAGACCTGACAATGGTAATGAGTTTTGTTTGACTAAATTCAATGAATATTATAAAGATGAAGGGATCATCAGGCATAACACAATGCACCACATGCCCGAACAAAATGGTGTGGCTGAATGGATGAATCAGACTCTCTTGGAGAGGGCCCGATACATGTTACGTAATTTTGTGTTGTGTAATGACCTATGGACTGAGGCTGTTAATACGGCTTGCTATTTGGTGAATCGGTCCCCTTCTACGATAATTGATTGTAAGATCCTAGAGGAAGTATAGAGTGGTCATAAGATGGACTATTTAGATTTGCACATATTTAGTTGTGAGGCTTACTCTTATGTATCGTCAATTGAAAGAGATAAGCTAGACCATAGAGCCAAAAAGTACATCTTTGTTAGTTATGGTGTTGGTGTGAAAGGTTACAGGTTGTATGACAAGATCACACACAAAGTCATCACTAGCTGTAACGTCAGATTCGATAAAAGCTCTCTATTCTACAAGAATAATTAAGATGAGAAAGAGGAACAGAAAGGTTGATTGTAGACATCTAGATTGACATAGATGATACTCAGGCAAAGACAGATACATAGACAAAGGTACAGAAGCAGGTGGAGCAGCCACCTATAAGAACAAACCCACCGCTAGATCGCAGGTTACCAACAAGATATAAAGACGACTCTGATATCGCATATGCCCTCATTACAAATAAGGGAAAACCGTCTACTATTCAGGAGGCTTTTGATGAACCTGATGCAGAAAAGTGGAATGCGGCTATGGACGATGAGATAGACTCATTGAACAAAAACAACACATGGGAACTGGTGGAGCTTCCAATGGGCAGAAAAGCGATCAGATGCAAGTGGTTGTTCAAAAGGAAACAAGATAGATACAAAGCGATGCTTGTAGCGAAGGGTTATGCTCAAAGAGAAGGAATAGACTACACAGAGATATTCACATCAGTTGTAAAGTAAGTATCTATCAAATTCGTGTTGGTATTAGTTGCCCGATACAATCTCGAACTGGAAAAGATGGATGTCAATACTGCATTTATACACGGAAGTTGGAAAAGCAGATCTACATGAAGCAACCAGAAGGCTATGAATTTAAAGGGGCAGAGAAAAAAGTTTGCAAGTTAATGAGGTTGTTATACGGCCTGAAACAATCGCCTAGGAGTGGTATAAAAAATTTGATTCTTTCATGTTGAGTTAGAAATTTACCAAGACTGAATACGATCATTGTGTCTATTACAAGACACTGAGTGATGGCAAATTCATCATCCTAGTATTGTATGTTAATGATATGTTGATCTCTAGTCATGATATGTCTGAAATCGACATACTGAAAGTCAATTAAGTGGTACATTCGAGATGAAGGATCTGGGGGCTGCAAAGTTGTCAGCATTGATATACATAGAGACAGGAAGAGGAGCAAGCTTTGGTTATCACAGTCAAAGTAACTTGAAAAGGTATTGATCAAGTATGGGATAGACAAGGCGAAGCCAGTCAACGTTTCTCACGCGACTCACTTCAAGCTTTCATCTGAACAATGTCCTAAATATAATGAGGAAAAGGAAGAGTGTCTTATGTGCCTTATTTGAATATGATTGGTAGTTTAATATATGTCATGGTTTGTGCGAGACCAGATATTTCACAGGCAGTTGGTGTTGTAAGCAAATACATGTCAAACCCCGACAATCAACATTGGGAAGCGGTGAAATGGCTACTTCGATACATTCGAGGTATAAAAGACTACGTCTTAACTTATGAGAAGACATGAGTAAAGTTGGTAGGGTATATGGATTCAGACTACACAAGCAGTGTGGATTCCAAAAAGTCGACTTTAGGTTACTCGTTTGTGCTAGTGGATGGAGCGATCAATTGGATGTCGAAGCTTCAATCCGTGGTGGCTCTTTCTACAACTAAAGCTGAGTATATAGTAGTGACGGAAGCATTTAAGGAAGGTATTTGGTTGAGAGGCATCATAAATCAATTGGGGCTACAGTAAGAGGTCGTGCCAATTAATTGTGACAGCGAGAGCGTTATCAATTTGACTAAAAATTCTTTTTATCACTCCCGTACTAAACACATTGATGTTTATCACCATTTTATCTACATGTGTTTGAGGAAAGAGGCGTAACTCTGGAGAAGATTCACACCAACATTAATCTGACGAACATGCTTACCAAGATGGTTCCTGCAGAGAAGTTCAAGTTTTGTGCTACTTCTTTGGGCTTGATGATAGCATAAAAGGAGGACGAAGTGTGCACGAGAAGCGTTGATGAAGCTATTATGCAAGGAGAGATAAGAGTAGAGGACAAGAAGCTACGCATTTGAAGATTGAAGACATGGTGGAGATTGTTGTTGATAGATGTCTTAAATCTGTAATATCAACAACATATTGATGACAGGTTTGATGCCATCGAGCAGGCTTCGATGCCATCGAGTATTTTCCAAATTTCCTCTATTGGTTGTTGAACATATTGGTACCATTTTTCGATGACATCAAGGAGTATTCGATGATATCGAATATGTGTTCGATGCCATCGAAGTTGGGTCGAGTAATCGAAGATATCCGGATAGTCCATGTTTTGTCTCAAGACAGTTTTAGCAATTTTTCGATGCCATCGAAGTGGCTTCAATGTCATCGAATTTTAAGTATCGATGACATTGAAGGGTGTTCAATGACATCGAACGCTTTGCACAGAATTTTGAGGATCCGTTGGTGTTGCGAAATTTGTTTCCGTTTTCGCTTGGGATTCTTTCCAATATATATATATATATATATATATATATATATATATATATATATATATGTATGGGTGTAAACAGGATTAGGAGGTATTTTAAGAGTTTCTAAATCATTCTTGGGTTTCAAAGGGTGTAGCAAGGGTGAGGTTCGAGGTTGTTAGAATCGGGTAATCTCTTTCTCTTTGTAATTTCTGCTTTCATAGTGATATCTGTCACTTTATGCCGTATTTTTTTCCCACAAGGGTTTTTCCATGTTAAAATCTCTGTGTTCTTCTTCCTTTTGCATGGTGCTTTTGGATTGGTATTCTAGATTCATCTTCATGTGCTTCCGCGGTCCCCCAACGAAGGATCTAGTCATTATCATTTGCATCCATACTTCATTAACTGCATCATCACTTCTCTTCTCAACCCCCCGGCTTCTCTATGTTCCCATTGGGTGTATGCTCTTTGACTTGTAGGAATCTTAGATTCTATCACATTAGAAACTCGTGGCAACCTAGTCCTCCCACATGTCATTCTAGTATCATTACATATCTTTCCTAAAACTACCTAAACACGCAAAGTAGATACCGCATGCTTGTGCGGGAAGAGAGGGTGCCTAACACCTTCCTTCTTTATAATCGAGGTCCCTTACTCGGAATCTCAGGTTGCAGATCAATAGTCATTTCAAGGAAAGGGAGTCTCCGGATTCTCTAGTTTCTTCAGATTTGCTGACTACAGAATTTTGAGCTAATTGACTAGTGACAACTCCAAGTCAACTATATCATCAATACAAGTAAGCTCACACACAAAAAAGAAAGATAAAAATATGTGGGTGTTATTTCTAACATTCACAGTGTGGTCCACTTAAGATTTAGATCTACTTCATTTTTTTCGAACATGCTCTAATATGAGCTGTCAAGATGGATGGATGGCACGGATGAAAGGTGCATAAATGACAGTGTGCCTCAAGTCCGGAATCCACTAGAGTGGAGCTTTACTTTTAGAAGGGTGGAGTTAACATAAATAAGCTCTGAAAATTAATTTAAGGCGGAAAACTTGAAGTACCTAAGCATAATTTTGCATTCATTTTAGAAATATTTTTAGTTATAAGTGAGAAGAAATTTTAATGGACTACTACTTCCAACAATCGGCTTTTAGCGTTAAGTAAAGAGAGGAGAGCCGAAGAGGAAAACAAGACCAAAATTTTTATCAAAAATTAATTAAAACACTTGATAAGTTGGATTTGACAAATGATTTAAATAAGTGAAAATTACTTAAAACATCAAATTTCAGTGATGAGCGCTCAAAATAAGTTAATTCTAAAGGTTAAATGTTGAAAGTGGTGGTGCATTAAAATTCCTTTTCAAATTTAAAATAAAATATCCCTCAAAATAATTTCAAAAATACAATTCAACGCTTTTTAAGTTTTTAGCACTTTATATTTATTAAATGGCATCTAGGGCTGCTTATGGCGCTTGATACACAGGTGATGAGAAATTGTAGATGTGACACATGTTAACTCAATAATTTCAAAATTGTAATCCAGACTATTGGTACCCTTT
Source organism: Magnolia officinalis (assembly GCA_021015155.1). Lineage (NCBI taxonomy): Eukaryota > Viridiplantae > Streptophyta > Magnoliopsida > Magnoliales > Magnoliaceae > Magnolia > Magnolia officinalis. Next base: position 38,697,868 of record JAJHSJ010000001.1, read on the forward strand.
ATATAGACTGGATGAAGGGTCAGTCTAAAAAACAGGCCGTTTGCAACTCAGGTGGGCCCTGGTGCAAATCAAGGTTGGTGGTTCCATCCATATTGTTCCTTTGTTTTGTGGCCCACATGTGTGTTGGATCAGGCTGAATTTCCACACGTGGAATTAACATGAGCTCGGGCATCTGATGGGCAGGTTGGATGTCCTACATACATTACATAGGCCCCTCATCTGCCTGGTGCCACAGTAAGCTTAGGGGGGAACCAGTACCACAGGAGTGCACATCTTTCATTTGGGTGGGGACTGTTGCTGTATTTCTTTTGTTAACTATCTGTAGCCCGAAAATCAAAAGTTTAAGATGGTTCTATCAAGGATGTTTTTGGCATGGTAGGGACACAAGGTCCAAACTATGAGCCCCATTTGTTAGAATTTAAAACAGAGTACTGTGCAAAAATAAAGGCCACAAATCCAATACATAACTTCTCTTCATACAAAAAACTGGTTGTATGGTTTATGATGGAAACTTGAAATTTCTTTTCTTACCTAAAGAATATATGTACAATACTGATACGTTATTTGTAACAGCGGCATTTTGGGATTGACTCTCTCTTACAGATGCCAAAGAATCACCTTACAGTTGAGAAATCAATTTACATGTATTCAGGCTTTTGCCTTGCATTTGAAAAAAAAAAAAAAAAAAAAAAAACAACTCAATGCTGTGGTCACTCTCATACACATATATACACTTATACATCTGGAGCTTCAAAATTTGGATTCACAGGTGTGGGATGTTGTACAGTGTTTCCACAAAATGCTGAGATTCCTGTCCATTTGTATCTTTGTGATGGATGGTTTAGATGTCGATCTCCTCTAATGCTAGCTGGACCAGGCGTACGAATCCATCCATGTCATGGAAGTGAAAATCAAGTGCTGTTTTCACAGCTAAGATGCCTTGCAACCCATATTTCCACTGAGCGGCCTTCAATGCTGATAGTGATCTCTCGGCAGCGTCCATTGCGGAACTCACATATTCAGCCTGTAAAAAAAGAGCACAGTTAGTAAGTGCACAAAGACAAATGAGAAAAACTTTGATACTCTGGCATAGTTTGATAGATAATATTCAGGTACTTAGAAATTGCTTAGAACTTGCACACATGGACATTTATGGATGGTTAGGAGTGAAAGATATCCAAAGGCCCTTTTCCACAAAAGGTTCCAACAAATCAGAGATTATGATTGTTTAACTAATCTGATAGTGGGATGTGACTTTGCGACAATGGGCTGTACAATTTCTGAGTGCTGTGTATCAAGTATCACATGCAGCCTGAGTATCATATAACACCTCAAGATATATCTTGCAAGATGAACAGACTTCAAGTACAATGGAATTATACTTGAGAAATGTTCCAGTGCTCTTAGACCACCATAAGTTACAGTGCACCTAGTTGCATTGTATTGGGACACTTAGTCCTGTTCATTGACCCAGACTGTTCATTATGTCCAACTGATATTTCATGGGCTAGCATGAAAACATGAAACTGATCTGACAGATATTAACCATTTGAACAGTGGCCTTAAACATGGATGATTGAAATCATTTACCCAAAAATTGGTCCAATCAACAATTCATCCATCTATTTGCTAAGGCCCATCATGGATTCTAAAGAATTACTTTTGTTAGGCAATCGTAACCATCCCATCCATGGATTAGAAAAAAAAAGTCTGGCTATAGAAAATAAAGCCAAGTTACGGGATGGATTAGATCATCCGATCATTGTGATTTTTCCATGGTAGCCCATGGAATGTGTTCTTAATGCACAGTTCAGATCAACCAATCAGACTGTGCAAGTAATGCAACTTGGAGCACTGTAACTTATATTGCTCTCGTGCTCTCAGAGCATTAGAGTAGATCTCATTATATTTTTTATATATCCACGGCCGATAGATATGTAAATTATCCTTGGTTTTTCAGTTTGTACAAGTAGGGCCCATGATTCAGTGATCTAAAAACCTTGATGTGTTGGGACCCGCCCTTGATGGACCAACTGCCCAGATTTCTGGGGGAGGCCCCCAACAAACTCGCGCTTCCAACAACCGTTCGGAGGTGGCTTCCGTTTACTCAATTTTAAAAGTGTTCTCGAAGTAAATCAAAAATAGAGAAGCCCAATTCACAATAGAAAGGTTGTTCCATCAATGGAGACAACAATAATTCAAGAGGGCAGATCCAATACAAACTTCTCTAGGATAAGCTCAATCTGCAAATTGCCGTATGCAGCCCACCATATGTATTAACGACATCCAATCTGTTTATAATGTGAGTGCCTCCTATCTCCTTGGATCCCAAAACTCAGTTTCAACGAAAACCCAGTTGTGCCACAGCTTGTAAAATCATGCCTAAAACCTCTAAAAATCACTGGTTTTGGCCCACCTTAGTTTTGGAATGGCCTGATGTTTTAGGTGTCCATTCATCCTAGTCAGATGAATCTTATGAAAGGATTAAAAGGAATATACGGAGCACAGTGCACCTCACATACAATCTGGAAGGTGCTTAATAGTGGGTACCCCCATCCCAACTGCTCCTTCAGTTATGGCCCGCCTGAGTTTTGGATCAGTCTGATTTTTGGGTGCCAAGGAAATCGAATAAAGGGAAGAATTGATGGATGGATTTGATGTTATTAAAACATTATGGTGGGCCCCACACCTTGATTTGTATGTAAAGCTGTAAGTGCTTAACGTAGAAACTTTTGTAGTGGATCGGCCACATTATTCAAAATCCCTCGAGGCATGGATCACTGAATTGTTGATCCCATTCGTACAAACCAAACTCTATAGTCTTGTAATTTCACTAATTACAAAACAAATACAAGAATCCTATTATCAGTTTCTGATTTAGAAAGAAATAGCAAAAATCTTAGCATGTATGCATTTTGAGTAGCCAGAAATTATCCAAGTTAATTTTTTCCACATTTCAGTAGTAGCTTGCTAGGATTTTACTCGGAAACAAAGAACGACAGTCGTTTTAAGATTCAGCTTACATAATTAAGGAGGTGCGGGCCACTACAGGTAGCTCTGTTGGCAAGCGGCTTGATTCCCTTCGCTTCTGACCCAGAGGGTGCGCCATCCTCACAGACATTGGTTACATCAAGAGCAGAAAATGGCGATGATTTTTGGCCTGAAAGAATAAAACAACATAGAATGTTTCTCAAAATAACTTCATAGAATCTGGGTTGAATATCTCAGAAAGAAATTTCACTCTGGGTGAAACTTATCTTTGGGAAGTGGGCTGACTCGGCCCAATCAACACCTAACAAGTTAAAGCAGGTGGGACCCACTTCCCATTCACTGGACAGTAATGAGATTGACCCATAGCAAAGTTCACATTGGGTGTTTCAAAATGGTTCATCAAGAGTGTGACTGGATAAAATCAGACAAGGTTGAAGCAGGTTCCACAGCTTCCACCAACTGTCCATGGTTGGATGGTGGTCAGGTTTCCCATAGGTAGGTTTTACCATCAATCTTTCACAGGTACTACACCTTGCATCAATACAGAAAGAGCACCACCAGAGCAGCCTCCTTGTGTGAGTAAGATTAATCTAGGAGGAACACATATAAACATTGCACTCCACACACGTGGGCAAACAGGGCCATCAATCAGGTGAGTAACACCATGTGCCTTTGCCAAAATCAGCTGTGTCCTCTCATCACGTCAGCCAAATGCATACAAAAGGAATCAATTGTACAATAAATCATGTAGTGGCTCGCATTCAGCATACGAGCATAGCTCCTCTAACAACATATCATTTCATTCCTTGGTCAGGGAACAAACATGGTGGGCTCGCCTGACGATTGGGTTGGATATCTGGGATGTGGCCAAGAGATGGATCCAAATCGGACTTGTGCCAGTAGTCTTTACAATTTACATCGCTTCTCAAAAGGGTAGAAAGGTTTGAAAATCAACAAGAAAGGCAAAATGAACGCAAAATTCTCCAAATAAGAGAACAAGTGGAGCTAGTTTGATTACCGAATGGATGACCATGAAGAGATTCCTGTAATTCATGTCTGTCTCTACGTATATGGGAGCACATAGAGAATATTACTCTCATATATGCTACTTCCACACATTTGTATGCAAGAGCGGCGGCAGCAATCTCCCCATTATGCTCGAAAGAAACAGCGCATTGCCTGTGTATGGGATAGTAAACAGTAAATATGAAATTCAATCACGTACATCCTTTTTTTGATACTCCATTTGGTGCACAACACAAATGTCCAAAAACTCTAGATATTCGGTAGTGGGCATAACACATTCAAAAATTTGCACATGCGAAATTATATTGATATGCTCTAGAAGACTGGTGAATCATACTCTTTGTTTTTGAAGATAATGAAATTTTAATAAGCTGAGCATTGTTTTAAAACTTGCTGACTCGACTTGAAAGTCAGCTGAGTCAACTCCACTCAGTCAGATTATGAGCCAAGTCGACTCAACTCGGAGAGATTTCAATCCGAGTCCCTAACTCAGTCGACTCAATGCGACTCGCTCTAACTCAAGTCGAGTCACTTGCATTATCAGACCTCTTGTTAATTAAATGTGAGGGAAAAAAAATGGGCAGGATTCGAACCCAAGACCTCTTATAAAGAGGTAGAGCAATCAACAACCAAGCAACGCACCAATTTCTTGTTTATCTTCTTAGTGAAATGCTCCAACCCATCAAATATTAACTGCGGGTCAATTGGCTTTAATATGGATGGTCAAGATTGTTTACACAAAATAGGACCAATCGAACATTTGATCCATTTATTTGTTAGGGCCCATCATGGATTGCTCATGATTCTAAAGAATCACGGACTGCATGGAAAAATGATGACTAAAGAAAATAAGGCCAAATCAAGGATGAAGCAGATCATCATATTAGTATGATTTTTGCATGGTGCCTTCAGAAAAAAAAAAAAAAAAAAGGTTTTTTGCATGGTAGTCCGCAAAATTATATCCAGACCTCATAGACAAGTTCAGAATGATTAGTTGGACTGTCCAAGTGGACCAATGCAACTAGGCACACTATGACTTATAGTATGGTTTGAGAACACTAAAGCATTTCTCATTTTCTTATTTATAATCATAATATAAACTAAAGTAATTTTAATAATTCCTGTCCTCCCTACTGTTTTCAATTTATAGTTATTAACTACCAAGTCAAGTCGGCTCAAGTCTTCAAATTGACTCAACCGGGGTGAACATCGAATCAAGTAAGGTTTTCAAATTTTGAAACTATGAAGCTGAGAAGACTGAGTTAAGGGAAGAAAATTCCAGATAACAAGGGAGAATTCCCTATACAAAGTGATGACCAGATCACTCCATTCTGCCAGCTCATCATCAATGAAGTACATCCTCTCTAACAACATGAGAAAACAAACGTTTAGTCTAATGAGAAAGATGTAATTTTGTCAACAGCATATCATAACTCTCATGGCTCAGACCCTGGTTTTTATGTTAACAACAAAACGCAACTCATGAATGGGTAGGCTTAATCTGGCAACATTCGCAATCTGAAACCTTGAATCGGCCTGGTCACAGAATTGGGCATAAATAGAGACGGACTTTGGGCCTGTTGATCATTTTGCATTGGATGCATTACATGCCGATTATGACGATGAGTTGAATTAAGTTAGATGCTGATGTCTATTACTTGGGTGAAGTATTTCTTGAAAACAAAGGGGAATGTTGTAGGCCCACAGTATGTTCCACCGTGTGCTGAATTTTTGGACTGTTGCGGTTGATTTTGGGGCTAAAATTCTAGAACTATAACTACTATTTTTTGAAAGATTATACCGGTTGATTTTGTTGACTCTCGAATGCTTTTGGGATTCTAAAAAGAGTAGGATTACGATGTGCAAGGCACTATAGTTTTACGAGTTCTTGTTTAAGTGCCTGTAGTGCAAACATTTCAAGTTCAGCAAGTTGTTTATCCCTCTCTATACAAATATTCTTGTGTGGTGCATTTACTTCATTTATTCCTTCGGGAATCGAAATTCTCATTAATCCAAAAATCAGATTACATCAGGAACCTAGCATATTGGATTTCAAATGTGTGCAAATTACCAGATCATGATGCCATTCTAGAATGAATATACTTTGTTAACTTCTCAAATGGTAAAATCGGAGCATACATTAAAACATTATTGGAAATTACAATTCATATTTCCGCATGATTTTGCAATTGCATTAAAAAAAAAAAAAAAGACTGGATTTTCTGCATTCAGCCTTTCTACGACAAATGTGAAATTGAATTTCTTTGGAAGGTAACGACTGCTATATGAATTTTCCTTCATTTCTAAAATGGTCCACCATTAACTTTGGATCCATGTGTATCAGTCCAAACTACTCAAATTGTATACCCCTGCTGATATATATTTTTTTCATGTGTATGGTAGATGAGTCAACATTGTTTAAGAAGTGGTAGAAAGTAGGGCTGTCAATGGCCTGGGCTTGGGTCAAACAAAATCAAAATTTCAAATAGCCTGAACTGACGATTTCAAAATCCAGGCTAGTGCTAGTGGAAAATGCACATAGCAGTAGCCTAGCTATCTTTATGAATGATGAATCAACCATACTTTTTTCTCAAAATGGCATAGAACTTACTTCAACATCTTTGATGTGTCGATATAGATCTCTGTTGACTTAGTTTTTTCTCCGAGTGTTGCGTTTCCCATGTTGCAAACCTCGAACATTGATGCAGCAAGTAAGAATTTTAAAGTTGCACGAAGATATATGCCACTAACTTCAACTTCCGATTCTAAATTCTGCACATTTAGGCCAAAAAGCAAAAAGGTCAAGAACTCTAGAATGGTAAAATGACTTAAAATCAAAATCTAGTCAACAGAAATTTTATGATTCTTGACACAAGGATGATTATCTTCAGTTTGTACAAGTGAGGCCCATGATTCAGTGATCCAAACTGTTGTGTAGATAGGCCACACAATGGATGGAGTTGACCAACCATGCTTCAAAATCTTTGGCCCCATTTCAGTAGAAAGTGAACTGTTATTGTGTTTCTCTTCTCAAGTCTATTTGCTCACCACCAACTAAAAGTAGGAATGACATTAAGGAGATTCATAAGCCATGGCCCATCCACTGTGGATCCCATCAGACTAATGGCATGGATAACCAAAACATGATTTTACCAATAGACTCCCTGATGATACAATGCATATCCTCAAGTTGAGGATCATGTAAATCCTCTTTACTGTAGCTACCTTTAAACGGTCAGTTGAATGTTTCAAATCAATAGCTTCTTTCAAGGTATCCTCAGCAAGCTGAATTGGGTGTCTTAGATTTCCTGAAAAAGGTCAAATGTTCATTAATTCGTGTTCAATTCACATCTTAATTTATCCAAAAACCACTTTTACACCCTATCTATAATCAACTCACCAAACAACTTAGTTGATGAATGAGCACTTGATGAAAAACCACCATTTTCAGTTGGATTCACATTCAAATCGCTTTCACCTGCACTTCCGGAGCATTCCTTCCTCTTCTTTGTAATGTTGGACTTGCCTTGCATCTCACCAAATAACTTTGTTGATGTTCTAGCACTTGAGAAGACACCATTATTTTCCATTGTACTCTCATTCAAATTGCTTTCAGCCACACTTGCAGAGCAATGCTTCCTCTTTTTTGTAATGTTGGAGCAGCCTTGCAAATTACACTTCTTATTCCCTGTTGTCATATGTGCAATCATTAATTCAACATTATTAATAAAAAGAGAAAGAAAAGATTATAAAACCATCATGAAAAGCAGTGTAGATCATAACAAAAGACTACTTACACATAAAAATATCCAAATCTTCAAAAATAACTAAAAATGGATGGAAAAAAAAAGACGCAAGGAAAAGACATTCCAACAAGAACACAGCAACTTAAATATATTCAGAAAACGGCTAACCTTTACGACAACGTTTTGACAGTTTCAGCTTCATATATTGCTTGTGTATTTCTTTTTCTAAAATAAATGAGTCACCTTCAAATGCAGGTGATGGCCCAATTCTCTTCGAATCTCGAGTAGGCTGCTGCACATCATCAAAATCCTACTCTTATGGATTGCCGATTTATTTTTGTAGTGAAATTTTGTATTCATTACTTTCATTCTGTTCATTCAGCACATATTTACCTTCAGTAATTTTGTTTCACAATTATCAATCCTCGGCTTGCTACTCCTTGTGGAAGGATTGTCCTTCTCTTCTAAGCATAAAGAATTGGAAGCAAGAGAAAGTGAAGTATTCGCAGGAATTACTGGCAATGCCTTAGCCTGCTTACAAACAATAAAACACACAGTAATTAACATTATGTTTAGATGATGAATTAATTAGGAGCTCTCAATTAATAAAAGGTCAACAATCCCAAGTAAAAGACACACCTGCACTATTGAAGAGGGCAGTTCATAGTTTTCATCTTTATTTTCCAGGTTACTCTCAATTGGAGATGATGGACAATTCTTAAAATCCAAACTACTAAAACTCGCAGAATTGCTTTTGGGTGCTTTACCAACGCCAATTTTAAGGCGGATTTTCAGACTCTTTTTTTCTTGTACAGGGAGAGTATTCTTTGTGGTGTTTGAATCCATATTCTGAAAATCATGAAAGCATTAGGTCAATAATATAATAAAATTTTACACATTGACGATCCACATTTCGTTGCCATCCTATTTATGGTAAAAACATATTAGCACATTTCCAAAAATAAAATTACCTCAAATTTCTTAAGCAATTTGGGGATATTGCTACTGTGTACATTCGCAGGATTCTTTGGCTGTGATTGTGTAAGAGGATTCCTTAGATGCACTGGTAAAAATGATCCATATTGACCATATTTAGGCCCTGGTAACAAAGAAGTAAATGAGTCAACAATTGGATGCACAATTACATTTAAACAGTTAAAAAATATCATGAAACCTCAGCCTGATGGAGGGGATAGAACATAAACTTTAAGCATTGTTATCATAAATGGAATCAAGTGGTCATAAGGGTAGTGAATATGAAAATCTGAAGGCAGCCCTGATAAAAGATTCCAATATATTCTTATCTTAAACCTTTCTTTTTTGAGAAACATAAATACATGCACACAAAAATAATAACATACATGCATTATTAAAAAATATCCCTAGTTTATCAATATGTCTAATATTTCACAAGTAAATCTCGAGCTTATATAACAAAAGAAAGAAAGCTTAATATAAAATAATACTACGAAGTATATACACAAAGACTCAAGAATCAAGACATTAAGGACATCAATAATAGCAACAAAAAAATCATTATAGTTCAACAATGCCTACTTAAATTGAAGATTTAGAAACCATCTTTGATTGCAGTCCAGTTTATATAATAATTCCTGCTGACAGCCCTATAACAAATGAGCTAAAAACCAAGACCACTCTCCTTGAATACCAATCTACTGTAAATCAAATCACAATAAATGCTTTAAGGCATCTATGAAATATCAAAGACAAAAAGGAAAAAAAAAAAAGAAGAAGAAGAAGAAGAAGAAGAAGAAGAAGAAGAAGAAATGCATGGTTAATTCACTGTGAGTTAGGAATGCTTTAGTTTTTGTTTAAGCATTAACAACTCTTCCATAAGTTACCCCAAATCCCAAATTTCCACCTGAAACATCCTCTTAGTTAGGTTTGATAATTCGTTGCCTAAGAGTCTCTACTACCATATTGTACAAGAAAGACGACAAGGCCAAACCCCTCGAAATCATTAAAAAAGCCTTTTAGAGACCTATTTATGAGCACAAAGAAAAAAGCATATCCTATAAACTTGCATTCACTTCCTCCACTTCACTCCTAAACCAAACCTCATTAACAAGTAGTTTCGTTATACACTTTTACCACGTTAATCTCGAAGATAATAACCAATCATTCTTCCTTATTTATGGACTCGAAACATCGGTGTGCTATAAGCACACCCATTCAAAATATGTATCTACCATGTAATTACGCTCCTTGGCATAGCAAGATCATCAACCTCAAAACTGTTCTTACCCTTGTCCCATGAAACTTGGCTAATAATTTATGACTTCAAATGAGACTAACGGAGAACTGTTTTCCTTACGGTTAATGCAATGAAAGAGGTGCCAAATCTTTCTGTAATTTTCCGCTCTTGTAAGATTCCAAAATGAAGCTCATGAAAAATCAATAGATTTATAAGGTACGAACACCAAATTACTTTTGGAAGTTCTTGTCATTGTCCGTATTATGATTCTATTGCCTTCTTAGACTTGTTTCTTAACAGTTCACATTTCCAACAGAATCCAATTTTTTAATGTTATGATTTTTCTAAGGTATCAATTTAAATTTTATAGCATAATTTAGAGGTAACATTACTATTGTTCAAGAACTCAAAAACTGGACTCAACCCCATGTCTAGCATGGTCGGGTCAACTCCAAGACTCGATCAATTCTTTAATTGACTCGACTAGGTATTTTATAATTAAATTAAATATATTTATTGGTGTAATAAATATTCACATAGTTAAGTTTTAAAGGTTATGAAAAATAGATATTGAGATCAAAAGCCTTCATTGTTTTCTATTGGTTAGAGATGGTGACTATACTAGTAGAGGTCACAAGTTTGAATCATCTTCTCTATTTTAAATTCTAACTTCTCCCTAAGAAAGCCAACTTAAACGATTCTGATTAAGTCAAGACTGAGTCACCTAGAGGAGAGTGTTTCATTGTGACTCAACTTGAAATATTAACAAGTAAAGTTGACTCGGCTGAGTTTTGAGTTGAGTCATCAATTTTTATTTTATTTTTTGAAAGATATAAGTCACCGACTTTTTAAATGACGAACATAATAGCGTATGACACATTGTCTGATCTATTCCTAGGCTATGTTTACATGATTAAATTGTGACATTCTAAAATTTCACTACTTTGCAGTTAATAATTTACTTCTTTTTTATTCTTTGTTTTTGTAAACAAGCAAATTACATTCCTAATGTAGCATTTCAGTTGTCTACCACAAATTGCATGGCAATTTGTATGGCTTATCAGTGCATTCTAACGGTGTCGGACTTATATAAGATTTCATGTCAACATCAAATAAACTAAGGTCCTAGAGAGACCAAAACCAGGCTGCGTTTGGATGCACAAGCAAACTAGATTGTGCAGTTCCGCTTTAGTCAAGATGAAAGCTGATGAGGACATTAGACACTTCAAAGTTTATCAAAGACGAAGGCGGCTGATGAATACATCTTTATGGCTCGATGATGGTTCATGGCACAACCAAGGATGATTTTAAAGACCTTGTTAATGGCATAAATAAAGATGATTTTGAAGACCTTACATGTGTCCTTGGATTAATTGAAGGCCCCACATTAGGAGGACACACATGTCGGATGAGTTAGAAGACTGATCTGTTACGCGAGATTTTTTTTATTTTTTTATTTTTTATTTAGAAAGTTTTGTTTTGCGGGTTTTTTTTCTTTTGTTATAGGGGTAATTTAGTCATTTTCTTTTAAATCTTTATAAACATGGTGCTTTCTACCCTAAACCTAAGAATGTTTTTTTAATGAAAGCTTAGTGCCTCCTTCCCCTTTCTATTTGTAGTAAGTTCTTCTCTTCCCCTAATCTCTTCTCTTCTTCTAAATTCTATTTCTAGCCCTCCAACCTTCTTCTTCGCATAGTTTTTTTTTTTTTTTTTTTTTGGACCTTGAAAATCTGAGAATTGATCCCAACCCTCTCTTAGATTTTCTAGCTGCCCCTATTCTAGAAATCCACGCATGCTTTGAATACGGTACAGTATTCAAATCGGGAGGTCCCATCCCTCGCGGGATCCAATCCACGCATGATTTGAATACGGTACAGGGGGATTGTGATGATTGTCTGCAACCATTGCATGTTCCCTTTATTATTATCTTTGCTATGATGTGTAATGTGAATATTTCAATTGATTTGCTTAGTTTATTTCGCTGGATAATTTTTTTGCTCACACATGCATTCTAGTTTAGACTGTCCTGCATCAAATTTGGTATCAAAGCTTTAGGTTTTGCATGGTTTTTGTTAGATCGAGTTATCTGAACTTATGATCATCTGTTTTCTCATATGGGATTGTCTAGATAATTTCAAATCTACATGCCACAGAAATTGCTAACCTGATTCCAGATCTACATATCACAGAAATTTCTAACCTGATTCCGGATCTACATGCCACAGAAATTGCTAACCTGATTTTTCAGATTCACGGTCCTATGAGATATAAGTCTGAATTTCCAGATTTGTGTTTTCGTTCTAGTTAAATCTGAAAATCTGCAGTATTCATACATCATATAGAAATAGGATCATACATCCATATTGAGGTCTGTTCAAACCTTTCAGTCGGGCTAAGGAAAATCGAGTTCAAGTTTTTGGTGTATGCCCACTAGAAGTGGTAAGGGTTTCGGCCAATACCCCATCATGAGTAACGAGCAATTAAGTGATCACCTCGCTCAATTACTCCAAAAGATAATTGCCATAGAGACATCCAACAAAAATATTGAATGAAAATTGACCGCCAATGAAGCTAGACTTGAGCGATTACAAGCATCCCAAAGGGTGTTAGACAGGCCACATGCCTTATATAGCCAATTCTATAGATAGACGATGAATAAGTAGAAGATTTTGTATTTATCATTTTACCTTGTATATTCGTTGTAAAGCTCTATATATTCAACCCTTCAGGGTTGTCTCAAATACACAGAAAACCACAAGGAGAATCATTATCCTAAAAGCCTTTATCATTTTCTCCTTGTTTTCATGGTATCAAAGTAATACCGATCCTAATCCGGCATCTTCTTCATCACCGACACCACCGTCTGTCAGATCTGGCCTACCTCGTTAGATCTGGCTCCTCCCCTGTGATGAGGGTCGAATATTGCATATTAGACCCCGACTATTACCTGATTTTACATATATGATAAAGTTTAATGCCATATTTTAATTGTGTTTTTATTACAGGATGAAATCAGGAGCGTGTATTGTAAAATGATGTTAAAAGCATGGATTTGACGCTCCGAAATTACCAGAACAAGGGACAGACTCCAGAAAACCAAGATCAACGGAGTTACACGACAGGAATCCGAGAAAATCAAGCCGTTCACGTTAAAGAGACCCGAAATTGGTCCAGAATGCAAGATCACATGGTTCCCTCTATCTGATTGGCTCGAAACCTTATACATGGGATTAGGGACATTAATTAACCGTACATTTCACATTTCAGCCCTCGGATCACTATGGAAGTGCCCCAACTGACAAATCAGCCCATAAACCGTTGATTCTGGGCCCACCTGATATCTGGAACTGCCTCAATTTTAGTTCCAGCGGTTAAAATAGCCTGACAAAGAAGATGGACGGTGCGGATTTCTGAGAAACATCGCAGTGGGCCCTATATGTACAGCGTGTGTACATAGTGTACACACGCCTGTCATGCACCGGACCAGCCGTGCGGTCCAAGTCGCGCTGACCCGCAGCGGCTTCACAAAAAACGGAAACTGCCGATTCCAGTTCTTGCATAACGAACGGACGCCGTCCGTTTGCGGAAGCTAGTGGGCCACCCTCAGGCCATGTACGGAAGATCTGACCCATCCATCTTGTAGAGGGCATCGAAGACAACAAACTCATGCTAATATTTTGTGCCCATGCGTGAACACGTGTGCGGTACAGGGGCCACAAGTGGACTCCTGTGCAACGTTAAAATTGATCCTGGTGTGATTGCTTCTCTGGACTGCATCAACGGACAACCAAAATCGTCCCTTCTTAACCGAAAATTCCTCCCCCATCCAATGAGCGGAGTGGATTTCTAAGATACCAAGTAAGTGGACCCCACCTACTCCCATTCAAAAAAACGGAAATTTCCGTTTTCCAGCGCTCGAACAGGGACTTGCGGTCCTTTGTTCTGGGATCCATCCGTTGTTCGAAGGTCTGATCTGGACCGTCCATTAGATCATAATGGCCCACATTACCATTGCCTAGGTGGCAAAATTTCAGATGAAAGCATAGATCAGTTCTTAACTGTCCAAACGCAGGCCAACGGCTAAGCAGAAAACTCTGTGGGCCACCACGAATCTGATTCAAAGTGGATCATGTTTGACCGAAATTTCACTCTGAATCCAAGGAACGGTTTGGATTTATCAAAATAATAACGGGTTGGGCCCCACCAAGGTAGCAGCGTAAGGCTTTTCGCAGTCCTGTTTAAAACGTCCGGAAACCGACGGATTCTGGGGCGGCTGCACGATCAGACCATTGATCAGATGGCTGATCCAAGCCGTCCATCATGTAGACCACCTCAAAACATCCCAGGGGACGTTGATTTCACGGACGACATACAAGGAAAATGAGTTTTTGGAAGTCCCGAATTCAGCTGCGTAAGGGAGTGCATTGCTGTTACTGCGGAAGCTTTTCAGCCGATTCCAGCGCTTTCCTTTTGAATGCGTAAGAGCTCTCCACCGTCCCGGGCAAGCATAAAAGGGAACCATCAGCTGAGGGAGGGGCATTCAGCAATTGGAGGCAGAGGGAGGAGATCCAGCGCTAGAAAAAAGAAGGAAAGAAAGTAAGAAAGAGAGAAAGAGAAGAAAGAAAGAAAAAAAAGGAAAATGGATCTGTTATTTCGAACTTATGTTTTTATTTTCCTATCTAGATTTATGGATTTCTAAACTCTTTATCTAGGGCTGAGATGAAGCCCCTAATTCGAATAATCCTTGTTCTCATATGTTGATTTTACTTTAATCAGATTGGTTGTTTCTTTCTCTAGTGTGCTTGATTGGTTTAAATTCTATATTTCTCCATCTATGAACTTTTGAGTCTATGGATGGATGTGGTCTGGATGCTTATCTAGGTGCTTGTATCTGTTCATGAACAGGTTCCTGTAGAGGAAGAAACAGGGTGCTTTACTGAACTGCATATTCCATATGCCCGATTTGGACATGGGATATGTTATTCATGGCATTGCTTAAAGGAATTAGACAATCTGTATGCCCGATTAAGGACACAGATTGTGCTTTTTCTAGATAAGTGGATCAATCTAATTTAAGGTGAATTAACAGACAAAACAAGGGTTAGGATAATTAGGGGTGGATTCGGAAGTCTTAGTGCTCTTTCTCTGATTAAATTTTCTTCCCTATTCTCAATAGTTATTTTCCATAAATTTGTGTTAGCAATTTGATCCTTTATTTGTTGAATTAGTTAAGGAGAATCGTGAATTTGAATTGTGACGACCAGTCCCTGTGGATTCGACCTCGATCTTACCGAGTTATTACTACATCACAACCCTACACTTGGGGAGTGAACAAGTTTTTGGCGCCGTTGCCGGGGATTGTTTCGATTCAAATTGGATTTAAGATTCTCTCTTATCATAATTCATAGTCTTAGGATTTTACTAATTTTAGATTAGAGTTTTTGTTTAGAAACTAACCTGTTTCCTATTTTGTAGGGTCCTGAAATAAACTTCTAATTTGGTAATCCCTTTCTAAATTCTTTATTTTTTCTAATTTTTATTTTTAGAATTAGGATTTTACTTTTTAGGAATTTTCTAATTCTAGAATTTCTTTTTTTTTTTTTAATTTTTTTATTTTCTATTTTTAGATTTAGATTCTTCTTTTAACTAACTTTCTATTTTTAGAAATTTCTTTTTAGAAACCCACTTAGCTTTTTATTTTTAGTAACTTTCTAATTCTAGGATTTCTTTCCTTTTTAGAAACTAACTCTTCTTTTTTGTTCTTTAGGAAGTTTCTAATTTTAGATTTTCTGTTTTAGAAACTAACTTGTTTTGTTTTCTTTTGCAGGATTTTAACATAGATCTCCAATTGGTAACATCTTTCTAAATTCTCCAGTCCTCTCTACTT
Organism: Magnolia officinalis; assembly: GCA_021015155.1. NCBI lineage: Eukaryota > Viridiplantae > Streptophyta > Magnoliopsida > Magnoliales > Magnoliaceae > Magnolia > Magnolia officinalis. The sequence goes on from JAJHSJ010000001.1 coordinate 38,713,733, forward strand.
TCTATTTTGAGATTTAGGTTTCCAATTTTTAGGAATTTTCTACTTTCTAACTTTGGATTTGGTAACTTTCTATTTTCTAGTTTTAGCAACTTTCTTTTTTAGAAATTAACCGTTGCTTAGGATTTTTTCTATCATTATTTTAGGAAACTTAATTTGTTTTTGTTTTTATTTACAAGAATTGGGGAAGGAAGCTACTAAGTGAAGGAGGAGCTTCTTAAATCTTCTGACATCAATCATCTCCTTTCCTGGGTTCTTTCTTCCCATTCTTGTTGACATAGTTTTAACTTGTTTTAGAATCTCATAGGTTCTAGTTCTAGTTTTATTTCTCTTAGGTTGCTTTTTAGTTTAGCTTCCTTTCTTACATTGCAATAACATAGTTTATGCTAGGACGTAGATCTCTGAATATAGAACTAGCACCTTTTGATCCTGAAATAGAAAGAACTTTTCGTAAAAGATTTAGAAACATCCTATTTGAAATGGCAGAAGAGAATGGAACTAAAGCTCTTAGAGATTATTCAGCTCCTGTCCAATTCAATGCGCCTTCATGCATAGTGTTGCCCACCACCACGGCAGCACACTTTGAACTGAAAACTGGGGTCATACAGTTGTTGCCTTCCTTTTATGGGTTAGACAAGGAGGACCCATATCATCATGTGAAAGAATTCCTAGACATTTGCTCTACCTTTAGGTTTCAAAACTTTTCAGACGATTTGATCCGTTTGCGCCTTTTTCCTTTTTCTTTGAAGGATAAGGCGAAAGCATGGTTGAATTCTCTAGGAGCTGGGTCTATCACTACATGGGACCAATTGTCTAGGAAGTTCTTAAACAAGTTCTTCCCTGTTCACAAAACAAATGCTCTCCGTAGAGAAATCACTAATTTCACACAAAAAGAGGGAGAGCACTTTCATGAATGTTGGGAAAGATGGAAGGACTTACTTCTTAAATGTCCACACCATGGTTTTGAGAAGTGGCAACAGGTTCAATACTTTTATGACGGTTTGACACCCCAAAACCGTCGCATGGTTGATGCCACCAGTGGAGGGTCATTCATGACCAAAAGTGATGTTGAAGCATGGAACTTCTTTGAAACCTTGTGTGAAAATTTCCAGCAATGGGACTATTCAAATAGAGATGACAGAAGTTCCCAACCACAAAAGAGAGGTGGTATATATGAGATAGGAGTCACGCCAGATCTCCATGCCAAGATTGATGGCCTGACAAAGAAGGTTGATGCTCTGATGTTGCATAATGGACCTCCACAAACAACTCAAGCCGAGGCTTGTGGCATATGCTCTAGTCCTGCCCATCCTATGCAGTCTTGTCCATCTGGTGCAGCATCCCCAGAACTCCTCTCTGAACAAGTACATGCTATGAATACTTTTCAAAAACCTGGGAATGATCCTTACTCGAACACATACAACCCAGGGTGGGCTAGACATCCAAATTTTTCTTGGGCAAAGGGACCACAACAAGGAGGACCATCTGGAAATCCTCCTATGCAACCTCAGCAGTTTCCACAATATCAACAAATGCCTGCACAATTAAGGAAACCATCTCTTGAGGATACACTCCATCTTTTTATGCAGAGTTCTCTCCAATTCCAAAAAGACACCCAACAAACCTTACTAGCCAACCAGCAAAGCTTACATGCAAATGCGCAATCCATTGCCAAGCTGGAAGTACAAATGGGTCAACTAGCTGCCACATTGAGTGAGAGAGAGAAGGGTAAGTTCCCTAGCCAACCTGTGGCTAATCCAAAGGGACAGTATGAGATTGGCTCTAATTCCAACCAAGGGCAATATCATGAGCAAGCCAAATCGATCATTACCCTTAGGTCAGGCAAACAGATTGACAACAAAATAGAGATACCTAGGGATGAATCAAATCAAGGTGAAGCGGAGAGACACACCAATGCATCCAAAGTCCAAAAACTCTCTGACTCTCCAAGAGCCGCTGACGTGCCCAAAGCACCCTTTCCTCAACGTCTGGCACCAATGAAGAAAAGAAACAACCTTGATGAAATCTTGGATGTGTTTAAAAAAGTGCAAGTCAACATCCCGTTGCTTGACGCTATCAAGCAAGTCCCTCCTTACGCTAAGTTTCTTAAAGATTTATGCACTCAAAAGCGTAAGCAGAATGGTCATAAGAAAGTCTTCCTTGCAGAGCAGCTTAGCTCCATGATTCAACATAACACTCCTCCTAAATTTAGGGATCCAGGAGCTCCCACCATTTCTTGCGGCATAGGAGATCATAAGATAGGGAAGGCATTGCTTGATTTAGGGGCGAGCGTCAATTTGTTACCATATTCGGTTTATGAGCAGCTAGGACTTGGCGAGTTGAAACCGACTAAAATAACATTACAACTAGCTGATAGATCTGTCAAGGTGCCCCGTGGTGTTATTGAAGATGTGCTAATCCAGGTTGACAAATTTTATTTCCCAGTGGATTTCATAGTTATAGATACTCAGCCTGTTCAGAATCCTCATAGTCAGATCCCAGTCATTTTGGGTCGTCCATTTTTGGCCACATCTAATGCTATTATAAATTGCCGAAATGGAGTTATGAAGTTGTCATTTGGTAACATGAATATTAAACTTGATGTTTTTAATGCAGGACAACAATCCGCAGATTTGGATGACATATTCGAAGTGGACATGATCGAGAGCCTTGTGCAGGACTCCTTCCGTACATCTTTTGAAGATCCTCTTGAGACCTGCCTAGCACAATCGGACATGGATTTTGACATCGATAGTCCCATCCACGAAGTCAATGCACTGCTCGACTCTACTCCTATATTGGAGACTGAAAAATGGAGAGCGAAAGTGGAACCTCTTCATCCCTCTGAGACTCTTCCTGACAGCACAGTTTCTAACTCTGAGAAGGCAAAAGAGAACAGGTTGCTTAATGTTCTTCGAACTTATAAGGCAGCAATTGAACGGAAGATAGCAGAAATACAAGGAGTGTGCCCCACTGTATGTAAGGATCATGCTGTGGAAATGTCACGTAAAATGCAATGGAAGCATGATCCTAACATGAAAGAAGTTGTTCGAGCAGAAGTCCTTAACTTATTTGACGACAGTGTCAGTTACCTCATTGCAGATAGCACAGCTCATGGGAACTCACATCACTTGTCTGGGATTGGTTAACCACAGTGTTGAGGTAAGTTCTTTGGTGGACCCTGGTCTTAAAGATTAATGAATTCATGGTCCGTTTTTGGTCTGGCTGAAGACGTTAAACTTAGCGCTCCTGGGAGGCAACCCAGCATTTCTTTGATTTCTTTGTTAATGTTTGTGGGTAACATTACTGCAAACCCTCACGAGACTACAACTCGTCCACTAGGGGTAACCTAGGGGTTTAAAGGCTTGTTACATGCGCTAAATGCAATCGAGAGCACCTGCGAAAGTGGTATAGGTAGGATCTTCTTTTATTTTTCTTTTATTTTTACTTCTGTTGATCTCTCTCTTGTGCTAACTTGCTTTTATGATGAAATTTTTTGAGAAAGCTTCTTGATTCTCCATCAAGGTACTATCTTTCCATCACTCATCTTTTATTATCGCTGTCCCATGTGCATTGCATGCTTATTTCTTTTACATTGAGGACAATGTAGATTTTAGGTTGAGGGTGGGAGATTAGGGTACCTAATCAGTATTTTCTTGGTCTTGAGCAAAATTTGTGAAATTTTTAAAATTTTTTCTGGAATTTCTATTGAATTCAAAGTGATTTTGAAGGATAGTTGTGATTTTAACATTATAAGATATGTGATGTTGGTAACTTATGACTCTTGGATTCGGCCATCTACTTGATTTCACAGTCAATTTTGAATTGATAATCCATGATTAGAAATTGTAAACATTGATTGAGCCATGATTTCACATATCACATCTCGCTTACACATTAAGTTTTCAGTTCGATAACTGAATGATTAACTTGGTAAAAAGAAGAATTAAAAGGCTAAGTCACATAATCGTCATCATAGGTTTGCTCCCTATAGATGAAGATTCGATTCCTCATAATTGACAAAAAAAAAAAAAAAAAAAGTTAGGCGACAAGTTTTCGCCATAGGTTTGCTCCCTATAGGTGAGAATTTGATTCCCGTCATTTGTGTTACTGCTCATAAATAAAAAAATCAAAGGTTGATAAAATGAAAAGTTAATCTGTGAGATAAGTGTTGGTTTCAAGCTTGGCAACTTACCAAAGATATCATGAAATTGACAATTGGATCTCTTAATGATTGTACGTCGAGAATATACTATACACTCGTGGAACTCAATGTTTAGGAATGTTCAAATTAATGGATTAATATTTTAAACTTGATTATGAAATCTGCTGAGAGCTTGATTCCAAGAGAAAAATTCCACACACCAATCATGAATCTTAGAATTTTCAGATCTCAAGCTATCTGTTCACAAGTCACTTGAGTTTACAGGAATTGTCTTTTATTTCTGAAATTATTTTTCGCATGTTTTGCTCGGGACTAGCAAAATGCTGGTTGGGGGTTGTGATGAGGGTCGAATATTGCATATTAGACCCCGACTATTACCTGATTTTACATATATGATAAAGTTTAATGCCATATTTTAATTGTGTTTTTATTACAGGATGAAATCAGGAGCGTGTATTGTAAAATGATGTTAAAAGCATGGATTTGACGCTCCGAAATTACCAGAACAAGGGACAGACTCCAGAAAACCAAGATCAACGGAGTTACACGACAGGAATCCGAGAAAATCAAGCCGTTCACGTTAAAGAGACCCGAAATTGGTCCAGAATGCAAGATCACATGGTTCCCTCTATCTGATTGGCTCGAAACCTTATACATGGGATTAGGGACATTAATTAACCGTACATTTCACATTTCAGCCCTCGGATCACTATGGAAGTGCCCCAACTGACAAATCAGCCCATAAACCGTTGATTCTGGGCCCACCTGATATCTGGAACTGCCTCAATTTTAGTTCCAGCGGTTAAAATAGCCTGACAAAGAAGATGGACGGTGCGGATTTCTGAGAAACATCGCAGTGGGCCCTATATGTACAGCGTGTGTACATAGTGTACACACGCCTGTCATGCACCGGACCAGCCGTGCGGTCCAAGTCGCGCTGACCCGCAGCGGCTTCACAAAAAACGGAAACTGCCGATTCCAGTTCTTGCATAACGAACGGACGCCGTCCGTTTGCGGAAGCTAGTGGGCCACCCTCAGGCCATGTACGGAAGATCTGACCCATCCATCTTGTAGAGGGCATCGAAGACAACAAACTCATGCTAATTTTTGTGCCCATGCGTGAACACGTGTGCGGTACAGGGGCCACAAGTGGACTCCTGTGCAACGTTAAAATTGATCCTGGTGTGATTGCTTCTCTGGACTGCATCAACGGACAACCAAAATCGTCCCTTCTTAACCGAAAATTCCTCCCCCATCCAATGAGCGGAGTGGATTTCTAAGATACCAAGTAAGTGGACCCCACCTACTCCCATTCAAAAAAACGGAAATTTCCGATTTCCAGCGCTCGAACAGGGACTTGCGGTCCTTTGTTCTGGGATCCATCCGTTGTTCGAAGGTCTGATCTGGACCGTCCATTAGATCATAATGGCCCACATTACCATTGCCTAGGTGGCAAAATTTCAGATGAAAGCATAGATCAGTTCTTAACTGTCCAAACGCAGGCCAACGGCTAAGCAGAAAACTATGTGGGCCACCACGAATCTGATTCAAAGTGGATCATGTTTGACCGAAATTTCACTCTGAATCCAAGGAACGGTTTGGATTTATCAAAATAATAACGGGTTGGGCCCCACCAAGGTAGCAGCGTAAGGCTTTTCGCAGTCCTGTTTAAACGTCCGGAAACCGACGGATTCTGGGGCGGCTGCACGATCAGACCATTGATCAGATGGCTGATCCAAGCCGTCCATCATGTAGACCACCTCAAAACATCCCAGGGGACGTTGATTTCACGGACGACATACAAGGAAAATGAGTTTTTGGAAGTCCCGAATTCAGCTGCGTAAGGGAGTGCATTGCTGTTACTGCGGAAGCTTTTCAGCCGATTCCAGCGCTTTCCTTTTGAATGCGTAAGAGCTCTCCACCGTCCCGGGCAAGCATAAAAGGGAACCATCAGCTGAGGGAGGGGCATTCAGCAATTGGAGGCAGAGGGAGGAGATCCAGCGCTAGAAAAAAGAAGGAAAGAAAGTAAGAAAGAGAGAAAGAGAAGAAAGAAGAAAGAAAAAAAGGAAAATGGATCTGTTATTTCGAACTTATGTTTTTATTTTCCTATCTAGATTTATGGATTTCTAAACTCTTTATCTAGGGCTGAGATGAAGCCCCTAATTCGAATAATCCTTGTTCTCATATGTTGATTTTACTTTAATCAGATTGGTTGTTTCTTTCTCTAGTGTGCTTGATTGGTTTAAATTCTATATTTCTCCATCTATGAACTTTTGAGTCTATGGATGGATGTGGTCTGGATGCTTATCTAGGTGCTTGTATCTGTTCATGAACAGGTTCCTGTAGAGGAAGAAACAGGGTGCTTTACTGAACTGCATATTCCATATGCCCGATTTGGACATGGGATATGTTATTCATGGCATTGCTTAAAGGAATTAGACAATCTGTATGCCCGATTAAGGACACAGATTGTGCTTTTTCTAGATAAGTGGATCAATCTAATTTAAGGTGAATTAACAGACAAAACAAGGGTTAGGATAATTAGGGGTGGATTCGAAAGTCTTAGTGCTCTTTCTCTGATTAAATTTTCTTCCCTATTCTAAATAGTTATTTTCCATAAATTTGTGTTAGCAATTTGATCCTTTATTTGTTGAATTAGTTAAGGAGAATCGTGAATTTGAATTGTGACGACCAGTCCCTGTGGATTCGACCTCGATCTTACCGAGTTATTACTACATCACAACCCTACACTTGGGGAGTGAACACCCTGTCAGATCCGGCCCTGCCCTGTCAGATCTGGCTTCTCCCCTGTCAGATCGGCCCTGCCCTGCTATCTTGCTGCATCAACAACACTCGTATGGCCTCTCCGCACGCCCCTACCCATGCACACCCCTGCTCCCGACCCTATGCACGCACCTGCGCACGCACGCCCCTGTGCACGACCCTAAGCACATCTCTGCGCACATCCCTGCCGCATCTGATCCCTCCTGCAGCACCTATTGCACGTCCTGCTATCTCTGTCTGTTGATCTGTTGTTGTCTGTTGTTCTGATCTACTGTTGTCTCTGTCTTTTGCTGGTTGCTGTTCTAATCTGCTGTTCTGATCTACTGTTATCTCTGTCTTTTGCTGGTTGCTGTTCTAATCTGCTGTTTTGATCTACTGCTATCTCTGTCTTTTGCTGGTTGTTGTTCTAATCTGTGGCTGCACGGTATTTTCTTCTTTGGCATAGTTCTTATCTCTTCCTATCTATGGACAAAGACTCCCGTACAGAGGCCCCACGATGTAGTTTTGATGGCACCAACTACAATCTATGGGCCATCCACTTTCAGAGTTTTCTCAAGGGTCGTGGTTTGTGGTGACTAATTGATGAATCTGTTACTGTCCCCGCTTCCACTGATGCCGACAAAGTGGCTGATTGGGAAATGAAAAATGGACGGATTATTACCTGGATTCTCGATTCGGTCGATCGATCAATAGTTGTTGGCCTCACGCCACATCGCACTGCTAAGGCAATGTGGGAGCATCTCCAGACAATATATCAACAGAGTAATGCAGCTAGGTTATACTGTCTCGAACAAGATCTGGTTCACCTTACTCAAGGTGACAAAATATTCAAACCTTCTACTCTACAATGGTTACAATTTGGACAGAGATGGCTATGATAGATCCCGAATTCTCAACTAACTTTAAAATATTCCAAACAATGCGCGAGAGTGCGCAAGTTAGACAGTTTCTTATGAAACTGCATCCGGAATTTGAGCATTGTAGGGTTGCTCTCCTGAACCGTAGCCCAACTCCTTCAATGAATACGGTTATTAATGATTTATTAGCCAAGGAACAATGGCTGCAGGTCCTCTCTCAGGTGACATCTCAGGGACCATCTGACCTGGCACTTGCTGTATCCACCTTTGCACCAAACCGTGGTTCCACTCCTTTAACTTGTAGTGGGACATGTCGTCGCTCAGTGCAAAGATTGGTGCGCTTATTGTCGACGGACTGGTCATGGTATTCAGGACTGTCGTTCACGTGCCTATGCATCCTCATTCGGCCGTGGACGTGGTGGTCAGGGTCGTGGCCGTGGTCGTGCTCTTTCTGCTACTTCTGCGACTACTTCTTCCGAGCCTTCTGTTAGTGATACTGCATCCACTGGTTCTGTTGACAGTCTTTCCTCACCTTTGACTCCTGCGATGCTCCAGCAGATCATGCAGGCCCTTTCTGCGGCCGGTATGTCAGGTATAACCTCATCTTCTCCATGGTTCTTCGATTCGGGTGCTTCCAATCATATGACTGGTGATGTATCACATCTTCGCGATATTCGTCCCTACACTGGAAATCAGGCTATTTCTACTGCGGATGGCACTAAACTACCCATTCAGTCCGTTGGTTCCTTAACTTTCTCTCCTTCTGCCCATCGCCAGTTTACCCTTCGTGATGTGTTTCATGTACCTAAACTCTCCTCCAATTTAATTTATGTTGGTCAACTTACATCCAATAACTGTTTAGTCATATTTCTTCCAAATTGTTGTTTTGTGCAGGATCTGGCAACGGGGAAGGTACTTGGGAAGGGTAGGCGACATGGATGTTTGTACGTGCTGGACTTTCACTCATCCGTTACTCCAGCTCGTTGTTTCTTCTCTCCATCTTCCTCGGATATTTGCTCAGTAAATAAATTGTGGAAACTCTAGCACTTTCGCCTGGGTCATCCACATTCTGATCGTTTGATTCAGCTCTTTTCTTCTGGCATGTTAGGGAATATTTCTCTTAATAAAATAAATTTGGATTATTCTTATTCTTCCTGTTGCCTTTCAAAAAGTAAGTGTATTCCCTTTCCACTAAGTACTACGAAATCATCATCTATGTTTGAACTAGTACATACGGATGTCTGGGGCCCTTCACCAATTATGTCTCTCTCTTGACTACGATATTATGTTATATTCATTGATGATTTCACATGTTACACCTGGATTTTCTTTCTGCACTCTAAGTCACAGGTTTTTGAAAAATTCAAAATATTTCATTCTATGGTGGACACTCAATTTCGAGTAAAAATTCAAACTCTCCGCTCAGACTCAGGGGGAGAGTATCTCTCCACAAATTTTCGTACATATCTTCAGGGTCACGAGATTACTCATCAAACCACCTGTTCTGATACTCCACAACAGAATGGGGTGGCTGAACGAAAAAATCACCATATTGTTAAAACTACTAATACCTTAATGACAGCTATGAGTGTTCCCCGTTCCTTCTGGGCAGAAGTTATGTTGCATTCAGTCTACTTGATTAATCGGTTGCCAACCACAGTTCTGAACAGTAAATCTCCCTATTTTGTTCTCACCGGTTCACTTCCTACATATTCCACATTTCGTGTTTTTGGTTGTGTATGTTATGTTCATCTGACATCACGTGAATGTAACAAACTTTTTCCAAAATCAATCAAATGTATGTACTTGGGATTTAGAGAAACTCAGAAGGGTTTTCGTTGCTATGATCCGATCTCTCGTCGTGTACGGGTATCATGACATGTTGTTTTTCTTGCGCATATTGCCTTCCATTCATCTGTTCCTCCACCCACACCAAACTCTCCTAGTCTTACTATTTTTCCTGACATTCCGGTTGCCTTGAGTACATCTTGTCCATTGCAGGTTTATTCACGATGACCACGTACAGATCCATCACCTACTACTCTCCCTACTGTACCCGTTACTGATCCAGATCCTATCTTGATACGTCGTTCCACTCGTGTACATCGACAGCCTGATCGCTTGATATACTCTATGTCTGTCATGAATACTACCCTGGATACTGTATCTATTCCTACTTCATACCATCAGGCAGTCAGTCATGATTGTTGGAAGAAGGCTATGGCAGATGAACTCGAAGCATTGGATGATAACCATAAGTGGGACATTGTCACTCGACCTCCTGACCAACAATTAATTGGCAGTAAATGGATTTATTCTGTGAAGCTCAAGTCTGACGGATCATTGGATCGATACAAAGCTTGGCTTGTCGCTCAGGGATTCAAACAGAAACACAGAATTAATTATGATGAGACATTCGCTCCTGTGGCCAAGATAAAAATTGTTCGCACTCTTCTGGCAGTATCATCAGTTAGCTCTTGGCCACTCACTCAGATGGACGTGAAAAATGCTTTCTTCATGGAGACCTCCAAGAAACAGTATATTTGAAACCTCCTCCTGGATCTTTAATCCCTACCAATAAGGTCTGTCACCTGGAAAAAAAGCTCTATACGGCCTCAAACAGGCCCCTCGGGCATGGTTCCAACGCTTTCATGATGTTGTTACAGGAGTTGGCTTTACTCAAAGTGGTCATAATCCATCGTTCTTGTGCACCACTGAGCATGGAATCGTCATTGTTCTCGTATATGTTGACGACCTACATTTGACTGGTAGCAATGATACTGGCATCTTGGCATTAATGGAAGTTCTGAAGTCATCCTTCGAAATGAAGGACCTGGGACATCTGACATACTTTCTTAGACTTGAATTTTTGCATCTATACGTGGAATCCTGGTCAACCAGCGTAAATATACCAAGGATCTTCTCGCCTTGGCCTCATTGACTGATCAAAGGACTGTTCAGACTCCCTTAGAACTTAACGTTCAATATGGCCGTGACGATAATGATCTCCTTGCGGAACCCACATTATACCGTCGTTTGGTTGGGAGTCTGGTTTACTTAACAATGACTCGCCCTGATATTGCCTACGCAGTTCAAGTTGTCAATCAATTTTTTTCTGCTCCTCGGACTCTTCATATGACTGCAGTATTGCGCATCTTACGGTACCACGTAGAACTCTGGATCAATCTCTGTTCTTCTCCTCCACGGCTACTCTGGATCTTCGTGCTTATTCAGATGCTGATTGGGGCGGTTGTACTCTCACACGCAGATCTACCACTAGCTACTGTATTTTTCTCGGCACTTCTCTCATCTCTTAGAAGTGTAAGAAGCAGGCCACTGTTTCCAAATCCAGGACGGAAGCCGAGTATAGAGCAATGTCAGTTGCTTATAGTGAGCTTATCTGGTTATGTGGACTTCTTTCCGACTTGGGCGTTCATCTCCAAGATCTTACTCCACTCCATGTAGATAATCTGAGTGCTATTCAGATTGCCTCTAATCCGGTTTTCCATGAACGGACAAACCATATTGAAGTTGACTGTCACTTCATTCGCAAGAAGTTTCAATCTCGGCTCATTTCTCTTCCACATGTCGCATCCCATGATTAGATTGCAAACATTGTCACGAAGTCCCTCACTTCTGCACATCACTCATTTCTAGTTGGCAAACTATTACTTGTCGATGACCAGCATTAGTTTGAGGGGGGATGTTAGATAGGTCACATGCCTTGTATAGCCGATTCTATAGATAGACGATGTATAAGTAGAAGATTTTGTATTTATCATTTTACCTTGTATAGTCGTTGTAAAGCTCTATATATTCAACCCTTCAGGGTTGTCTCAAATACATAGAAAACCACAAGGAGAATCATTATCGTAAAAGCCTTCATCGTTTTCTCCTTGTTTTCAAAGGGAGACCCCATTATTGGGGGAGATGTGCAATTGCAGGCAGGTGGTGTCGGTGAGGAGCCAGCCCTTAGACAAACCTCCACCATTGGTGGGCATGTGGGTAGAGAAATGGCATATCAAGACCGCTTTGATCTTGACGAGATGGCCATGAAGAATGTCAGGATTGATGCCCCGAGCTTTGATGGTCGCTTTAACCCCAAGGCATTCCTTGATTGGTTAGCTGACATGGAACACTATTTTGAGTGGCATGAGATGTCAGAGAACCGACAAGTGTAGTTTGCCAAAATGAAGCTTGTGGGGTAAGTGAAGATGTATTGGACCAATAAAGAGCGAAGGATTGAACGGGTGGGAGGAGCTCCCATTACCCAATGAAGCGAGATGAAAACTATACTAAGAGAGAAGTACCTTCCTCTCTCTTATCGCCAGAAGCTCCTGGAATAATGGAAATGTTTACGCCAAGGATCCATGCCAGTCACGAAATACATCGCAAAATTTGAAGAATTTATGATGCGGTGTGACATTGAGGAAGACCTTCTAGTAACGTTCACGCGTTTTAAGAAGGGCCTTCGATCGGATCTTCAGTGTGAGCTTTGGGCTCATCCCATGATAGATTTGGACGATACGTACCAAGTGGTGCAGGAATTAGAGCAGTATCTGAAGACTCCTGTCACAAGACAGTTCGATTCCCGAGACTAATGTTAGGACTGGTTCTCAGGGAACTCGACCCAACATTAGTAATCAACCCAGGGCGCAGGCAAATGTTCCGCCTAAGCTTAGGGATGACAAGGGAAAGGGCGTCCTTGGTGCTGGTCCAGGTGGAGGACAAAATGTGCGATGCTACGAATGTGGGAATATCGGCCATTTTCCAACTCGATGTCCCACTAAGAGCAAAGGAAAAGCCTTAGTCATAGGCAATTCCCAGGATAAGGAGTATGATCAGGGCGACTCTGAAGTCGAAGAATATAAGCCCGTAGGATCATTGAGTGATGAGGATGAGGTGGGTGATGATGCCACATTAGCAGTTATCAGGTGTGTGTTAACCCAAACTAGAAGTAGTGTTGATAAGCGTCGCAACACTATCTTCTACACGATCGCCAAATGTGGCAAGAAAAATTGTAAGGTGGTAGTGAACAGTGGAAGTTGCCAGAATGTAATTTCCACTAGCACCTTAGGCCATCTAAAAAGTTAGAGGCCACCCCTCATCCTGATCCGTACAAAGTCTCATGGGTAGGCAAGACTTCCCTTCCTGTCACCCATCAATGTTTTGTATCCATCTAGTTCGGGTCTTATAAGGAGTCCCTATGGTGTGATGTGTTGCCCAAGGATGTAGGTTACATCATCTTAGGTAGACCGTGGCTATTCGATAATGACATCACGATCAACGATCGTTCTAATGCGTGTACCTTCATGCATAACGGCAAGAAGATCAAAATTAATCCTATGCCACCACAAAACACTGCACAAAACAAAGGTGAGAAGGCTAGTGAGCCTAAAGAAGTGAGGAAATCCACACCCAAGTCTCTCCACATCATCACAGCTAAAGAGTTTGAAAGAGAGACTTAGGAGGATTCGATAGTGTATGCCTTAGTGGCTAGAGAGACTACACTAGAAGTATCAGTAGAGTTACCCCATGAGGTAGCCCCGGTCTTAGAGGAGTACAGAGATGTATTCCCTGAGGATTTGCAGGATGAGTTGCCACCCATGAGGGACATCTAGCATGTCATTGATCTTATCCCTGGGTCGACTTTACCAAACCTTCCTCACTATAGGAAGAACCCTGCAAAGCATGCAGAGTTGATGAAGTATGTAGATGAGCTCCTGCGAAAGGGTTTCATCCAGGAGAGCATGAGCTCGTGTGTCGTACACGCTTTACTAACACCTAAGAAAGATGACACTTGGCGCATGTGTGTGGACAGTAGAGCCATCAACAAAATCACGGTCAAGTATAGGTTTCCCATACCTAGGCTTGATGACATGTTAGACATGATGGCTAAATCCACTATTTTCTCTAAAATTGATCTCAAGAGTGGATATCACCAAATCCGTATACGCCTCGGTGATGAATGGAAGACAGCCTTCAAAACGAAGGATGGGCTATATGAGTGGTTGGTCATGCCTTTTGGCTTGACTAACGCACCCAGCACTTTCATGCGGGTGATGACCCAGGTCTTGAGACCGTTCATGGGGAAATTCTTAGTGGTGTACTTCGATGATATCTTGATCTATAGCACCACTAGAGAATCACACCTTGAACATTTGAAGTTGGTCTGTAGCGTCCTTAGGGCGGAGAAACTATATGCTAACCTTAAAAAATGTTCGTTCATGTCCAGTCGGGTTGTATTCTTAGGGTTTTTAGTGTCAGCAGAAGGGATGCATGCAGACCCAAAGAAAGTCAAGGTCATAGTTAATTGGCCCGAACCGAGGAACATCCATGAAGTGCAAAGCTTCCATGACTTAACCACATTTTATCGTCGATTCATTAGGAGTTTTAGCACGACTATGGCTCCCATTACAGAGTGTATGAAGAAGGGAGAATTTGTGAGGTTGAAAGCCACAATTAAGGATTTCAAAGAAATTAAGGGCAAGATGGTCGAAGCTCTCGTCATGCGCCTTCCTGACTTTTCTAAAGTCTTTGAAGTTGCATGTGACACATCTGGTGCTGGTATAGGTGGAGTCCTGAGTCAAGAGGGTCATCCTGTTGCCTATTTCAATGAAAAACTGAATGAGGCAAAACAAAAATACTCTACCTATGATAAGGAATTCTATGCGGTAGTGCAATCTTTGAGACATTGGTGCCACTACCTCCTACCGCAAAAATTTGTCTTATTCTCTGATCATGAGGCCTTATGTTATCTTCACTCCCAGAAGAAACTTAACCCAAGGCATGCTAAGTGGGTTGTGTTCCTTCAAGAGTATTCGTTTGTCTTCAAACACAAGGCCTGATTAGAGAATAAACCAGCCAATGCGCTTATTCGTAAAGTAGCGTTGCTCAATTCTTCGAGTGTTGGAGTTGTTGGCTTTGAGAAACTAAGAGATGAGTACCTCACATGTCCAGATTTTGGGGGTACCTATATGTCACTCTCGAGTGATCAGCAAAGTGTGAGAGATTTCGTGTTGAGAGATGGATTCATTTATGATCCGTGGCAAGACATTAGCATGGATTTTGTGCTGGGGCTTCCCAAGACAATTAAAAAGCACGATTCCATTTTTGTTGTTGTGGATCGCTTCTCTAAGATGACGCATTTCATCCCATGTTCTAAAACTTCAGATGCGTCTAATATTGCTAAGGTCTTTTTCGATGGTGTGGTTCGTCTCCATGGTTTACCTAAGACTAGTCTGACTGTGATGTCAGATTTACTAGCTATTTTTGGAAGATGCTATTGCACATGATGGGAACACTTTTGCAGTTTTCTACTACATACTACCCCCAAACTGATGGCCAAACTGAGGTGGTTAATCGCAGCTTTCAAAACCTCTTACGATGCTTAGTGGGTGAACATATGAAAACTTGGGATTTGATTCTACCTATAGCCAAGTTCGCCTACAACAGTTCAGTTAATAGATCTACAGGGTTAAGCCCATTTAAAATTGTTAGTTGGTACAAAAACCTAGGATGCCCATAGACTTGTTACCCAGGTCAGCTACCCAAAGATCTTCTGAGTCAGCTGATGCTTTTGCACGACACATTCATGATTTACATGCACATGTTAGACAGCGAATAAATGCAAGTAATGATAATTATAAATGTTCAGCTGACCAACATCGTAGGTGGACAAAAATTTAATGAAGGGGATTATGTAATGGTTAGGATTAGACCAGAGCGGTTTCTTTCGGGTTCCGCTAAGAAATTGCAAGCTCGCAGTACTGGACCATTCAAAGTATTGCGTAAATTGGGTCTAATGTGTACAAGGTAGACCTTCCACCTGAAATGGGAATAAATCTGATGATCAAAGTGGAAGATCTAGTCCTCTGTTCTAACCCTTCCATTGTTTCTTCTTCCCACACTTGGCCACTTTCTGACTTTACTTCTCAACCTACTCCACCCCTTCCACCATCAATTGACTGTAAGGAAGAGATTGAAGGGATAGTGGATGAGGAGATTGTTTCCACACGAGATGAGGGCTTCCAAAGGTACCTTGTCAAATGGAAGAACAAGCCACCATGCAATTCCACGTGGCTTACAGAGTGAAACTGCAGCGGATTGATTCGGACCTTCTCGAGACGCACAAAAGTTTTAACTCGTCGGAGCCGAGTTTTTCTCACCTGAGGGGAGTTGATGAGGACAGCAGACCCTTCAAAGTTTATCAAAGACGAAGGCAGCCGACGAATACATCTTTATGGCTCGATGATGGTTCATGGCACAACCAAGAATGATTTTGAAGACCTTGTTAATGGCATAAATAAGGATAATTTTGAAGACCTTACATATGTCCTTGGATTAATTGAAGGCCTCACATTAGGAGGACACACATATAGGATGAGTAAGAAGACTGATCTGTTACACGGGATTTTTTTATTTTTTTTATTTTTTACTTAGAAAGCTTTGTTTTGCACATTTTTTTATCTTTTGTTATAGGGGTAATTTAGTCATTTTCTTTTAAATCCGAATTTTATAAATAGGGTGCTTTCTGCCCTAAATGTAATAATGTTTTTTTAATGAAAGCTTGGTGCCTCCTTCCCCTTTCTCTCTGTGGTAAGCTCTTCTCTTCCCCTAATCTCTTCTCTTCTTCTCAATTCTATTTCTAGCCCTCCAACCTTCTTCTTCTCTTTCTATGCCTAGTATTTTTTTTGTTGCTATTGACCCTGAAAATCCGAGAATTGATCCCAACCCTCTCTCAGATTTTCCAACCTCCCCTATTCCAGAAATCCTTTGATTTTCTGGAATAGAGAAGCTGCATTAATTGTTGGATTGAAACCATGTAAGATCAGGAGATCCCATCCCTCGCTGGATCCAATCCACGCGTGATTTGAATATGGTACAGCAAGATTGTGATGATGGTCTGCAACCATTGTATGTTCCCTTTATTATTATCTTTACTATGATGTGGAATGTGAATATTTCAATTGATTTGCTTAGTTTATTTCGCTGGATAATTTTTTTGCTCACGCATGTATTCTAGTTTAGACTGTCCTGCATCAAAAGCACATAAGCTAATGATGTTTCCTAGCATTTGAAATGAGGAAGTAGGCCACAAATTGTAACATTTCTATCAAGTACAACTTGAAAATAACATAACTGCAATTTGGAGCCCAGATCCTTGATTCTAATGTTAAGGAAATTCAATTGTTGGACCATAGTGACAAATCTCATTCTCAAAAATTTCACAAGAGATTTCCAAATTAGAAGTTTATCTCAGGACAATATCGTAAAAATCTCACAAAAAAAATACAAATATTTATTATTAGTTAGTAAATAATTTTAATTTTTTAATATATAATTATATAATGAATAGTTGAATTTACAAATAATTTTCATGTTAATATTGGGTTAATTTTTTGAAAATTTAATACTTTTGAAACTTGGAAAATCTCACAATATCAAGGCAATAATATTATTAAAATTTTCACTTGCATAAATGCCAATGGATTTACAAAATCTCAACAGTATTTGTCACGGGATGCTAGACTAATACCCGCAATTCAATTCAATTGTAATACAAACACACCCACAACAAATATATTCATTGTTACAATCTAAATTGTAAATTTGAGTTCTTAGAGCTGCCGAAAGAAACCTATCAAAATACACAGTTAAGCTAATTCTTCTAACAAGTAATTAAAGAAAACCAAGAATTTCAAGTGCCAATGTAATGAACCTTTTGTTTCAAACATTACAAAACGTAATGTTTATAAAATTCTACTACAGAATGGAGAAAACACAACATTAAGACAAATGCACATGGAAATGGAATTTTCTAAAAATAAAGCGCATTGGAGATTGTCTTGTTGAATTGGACTAGGTCAATTGCCATTCAAAACTACACAAATGGCTGTACATTCGGTGAATCTGGACCTTCTATTAGGTGGGTGCTACGTTGGATTTTTGGAAGTATAAAAACCACACTGTTTGCAAAATCCCTGAATTCCAGTCAATGTCTCAGGTGATGAGTGGCAATTTACCAATCCTAGCTCAGCTTAGATTTACTATATATTTTGAGGTGGAAGTCTCATACATACCCAGATTATCTGCAGAAATGTCTCTCTCGAAATCCTTCTGAAAATGGCCCAAAACATCTTGAAGCCTTTGATCCTGTGGAAAAGAGAATTAAGGACCCAAGAATGCCATGAATTAGGCCATGATTTCCAACAAGCAGGGCCCACATTTTAGAGATCAGACCCTTGATCATTTGGGACACCACCATGACAGACCATGCCACAGATGTTTCTAAATTGGACTGTGGACCTTTCATTAACTCTCCATTTGCAAGCTACCAATTAATGGCATAAGATCTTCTGGGACACATTGGACACCATTTGATATTTGTAGCATGGCCCATCCTGCTGGCCTTCCCATCCGGACCGTTTATCATAAACTTGTAATGATACTGATACTTCAAAGACTGACTAGCAAATAGGTAAAAAAGGGAATTCGGAAATCCCATTCCCAACGTGCACAGGGATTCACGACAAAGAGAGAAACCCAAAAACAATAAAGAATAAGAAGAAGCTTACAATGTAAGAAAAGGCAACGTCCGGATTGAAGCCGAATGCTGTATTGTTCTTCCTTCTACCCACATACGAAAGCATCGTCACCATTGCTTATGCCTCTGGATTCCCACTTCGAAACAGGACTTGAGAAATTCTGAAATCACTTTTACACGAACCCAACGAAGAAAATCGAATGCTCGTATTCCGAATGCTGCTTTGAGTTTTCGGAGATTGCAGAAGACTTATTATAAGAGAAGGTGAGAGGTTTTTTGGAAGGTTTATGAGACAGTTCCTGGAAGTTTAGTTCTCAGACGTTGTTAATTCCACGCGCGTGGGTTGTCGTACCATTCACACGCGACTCACGTGCAAATATGAAACACGTGTATCAGATCTGAACTTTCCATTTGATTTTAAATATCAGATAATTTTACTTTTAAATTAAGCCACAGCTGACAAGGTAAAATGATGGTTTTATTTTCTGACCATTGATTTTTTTTATATATATTGTCGCCAACCTGAGGATTCAAATGGATTGAGTTTTTACATATGAAATCCTAAGTATTGTATATCAAATTATGGAGAGGTCAGATCTCACATATGTTACACATTAGGTACAATCACCCACGTGTGTATATATGTACATATTTCACATGCGCGTGGAATTAGCAAATCTCATTTTGGAAGTTCTGTTTTTTGGAAGGTTGAAGTTACATGATATGATACTCAGGAGGATATGACGCTTGATACCCAGCACTTATAAACTGTACACGTGGCATATATTAACTCAATAAATCGAGAAAATGGTGCATTGAATTATTTCCAAATTACGCTCTCAAGATCAGATTTGTTCAACAATCGTAACCCCCGATTCCTGGACATCTGTTTGTGGAAATGGGATGCAATCACAACCTATAGCTACGGATTATAACCGTAGCCATATCTATTTCTCCACTATGAATGCAAAGTATTTTTGCATGCAAATAGTGTGGCCGTACAGAATGGTTTACTTTGGGAAAGTAAAGTTTGGGAGCCTGTTGAAAAGATGCCGGGTAAAAGGTGGTGTCTACAGTGGTCAATTTCCCCATGTACTTGGAGGGTTTTTTTTTATGACAATGGCCTCACTAAATCAAGGTTCTGGCATCCTCTATCTAAACCTCTGTTTTTTTTTTGGTCCCTAGAGCACTTTTTACATTTTTTCAGGATAAAAATGCCCTTTTTATCTTACCGGCTTTTGCATGTATCAGAGGTCGATAGGAATTTTTTAAAATGAGAGCATGGGCCCCACTAAAACAAGGATTTGGCTCACTCATTGGCCGATATGATACTTCATTTAGTAGTTAGATCAACAAGCCAGAAACAAGATGCTTATATTAGTGTGGACGCTAAATGACAGATTTCCGAACGGGATGGGAGATCGACTCTCATTCCACTAGTTGCCTCACTCAATGTCACGCCCCAAACCCGGGGACGGACAGCTTCCATGATGCCCCGAATCCGGCACTCGACTTCCATACACCAAGTCCCGAGTTCGGCACATCACAAGGAAGATTTTTGACTGAATTTTTTTTTTTTGTTATACATAATAATAATACCTGAGCATAAAGATCCATGATCAAATTACCAAGCGGCACTCTCCAATAGAAATCCTGATGGTTACAAGTACAATGCTTTCCAAAAGGTACACAACGTCAATATTGCCAAATCGAAAAATAGATGTAATGCATCGAGAAAGCAAGTCTTCCAAGCTAATCCAGCCCTGAAAAAAATGGAAAATAGGAGGCTTAAGCAAAAGCCTAGTGAGTACACACGTGTGTGCAGTGTGTCCTACATGTAAGCAAGATAATATGTACAAGAAAATCATATATGTGAAATACGTGTAGCACATAAGTATGATGTCAATGCCAATGCAATGCATATGCATCATAGTAATACTCCAAATCAATGCTACCAGCTTCACCAAGTCATATTTTCATTTCTCCTAAACCACAGCAATAACCGTATTACACGCATCTTTAATCACATCATCATCATCATATTGTCATGTCATAATTATACAATATCAGAAATACTGGTAAGATCATGAATCATACAATATCATAGTAAGCGGAAATACTGATAAGTCCATGAGTCATTCAATATCAGAGTACGCAATACAGATTAGCTATTCAAATGAGGAGTCATAAAGAGCCAAATATCAGATATCGAGGATGCAATGCAATATGAAATCCTGATGAGTTCACAAATACCGTCAGCCGTATCTAAATACAAAAACACAGTAACCCAAAATGTCATATGTCGTGGATGTAATGCAATATGCGGTGCGAATAGAATGACCATGCTGGAGTGTGAAGTCAGGATGATAGTATATAGTATCGCAGGCTATGGGGTTCATCACAGGGGACTTCTATCCAAACCAGTCTCATACCTAAATTTGGATAGTCAAACTCAATGTGGTAAACTCCTGATCTCAGGTTAGTCGCGCGCCCCAACCGAGATCTTGGCCATTGCGAAGGTGCACGTGACAAATAGTTGCATACCATCAGCCCGAGTGGACAGTGAATGAATGAGTATGCAACTCCTGCTCAATAAGTCCACAAATCAGTATTGTTCATCTCTGGGATCATCACCGGAGTCTATTACATCCTACACTAGCTTGCCGTCCCTATCCGAACACACAAATGGGTAAGTGGAAGAGACCTCACTATCCGCCTGCTAATATCGGGCCCGGCTCGTCGATAGCGGACCCATTCCTCAAGCTAGTCAAACTCAACCTAGACATTGCCCCCTCACTCAGGCGGTAAGGTCACACCCCCTCCCAATCGACCACGACACAGTGGGAGACGCGACCGACTGGTATACGGCCCTCATGCGCTCATATATATCCACTCGGTCTCGACGTTGGGGCGTCTCCTGGCCTCGGAGGTTTAGGGATTTTCACCCAGGGACATCTATGGCGCCCTTATGATAGAACCAAACATTTCCGGTGTCCCAACTGGCCATCCACGACATGCCTGTGGAGGCTATGCCCTGATGTCGCTAGGGCATATAGTAATCATAATGCAAGATGCATGAGTCATACAATCCAGTCATGCAGCAATCCGGCGCATACCGTGTACTCATGTGAGACAATCTCCGCCTATCAGGGAGTCTCATAATCGTCATGCCCAATGACATATGCAATGGTCAACCACCACCTCTCATAACAAACATGCAGATGATGCATATGGGCATGATCATGATACTATGTTGTTACATACTCATAATTGACATCGATAATCGGCCTCAACAATCAGAATCAATGAGAATTGGCCTAACAAGGCCTAAGGGGAGGTCACAATGTGGACATTCAACCATCATTGCTCGTCAATGTGGACATTTAACCAACATTGCTCCCAAGAAGTGGCCCACATAAACATCAATACATACATCATGGCGAAATCACACATCACATCGGTTCTCATATACATCGCTTTGGGTCTCACACAAGGGTCACACATTTATCGCATTGGGCCTCACTCATGGGCCGCATATACATCACATTGGGTCGTATCATATGGGCCTTACACATCGCAATGGGCCTCAGCACATGGGCCATGAATACACCACATCAAGCTTCACGACCCATGGGCTTCAAATTCACAATAGGTGGCCCTACATATGGGCCTCAAATACATCACAATTAGCCACAACCCATGGGCCTAAAATACATCTCAATGAGTCATGCATGCCCATGGGTCTCATATACATCACATTGGGCTCGCTCATGGGCCTCGAATACATTGCAAGTGGCCTTAAATCTATTTCATGGGTAGGCCACATACCTGGGCCTAATATACGTCACTATGGGCCACTCACATGGCCGGAAATACATCACAATGAGCCTCATCATATGGGTCGGAATATATTTCAATGGCCTTGCCCATTGGCCATGAATACATGGCTACATCAATTATGATAAGTCTTATGCTACACCACTTCACACGTCACAAAGTATGGCTCATATTCAGTGTCTCATGGTTAAGGGCCACAGCAATCATAAATCTACTTAAACAAGTAGTCACGCGATTGCCCCCAATTTCATATAGTTAGGTGGGCTATAAAAAAATCAAGCACTCACATGTGGTGGTCCACACAAATTTCACCAATCTACACTACTAGTCGGGCCACCCAAGATCCAATTCCTATAGTGTAGTGATCCACATGATTTCTACACTGACAGTCTAAATGAGGAATAACCATTACAATGGGTACCATGAAAACGACTTAGATTGCAGTAAATATATAGGGAGCCCCACACTCTAAAATGATCTAATCAAATAGATGAATGGCTGATAAAAAGTATGTGTAAGGTATCCCATGATCAGTTGAAAAAAGGATAGATGGATAATTTCTCACAAGTTTACTGCCGCTCTAAAACGTATTTAACGGTGGACAAGTGAGCAAATTACTAACTCCCCCTCCCATGGAATGGATTTTATCTGATTATTTATGATGGACTATACCCCAAATGATAATACTAAACCGATGAATAGCATGGATCTAATCATAATACAAGGTGGAATCTGTAAGTGCTATATTTATATCCCTGTTTGTTGTCAAATTTGTGGTGCCAAAATCACTATTATATAACTTGCATAAGTGAAGCTCTCTCAAAGATCAACATTCATGAACTCAAAGCTCACAAGTACAAGATCAACCTTGACTGCAAGAACTGCTCACAAGACATGACTCAAGCTGCAAGACTTCAAGAAGAGTACAAGGCAGTTTGTAAAGAACTCAAGACACTTTCAAGATTGAGCTACATCAAGATTTCAAGATTGAACTACATCAAGACTTCAAGGCTCATACTTCAAGGTCACTAGTTCCTAATGTTTCAATGTCCTTACTTCATGGTTGAGGTTTGACTGACCTTAGGTTGACCTTAGAAGTAGGTCACTTTGGATACATAAATCGAATGTTTATTTTACATAAGTTTGGTCTGTTCTTCGACTAGTCCTAGAGTTGCTTCGACCAGTCTAAGAAATTCCTCGATCAGTCGTGAGTTTGTTACAAAAATTGGATAATTTCTATTAGGCTTCGACTAGTCCAGGAATCTGTTCGACCAGTCGAAGGAACAGTGTCGACTGCATCTTCGACCAGTCGAAAGTCGTCGACTCAAAGTCCAGCGATGAATTTTTATGTTCTTCGACTAGTCGAAGGTGACCTACGACCAGTCGAAGGAGACCTTCGACCAGTCGTAGAACGGTCAAAGCATATCGCGCCTGATTTTTCAAATATCTATTATTGCTTCGACTAGTCGAAGAGCTCCCTAAACCAGTCGAAGACGCGATCTGCTCACCTATAAATAGAGCACGAATCTCAGAAGAAATCATCGAATTAATTAATCCATTCAAGCCAATCTTCGTCGAACTTCTGAGAGATAATTCTGTGCTCCATCTAAGCTAAGTGTGCTTATTTAATATTCTCTTTCCTTAGCTTTATTTAATTGATTTTGTTTCTGCTATTCCAATCTAATTTGATAAGAGGAATTGTTATTCCCTTTCTTTGGAATCAAAATCAATTAAGGCAAGCCCTACTTGGTTTAATTTAAAATCTATTAGAATTAGAACCATTGTAATTGAGTACTGGACATTGAACTTGGACATTCAATCATCTACTCTGACTTGGTTCTACCGGGCTGCTACAACGAAGGAGATAATCAGGTATTTTACATTTAATTGTAAATTCCTTTCTGTTTTGGTTTCTTTCAAGATTTGCCAGAAAAATCTTGTTGTATTGGTTATCTGAGGAGAGCCAGGAAAACTCAGAAGTGGGGTTTTTTTAATTGTGTAAGCCCACAGACAAAGACACAATTGTAAAGGTTTTGGGTGAACCTAAAAACCTATTTTGTTAGTGAACGCTAATATCCCCTGTGTGAGGATATTAGGAGTGGAGTAGCATTCTGTGTGGCTGTTGTTTAACAGTTGGTGAACACACAGGCGAACCACTATAATCCCTTGTGTTGTGGTTGAATGATTTATACTTCTAATCTTTAATTATTCTTTTGTGGGATGTATGTATGGTGGTGAATGTTGTAATCATTTAATTCAAGCATTGTGGGAATTTTGTAATAGTTTAGAATTTATTTTTTGCTATTCCTTTATCAGCTTGATATTCAATTTCCTTTAAAGTTGTTCCAGCAAGGTTGCCCTGCCATTTTTATGGTGTATGGCTGTCCCTAGAACAATACATTTGTGATTACAATTTATTTCAATTCAGTTTGTATTTATTTCTGTATTCCTCTTTGGTTTGAGATTTGATACAAAGATCTTTCTAGAAATAAGGTTGTCCTACCATAAACTCTGGTTTTTTGGTGAAAGGTTGTCCTTAGAACAACATTTGTATCAACCTCTCAAGATCTAAATTTTGAGGTTGTTTTACTTTCCTGCATTGTGATTTACTTTGGCTATCATATTCTTTTTAATTCCGCTGTTATAAGTTTTATTTGGCATTGTCCTATTCACCCCCCCTCTAGGACATATAGCTAGGCCTTTTCAAGTGGTATCAGAGCCTAATAGCTCTTTTTAATTCTTGGATTTAATTCCTGAGCTAACGATTTAAGCTATTTAAGATGTCAAATTTTGATAGCCTTTCAGTCACAAGGCCTCCACCCTTTGATGGCTCCAACTATGCCTATTGGAAAGCCAGAATGAGGATCTTCCTCAAATCAATGGATGAAAATGTGTGGCAAGCCACAGTGACTGAATGGAAACCTCCTATCATGGAAGTTACTGGGGTTGATGGTTCAAAATCTATGAAAGTCACACCATATTACCAATGGACCACTCTTCAGAAAAGTGAGAGTAGTGCAAATGCTAAAGCACTAAATGCAATCACTTGCGCACTATCACCGGATGAGTTCAAAAGAATCATTTCCTGTGATACTGCAAAGCAAGCTTGGGATATATTAGAAATGACACACGAGGGTACTACAATTGTCAAAAAATCTAAAGTCCAACTCCTCACAACCAGATTTGAAGAAATTCATATGGAGGAAAATGAAATGTTTATGGACTTTTACACTAGATTGAATGACATTGTAAACTCAATGTGGGGTCTTGGCGATAAAATCCCAGAAAGTAAAGTGTGTGCAAAGATATTACGCTCACTTCCTGAACGGTTCAATTCTAAAGTAACCGCAATCCAGGAACTTCGTGATACGGATAATATGAGGGTAGAAGAACTAGTTGGTTCTCTACAAACCTACGAGTTAAACTTTAAAGCTCCTAAAGGTAAATCTATCGCACTAAAATCTTCTAAATGTAATTCAGAAGAAAATTCTGATTCAGAAGATGATATGGCTCTTTTAGCTAAGAAATTTTACAAGATTTTCAAAAGCAAGAAAAGGGTTGATTTTCAAAAATCGAATGATAAAAAGAAGTTTAGACCCAAATCTCGAAAATCTTTGAAAGATAGTCAATGTTACAACTGTCAAGAATATGGGCACTTAGCAAATAGAT
Organism: Magnolia officinalis; assembly: GCA_021015155.1. Classification (NCBI taxonomy): domain Eukaryota; kingdom Viridiplantae; phylum Streptophyta; class Magnoliopsida; order Magnoliales; family Magnoliaceae; genus Magnolia; species Magnolia officinalis. Next base: position 38,739,588 of record JAJHSJ010000001.1, read on the forward strand.
GTCCTAAAAAGGACAACCCAAGAAGAAGGGTATGTTGGCTACATGGGATGAATCATCTGATTCTGAAGCTTCTTCTGAATCAGAAGATTCTGAAACTGAGTCGGGCAATGAGGTTAAAGCTCTTATGACTCTAGCCAAATTCACATTTTCAGATAATGACTCAACAAGTGAAGAAAATCTGAGTAGTGAATGTGAAAATGAAGATGATCTTCAAGACGCTTACAATGCCCTATATAAGGAAAGTTGTAAAATTGCTGTCAAACTTAAACTTCAAAAGAAAAGTTTTCTAAACTCAAACTCAAAGAATGTTTTGAATCACTTGTCTTAGAAAAATCACAAATTTCAGATTGTTTTGAAAAATCAAATGCGATTTGGAATTCAAAAACTCCCTAATTATTGATTTAAATCTGAAATTGAGAAACTCAAAACTGAAGTATCTTCTCTTCTGAGTCTAAAGGACACATGGAAATATGCCCAAGGTGATCCAAAGTTAGAGAAACTTTTATCCGGATCAAGAAAATGTGGCGATCTATCCGGTTGGGCTATGATAAAAATCTACCTCCTAAACAAAAGTATACTCCTCCTATGTTTGTTAAAGGAGAGTCCTCAAACTCAAAGGGAAAAGTACTTATCAAGATTTTTCTAGAAATTCAAAACTTTTCAAAAACCTAGAAGCAGCCATGTCAACTTTAATCAGAAACGAAATCCACTAGCTGAAAAGATAGTTGATTTACTCAAGGAGCTCTTAAAATCTAACTCTATAGGTCATTCTTACAACTATAAACAAAAGAAGACCAACTATGTTCCTAACCCAAAACAGTTATGAAATGGGTTCCTAAAGTTGCCTGCTTGGTTGCTCACACTGCTTTCAAAGCAACAAGTCATTCAAAGTGGTACCTAGACAGTGGATGCTCCAGGCATATGACAGGTGACAAAGCTTTATTCACGGATCTGAAAGATATGACTGATGGTTCAGTCACATTTGGTGATGGTAGCAACTGCAAGATTATAGGCCAAGGTACGGTTCAACTTTTTAATCTTCCTGTGTTTAAAAATGTTTTATATGTTGAAGGCTTAAAACATAACTTGCTTAGTATATCTCAAATATGTGATAATAACCATAGTGTTCGGTTTTCTAATCAAAGCTGTGAGATACTAAACAATAAGGGTTCTGTAATATTAACTGGACGTAGAACGTCTGAAAATTGCTATATTATTAGCGAATCCAGCTCATCTAATCAAACATGTTACATGGTCCATACAGACGAGACTGATTTATGGCACAAACGTCTTGGACATGTACATTATCGAAATTTATATAGATTGAGCAAACGAGAACTTATAAGAGGTTTACCCAAACTTCAGAAATTAGATAAAATATGTGGTGAGTGCCAGATAGGCAAACAAACAAGGAACTCACACAAAAAGGTGAATTCAAATACCACATCAAGACCACTCGAACTCCTCCACATGGATCTGATAGGACCTACCAGAACGGAAAGTCGTGGTGGGAAAAAGTATATCCTGGTAATAGTTGATGACTTTACCAGATTCACTTGGGTAGTCTTCTTAAGGGATAAATCTGAAACCCTTGAAGAAGTAAGAAAAGTTTCAAAAGGATTCAAACTGAAAAATCTTCTCAAATCAGTAAATTCGTAGTGATCATGGATCTGAATTTGAGAATAGCAATTTTGAGAAGTTCTGTACCGACCAAGGAATATTACATGAATTCTCTGCTCCCAAAACTCCACAACAAAATGGAATTGTAGAAAGAAAGAATAGGGTGCTTCAAGAAATGGCTAATGTCATGTTGAATAGCATGAAGCTCTCTAAAAATCTTTGGGCTGAAGCAGTCAACACAGCTTGCTATATTATTAACCGAGTCTACACTAGCAAAGATAATAATACGGCTTACGAATTGTGGTTCAATAAAAAGCCTACTGTTAAATACTTTCGAGTTTTTGGCAGCAAGTGCTATATTTTACGTGATCGTGAAAATTTGGAAAATTCGATACGAAGAGTGATGAAGGGATTTTTCTAGAATATTCCTTAAACAGTCGGGCTTATAGGGTTCTGAACAAAAGAACTGGTGTGATTCAAGAGTCCATCAATGTTGTCATTGATGATCACTTAAACACGCCAATCCCTAATTCAGATAATGATGAAGTTCTAATCATTGATAAACCCGATACTTCATCGAATCAGACTGATTCTGAGTTAAGGACTGTTAAAGATCATCCAACCACACAAATTCTTGAAAACCCTCTCACCGGTGTTCGCACCCGTAGACAACTTGAGGATATATGTAATTATGTATGTTTTACATCCCAAATAGAACCATCTAACGTAAAAGAAGCTCTTGCTGATGAGAACTGGATTGTTGCGATGCAAGAAGAACTCAACCAATTCGTAAGAAATGATGTTTGGTATCTCGTACCAAGACCTAAAGATAAACACATCATTGGAACAAAATGGATTTTCAAAATAAGTCTGACGAATGTGGAAATATAATTAGAAACAAGGCTAGACTAGTGGTACAAGGTTATACTCAAATTGAAGGGATTGATTTCGATGAAACTTTTGCACCAGTAGCACGTCTTGAATCTATCAGACTATTTATATCCATTGCATGTTTTAGAAAGATAAAGATCTATCAGATGGATGTGAAAAGTGCTTTTCTAAATGGCGATTTACATGAAGAAGTCTATGTTGAACAGCCAATGGGTTTTGAAGATCCCAAAATACTGATTATGTGTATCGGCTTAAAAGGCACTTTATGGATTAAAACAAGCACCTAGGGCATGGTATGAGAAACTAACGAAATTTCTTTTAAGTCATAATTTTCAAATGGGATCTGTTGATAAAACTCTGTTTGTTAAAAAACATAATGATCATATCTTAATGGTACAGATTTATGTTGATGATATCATTTATGGATCAACTTGTACTGACTTGACTACTGAGTTTGCAGATTTGATGAAATCACAGTTCGAAATGAGCATGGTTGGGGAATTGACTTATTTCCTTGGATTGCAAGTAAAGCAACAACCTGAAGGAATATTCATTTCTCAATCTAAGTATGCTTTGAATCTAATCAAGAGATTTGGATTTGAGAATGGCAAGAATTTTGATACTCCTATGAGTACTACCCTGAAACTCTCAAAAGACTCTAATGGTAAAAATGTTGACTCAAAACTTTATCGGAGTATGATTGGTAGTTTGTTATATTTAACTGCTAGTAGACCTGATATTTCTCTAAGTGTTGGTATTTGCGCAAGATATCAATCTGATCCAAAAGAATCTCACTTGATTGCTGTCAAGCGAATTATTAGATATGTCGCAAGTACTGTAAATCTCGGTCTCTGGTATCCTCATGAGACTAGTGTCCAATTAGCTGGGTACTCGGATGCTGACTGGGCTGGTAATCTAGATGATAGAAAATCAACCAGTGGTGGTTGTTTTTACATTGGAAATTGTCTAGTTTCCTGGTTTAGTAAGAAACAAAATTCTATATCACTTTCAACAGCTGAAGCTGAGTATATCGCAGCTGGTAATGCATGTACACAGCTTGTTTGGATGCAACGAATGCTAAGTGATTATGGAATTAAACAGGATTCTATGTTATTACATTGTGATAATTCCAGTGCGATAAATATTTCAAAAAATCCTATTCAGCATTCTCGTACTAAGCACATTGACATTAGATTTCATTATATAAGGGAATTAGTAGAAGAAAAAGTTATATCTCTAGAATATATTCCTACCGAAGATCAACGAGCTGACATTTTCACAAAACCTCTCGATAAAAGCAGGTTCAAAAGATGAAATTTGATCTTGGCATGTGCATTTTAAAATGATTATTTATGCCTACTTGTATCATAGTGTATATATTTGCTAGATTGAATTCCAATTTTTGAATAATTTGCAAGAAATATGAATTTTTGGACATTCTTCGACCAGTCGTGAGTATACTCGACCAGTCGACCGGTCGTAGATATCCACGACCAGTCGTAGATCTCGGGAATCACTTAAAATTTGGGGATTTTTGCTTTCTTCCTCATTCGTTTTTCCTCTCTAAGGAGCCGAGCTTCGACTTGTCGAACCCATCTTTCATGTTCTTCAAGGTTAGTGTTCCAAATCACGTTTTTCTTGCAGATTTGTGTCTAGATTGTTTACTTTTCAAGCTTTAAGCTTTGTATTTTGGATTTCATTGAGATTTGGGGTTTGGATTTTGAAAAATCTGTTTTGAGTAAACCCACTTCTCAATCCTTTGCAACTTCTTATTTCCTTGATATCCTTGTTGCAAATGGCTTCTAGAGGTAGAAAAACTACTTCCCGTGGTCCTTCTTCTTCCTCCAGATCGACCATTATCTCTAAGCGTCATCTTCTTGTTCCCAATGATGATCCATCTTATGTTAGGGACATTAGATTACGTAATGTTATTGTTGAACATCCTGTTGATGTTAATCATATTGCACCTTTTGACATCCTTCCTATGCTTGAAGCTGTAGGTTGGGTTAACTTATTACATTGGGGTGGGCCAGCATACCGGTCCATTGCCCAATCCATGTTTGCATGTATTAGTGCTTTCTCACAGGATAATTTAACTTTTAAAATATCTACTAGAGAAGGGCCTTTTGACATTGATCGTCATTTAATTTCAGCCCTTATGGACATTCCTGTGAATGATGAGGGTATTCCTATCCATAACTTAACTGATAAACCCTCAATGTCTGAAAAACGCATGCTCACTAGAGACTTTGTGCAACATGGATGTTCAATGGACACAAAAAGGGAATGCGCTTCCCGCAAGGTATTTGTTACCCAAGTACAGAATTCTCCACAAAATCTTTGTGTCTAATCTGTATCCTCGTTCGGGTAATAAAACTGACTTGACTTCGTTTATGGTTCGTGTTATCCATGCTATCTCCAAAGGTACTCAGATTTGTTTACCATCCTTAATCTGTCATTTCATTCTTCAGTTTAGACTCCATCCTGGTCATAGTGACATTCCTTTTGCCTATTTAATGACTGTATTGGCTACACATATGTTAGTCGATATGCCGGTTGATGAGGCACCAATCCATCATCTGATTTTCAACAATACTAATATCAATAAGATGAAGCTGGATCTACTTCCTGAACAAGGTGGTGGTGGTGGTGGTGGTCATGAAGAAGCTGGGTGATGACATTAATATGGATGACATTTTGAGGAACTGGATTCTGACTCACAAATGATCCAGATTTTGAACCATCTGATGTTGATGCTCGTCTGAGTGCATTAGAGGATAAAGTTGAGAATATAAATGTAAAGATGGAAAACATGTCTGTTGCTCATGATTTACAATTCAAGTACATGCGCAAATATCTTAGGCGATTGAACAAAGGCATGCACCAACTTGATCCCTCTATTCCTGCTCCGTCATCTGGTTCTGTTCTGATTAGTTTATATGAGATTCTGGTCTGTAATAACTTTATAACTTAGCACTTGGTTGACTGATTTTGAGTTGGATACTATCTATGTTTTATGCTGGATATTTATTCTATGTGAAAGCTATGCTGAGTATCTCTATCTCTGTTTTGCTATAATCTCATAACTCCTCATGTTTACTCTCATATATCCCTTTATTTAGTTCTCCTTTATGTTGTTTCCTTTGTCATATTGTGACAAAAAGGGGAGAATGGTTTGTTCTTAACGATGTGATTGTGAGAGGAGTAGCATTGGTTATGTTACTCAGGGGGAGTATGTTTGAACTAGTTGAATGAAACTGGTTGAATGTTGAATGTTGAATATTGAATATTGATTTGCAGGTAAGCCAGTTGATATTAACTGGTTCATGATTCTTTAACCAGTTGTTTTACTTTATGTTTATCTTGGTTATGTGTTTTGTCACTAATTTGACAAGGGGGAGATTGTAAGTGCTATATTTATATCCCTGTTTGTTGTCAAATTTGTGGTGCCAAAATCACTGTTATATAACTTGCATAAGTGAAGCTCTCTCAAAGATCAACATTCATGAACAAGCAAAGCTCACAAGTACAAAGATCAACCTTGACTGCAAGAACTGCTCACAAGACATGACTCAAGCTGCAAGACTTCAAGAAGAGTACAAGGCAGTTTGTAAAGAACTCAAGACACTTTCAAGATTGAGCTACATCAAGATTTCAAGATTGAACTACATCAAGACTTCAAGGCTCATACTTCAAGGTCACTAGTTCCTAATGTTTCAATGTCCTTACTTCATGGTTGAGGTTTGACTGACCTTAGGTTGACCTTAGAAGTAGGTCACTTTGGATACATAAATCGAATGTTTATTTTACATAAGTTTGGTCTGTTCTTCGACTAGTCCTAGGCCTTCTTTGACTAGTCTTAGAGTTGCTTCGACCAGTCTAAGAAATTCCTCGATCAGTCGTGAGTTTGTTACAAAAATCGGATAATTTCTGTTAGGCTTCGACTAGTCCAGGAATCTGTTCGACCAGTCGAAGGAACAGTGTCGACTGCATCTTCGACCAGTCGAAAGTCTTCGACTCAAAGTCCAGCGATGAATTTTAAGTTCTTCGACCAGTCGAAGGAGACCTTCGACCAGTCGAAGGTGACCTACGACCAGTCGAAGGAGACCTTCGACCAGTCGTAGAACGGTCAAAGCTTATCGCGCCTGATTTTTCAAATATCTGTTATTGCTTCGACTAGTCGAAGAGCTCCTAGACCAGTCGAACACGCGATCTGCTCACCTATAAATAGAGCACGAATCTCAGAAGAAATCATCGAATTAATTAATCCATTCAAGCCAATCTTCGTCGAACTTCTGAGAGATAATTCTGTGCTCCATCTAAGCTAAGTGTGCTTATTTAATATTCTCTTTCCTTAGCTTTATTTAATTGATTTTGTTTCTGCTATTCCAATCTAATTTGATAAGAGGAATTGTTATTCCCTTTCTTTGGAATCAAAATCAATTAAGGCAAGCCCTACTTGGTTTAATTTAAAATCTATTAGAATTAGAACCATTGTAATTGAGTACTGGACATTGAACTTGGACATTCAATCATCTACTCTGACTTGGTTCTACCGGGCTGCTACAACGAAGGAGATAATCAGGTATTTTACATTTAATTGTAAATTCCTTTCTGTTTTGGTTTTCTTTCAAGATTTGCCAGAAAAATCTTGTTGTATTGGTTATCTGAGGAGAGCCAGGAAAACTCAGAAGTGGGGTTTTTTAATTGTGTAAGCCCACAGACAAAGACACAATTGTAAAGGTTTTGGTGAACCTGGGAAAACCTATTTTGTTAGTGAACGCTAATATCCCCTGTGTGAGGATATTAGGAGTGGAGTAGCATTCTGTGTGGCTGTTGTTTAACAGTTGGTGAACACACAGGCGAACCACTATAATCCCTTGTGTTGTGGTTGAATGATTTATACTTCTAATCTTTAATTATTCTTTTGTGGGATGTATGTATGGTGGTGAATGTTGTAATCATTTAATTCAAGCATTGTGAGAATTTTGTAATAGTTTAGAATTTATTTTCTGCTATTCCTTTATCAGCTTGATATTCAATTTCCTTTAAAATTGTTCCAGCAAGGTTGCCCTGCCATTTTTATGGTGTATGGCTGTCCCTAGAACAATACATTTGTGATTACAATTTATTTCAATTCAGTTTGTATTTATTTCTGTATTCCTCTTTGGTTTGAGATTTGATACAAAGATCTTTCTAGAAATAAGGTTGTCCTACCATAAACTCTGGTTTTTGGTGAAAGGTTGTCCTTAGAACAACATTTGTATCAACCTCTCAAGATCTAAATTTTGAGGTTGTTTTACTTTCCTGCATTGTGATTTACTTTGCTATCATATTCTTTTTAATTCCGCTGTTATAAGTTTTATTTGGCATTGTCCTATTCACCCCCCCTCTAGGACATATAGCTAGGCCTTTTCAGAATCCTGATCAAGGAAGCATTCCAACATATAAGGGGCACAATAAAGCCTAAGATTTCCAATGGTTGTCACCACTGTTTCTACTTACAAGCGTGGCCACCTAAAATTGAGTTATACTTCATCTTATGTCCATGGGCAGAGGTGGGCCCACTTCCCAAGTGGCTGAGAAATATAAGTAGTATGGGTATACAACACATGCAACCTAGGTGGGCTCCTCATGCATCATATCACGTCCAAGGAAGTTTCATTGATAAGCATGCAATTCCCTTTCATTA
>JAJHSJ010000001.1:38747890-38782647 GCA_021015155.1 Magnolia officinalis
CCCCAGTTCGAGATAGGGAGTAATGTGATACTCGGCGGCTGATGAAGTTTGATACGCACACGTGGCTTATATTAACTCCATTTGAACGGACTAAGCTTGTAGCCTATTATCTCTAATGTACATCCCCAAATTCAGATTGACTAAACAATCCTAGCCTCTGATCTCGTATACAATATTTTGTTGAGATATAAGAACCGTTGGATATTTTCATTTAACCGTCCCATAAATATCTCATCGGTCAAGAGATATTTAGATAATCAAATAAGCTTATTTTTTGGTCATAATACATCTGGACTGTCGACCCATAAATTGGACAGTTTAATTTAATGCATTATAAGTAATTTGTTAGTGCCCGCGTATGTGTAGCACACTCCGCCAGAGTATCAAAGTTTTTCTTGTTTGAGATAACGTGGCAAGATGCAGACTTCACATGGCCACGGTGGTCGTGGCATATTGAAACCCGTTCAAACAGTGGGACCACTGCGATTGGACGTAATCTAAATGCAATATTCAGCAGATGATCGTAACCGTACGTCCCTTTTGGTTGCCATCAGATGGATGTTAGGATGGAAAGAGAACTCATATCGTCTAACAAACGCGTTGAGTAAGACATCCGTACCATGAAAAAGTGGGCCCCACCCATGAATAATATATTTGTTGAAAATCGAGATGATCGATCCACTCACTATGGGCGACGCCTAAATGTTTGAATCAGACCATCGGTTGTCCATTGTTTCTGATGGTGTGGCCCATCTGATCATGAGAAAGGTGGGCCTCATCGGAGCAAAAGATTAGACGATATGGCCCACTCTTTCAACCGCTGGGATGTTCTAACTGTAATAGTATGTGAAAGTTCAAAACAAGAAGTTACGGGCAACGGTGCTGGGTGGGGCCCACCGCCATGTCTGTGAGAAATCTACCCCCTTCATCCGTTTAAGAGCTCATTTTAGTAGATTTGACCTAAAATGAGGTGGATCCAAAACTCAGTTGGGCCACACGAGAGGAAACAGTGGGAATTCATTAGAACCGTTGAAACATTCTTTTGGCCATAAAAGCTTTGTGTCAGGCTTTTTTTTTTTTTTTTTTTTTTTGGTATTTTCACTTCATCCCAGTGGTAATTACCTTATAAACGGTTTAGATGGCATAAAGACATCAAGGTGGAGCCCAGGAAGGTTTCAACGGTAGGTATTTCTTTCTCCAATTTTCCCTCTCGTGTGGCGTACTTGAGTTTTAGATCCACATCATTTTTTATTTTTTTGCAAATGCCAAAATGATCTCGCCAAACAGATGAACGGGATAGATTTCCCATAATAAACATGTCGGTGGGCCTCACTCAGCATCCTTGCGCAGGAAATCCGCGTCCGTTCAAACAGAACAGAACATTGCATGTGATGATGGTCAAAGATGGTCAAACAGAACAATGCATGTGATGATGGTCAAAGATGGTCAAACAGAACAATGCATGTGAACATTGGTCGAAGAAGGATAAAGATCATCCATCTAGTGGGCCAGCCATACAGAGGATAGCTGGGTTACATGTAGATTCTAGATAGATCTTCCCTGGGCCAAATGTACAATGGGAGGTCTGATATCCTTCATGTGGAACATTATGATTGGGTTTTCACTCATGACATGTGGGGCCCACCTAAAGATCTCTCACATGCTGCCCTAGATGGACCATGCTCAAAGTTCCTAGCCACTCATTTTTGGGCCGTCATCAGATTGCAAAAGTTCACATTCATCAGATGACTCAGACCCTGGATTAATGGACATCTGCTTATTGAGTTTCAAGAATTATTTTTTCGTTTCCATCTCAACCGTTCATTAAATGTCCTCCAATGGGTCGATTAAGACCAACATGCCAGTCTGATTTAGGGTCATGATCCATCTGAAGTGGGCCCCACGATTTGGATTGTTTAGAGGTGCGTGCAGGCCACGTGTACATGCATACGAATGTTTGTACTCCGACCAACTATCGACTTATTGGTGGACGGTCAGGATTCATCACCATGTAGACATATTCTGTAGGCTAATTTGGGTCCTCCTTTGTAGGGGTGTACACAAACCGGGCTAGCCCAATTAGCTTGCTCAACCCGGCTCGAAAAAGCCTGACTCGGAACTGAGTTCGGGTCAGGACGGGCCAATTTTCTAGGCCCAAAACCTAGTTCAGGCCGAGTTCGGATACATCCCAGTTCGGCCCGACTTGGTCCGAAACCCGACTCGCCCGGCCCGACCCGAATGGGTGTGTGTGTGTATATATATATATATAACCTAACCCTACCGTCCCTTTCCCCTTTCACTTTCTGATATCGCCTGACCCACGATTCCCACCAAACCCTACTCCCTCTCTCTCTGCCCGATGGCTCAACCCCACCAAATCTCTCTAATCTCTTTCTCTCGTCTCTAATATCTCTCTCCTCTCGTCCGACCACGAGCGACGAGGCGAACGTTGTCTGACCACAGCCCCGTGCCTTGACGCGGATTACCTACCAAAGTCCTTCCCATGAACTTACTGTAAGGTTTGAAATTGGCCCGAACTCAAAGATTCGAAACTGGCCCGAACTCGGCCCAAACTCGCGCCGGGCTTGGTTCAGGCTGGAGATGTTGGCCCCGGTGATCAGGCCCGGTCCGATTCGGGCCTTGTGTGGCTGTTGAACAGGCTTGGACGGGCTGAGGCCAGTTGACTCGGCCCGACCCGTGTACACCCCTACTCCGTTGCAATGACGAAGCCCCAAAAATCTCGCCAACCGGAAATTCCTAGCCGCGTTAATTTTCAGCATTTCCCTCTTGGCATCTCCCCTGATTGAAAATTTTCTAGCTTCATGATGGTGGGGCCCACAGATATTGAGATCATGTCTTACATAAGCGACATGGTGATCTGATCTGTACAGACTCATTTTTATTTTTGGTATTGAAATAAGCACATTTTTAAAGAGAAATGTTTCCATACAGCAGTTGTATCAGAACTTTTTTCGGTATGCATATCATATGTGTAGAACATCCAATCCATACAAAAGGCAGGCCAGCCCATGATGACCCCTTGGCATAAAAATCAGGCTGATCCACTCCTCAAGCGTGGGACCCCACATAAAATCAACGGACATCCAACGGTATAATACAGTGACTGGTGTGGCCAACCAATGAGTTGGTCTCCCTGATTTTCATATCAGCCATCACAATATTGTGGCCCACCTTGTGCATGGATCGGATATTCTACACGTGTGAGATGTTGGCAAGAAAAAAAAAAAAGGATGTATCAGATACAGCTGCTCTGCTCGTATCTGATCATGGCACTCCTAAATATATCAATGACCAGATGAAAAACGAGTGTATGTAAAAATCCATGCAATTTCAAGTGGCTGCATGCAGGTCAATCGGGCGCGGATTAGATACTGACAAGGTCAGTAGCCTAATCACTACTGAAGTGACGTCACCATGCTCTGTGGACCACACCATGATGCATGTGTTGTATCCATACCGTCCAACCATTTGTCGAGATCGTTTTATGGCATTAGAAAAAGAATTATATAGATCTGAAGTTCCAGTCGGCCCACCATAGAAAATCGTGGGATCAGTCACACCCGCCGTTGAAACATTTATAAGGCCTGTCATGATGTATTTTTTAGATCCAACCTATTCATAAATTAACATAGAGATATATGAAGTGAAAACATAGAGATATATGAAGTGAAAACAAAAATATAAGCTTGATCGGAAACTTCCGTGGCTGCTAAGAAGTTTTGAACGGTGGATGTCACTGTCCCCACTGTTTCTATGGTGAGGTCCACTTGAACTTTAGATCTATCACATTATTTTTATCATACCAAAATGATCTCTCTAAATGGATGGACGGTATGGATATAACCAATCATCATGGTGAGGCCCACGGGGCTTGGTGACGTCACCTCAGTAGCCATTTGGATACTGACGTTGTCAGTATCTAATCCGCGCCCCAGGTCAATCGCGGTGCGGATTGGGTACTAAGCCCCCGGGACCCAGCTGGACACGGACAGTCAGGTCAGGGGCTTTACGGGGCCATGTGATTTATTGTTTTTCCACACGGTCCATCTATTTTGAAAGATCATTTTAGGGCATGGACCAAAAAGTGAGACAGATCAAAGGCTCGAGTAGATTACAAAAAATGAAGCAGTGGGGATTTAAATCTACCGTTGAAAACTTCTTGTGGGCCACAGAAGTTTTGGATTAAGCTGATATTTATGTTTTCCTTTCGCACAGGTCTATGTGACCTTATGAATAAACATCACAATGGGTCCTAGAAAGTTTTCAACGGTAAGAGTTTAATCCCCCACTGCTTCACGTTGTATGGTCCACTTGAGCCTTCTATCTGCTTCCTTTTTAGGTTCATTGCTTAAAATGATCAGTCAAAATAGATGGACGGTGTAGATAAAACATATAGATGACAGTGGGGCCCACATAGCCCCAGACATAACCGTACGTGTCTCATCCATGAAATATTAGCTATGATTGATGGTGGAGGGATATTGATAAGTTGTGGGTGGATTCTTGCCGTTGTTTGGCAGGTTTCCAAAGAGAATTTTATATTTCTTTATTGGGCTCATTTGTAAGTGGCATGGGTTGGTATTTTTGAGTAAATCCCTATTATATATAATACCCTGTTTTGGACCATTTGCCCTCTCATGTAGCTTTTTCTAAGGTGGGTATTTTGTAGATTTAAGAGGACATGGGGAAATATTTCAAAATGACCGTTTATGGTATTTTTTGGAATTAAAAAATATATAGCTGACGTGTGACATGAGTTCAAGTTTTATCGAGTGGATCAGGTGTTACCGTGGGGCCACCTTGATAATTTTGTATATCTACGCTGTCCATCCGTTTTTCTAGCTCATTTTAAGACATGGTTTGAAAAAATTAAGCAGATCCAAATCTCAAGTGGACCATGCCATGGGAAAAAGTGGTGATTGAACTCCCAATATTAGAAAATTCCTAAGGTCCGTAGCAATGTTTATTTGCCATCCAACCCATTGATAAGGTCAACTATTCATCAAGGGTGGGCCCCACATGATAGGGTAACACCCACTAAGGTGTTACTTTAAATAAATAAATAAATAAATAAAACACGCACTTGCCACACGCCGTAGTGGGATTTCACCACCTATGGGTTCAAACTAGGGTTGAAAGTCGGGTGGGGTGGGGTCGGGTCGGGTGGGGTGGGGTGGGTTGGGTTGGGTTGAATCGGGTTGGTGCTCAACCCTAACCCAACTCAAGGTTCCTGCACCTTAACCTTAACCCAACCCAACCCAACTTTGGGTTGAAAATTCTCAACCCAAGTCCAACTCAAGCGGGCTCGGTCAGGTTGATCGGGTGGATGCATGCTAATGTTTTCATTATTACATTAGTTTATTATATTTCAATACACATCTTATTTTTTATACCTACGATTTTATTAATGTATATATAGCTATTTATTAAATGAACTTCATTTTTTTTTAAAACAAACAAGTTAAAATACAGGACAATCTACTCTTTTAAAAGTCATATTGTGTAGCACGACATCTATTTAGGAGAGAGTAATTCGGCATATCTTAGTAGCTTGAGTCATCATAAATGGCATGGACCAATGAGACCCGATGGCACTGGAATTTCATGTGCCTTTCACACAAACAATCCACACTCAAGTATAATTTATAAGTAATTTATATATATCGATCAGGTTCAGTGGGTCGGACAACCTGAGACTCAACTGAGCCCAAACCCAAGTTTTATCGGATTGGTGTTATATAGCCCGAGCTTGAGACCAAACCTGATACATCCTGCCAAGTCCAACCCAATGGACGGGTCGGTCACGGGTTGAACCCACCCGACTTTCAGCCCTAGTTCAAACCCATGACCTAGTGTTGAAACTCCTTGAAGTCTACCACTCGGGCAAGGACTGGGACCTTTCAATTCAGCCACAGCCAGGGTCTACAAACGACTGACAAGGAGATAATTAGCTAAAAAATGGAATTTTACCTCAAATGGCTATAAGCATGTGATGTTCCCGTAACATCTTTTAACTCTGGTAAACACCTCACTGTTAAAACAGTCTAAAGATGGGCTTTTGGCTTCAATTCAGCCACCGCCAGGGTCTACAAACGACTACAAGCTGAACAAGGGGATAATTAGCGTATCAGATTGATACATATCATTGATTAGACCAAAGACCACTATCTCTATGGCCGGTTACGGTAAAGATCCAGAACCTGCCATAGGATGGCCGTTTTTGATCAAAACCGCCTGTCCCATGACGGTTTGGTTTCGATCAAAACCATCCATCCTAGGCCGGTTTCAATTTTTTGAGGCGGTGGAGTAATCACAGCCTCACCACCTAGTCTCTATGCTTTGGGTTTTCCGAACTCGGAATCAAGCAATGAGGTGGAGGTTCGGGGGGACGCGGATTTCCTGCAAAAGCCTTTCCCCGAAAGTTCCTGCACGGGGAACTCAGGTGGGCCCACTGTAATGATTTTGAGAAATCTTCTCCGTCTATACGTTTTGTGAGTTCATTTAGGACATTGAGGCCAAAAATGAAACCATACCCTGTTTCAAGTGGGCCAAAATGTGTGAGAATGGAATTTCAACAGTTGAAATATTCATTGGTCACCGAATTGATTTTGAATCATTCTAATATTTGTTTTTTCAGTTCATCCCATCCCAGTAGGAATGACGTTATTAGCGGTATGGATGGCATGTAAACATCACTAGAACCCAGGGAGGTTTCAATGGTAGGAATTTCCCTGACCACCTTTTCCTTTAGTAAGACCCACTTGAGTGGTGGATCCTGCCCAATTTTGGTCTCATCGCCTAAAATGAGCTCACAAAACGGATAGACAGGGTGGATTCTATACGAACATCAAGGTGGGCCCTACCTGGGTTCCCGGTGCAAGAACTTCCTGTGAATGGCTTTCTAGGAAATCCGCGTTCGAGGTTCGACAAGACTCAACCGGACGGGGATTCCCTGAGATAGCCTTTCCCAGGATGTTCCAGTGGTGGGAACTTAGGTGGGGCCGAGGTGATGTTTTTAAGAAATTCAGTACATTTATCGGTTTTGCGAGCTCATTTTAAGACATAATACTAAAAATGAACCGTATCAAATACTCAAGTAGGCCAAAAACTGTGAGTATTGAACGCCAACAGTTGAAATATTCGTGTGGCTATATAAGCTTTGAATCAGGATTATATTGTGTTTTCATTTCATAAAAAAACATGACTGAGGGGTAAAAAACGGTATATATTATCATTTGGTGACATAGAAATAGAATTAGAAGATAGACCAGAAACGTTCAATGGCTGGAATTCCCTACCACATTTTTTCCTCTAGTGCGGCTCACTTGAGTCTTGGGCACTGCTTAATTTTGGTCTTAAGTCTTAAAATGATCTCAAAAAATGGATGAATAGGGTGAACTTCTCACAACATCTCAGTAGGCACTACCTAAGTTTCCAGCCTTAGAACTTCATGCGAAAGGATTTTTAGAGGAATCCGTGTCCTCCTCATACGCTAACTGTCCCTTCCAAAGTGTCTATTTAAAAAAAAAGAGAGAGAGAGGGAAGGGTGTAGTTGGTTGTACAGATAAAATGATAAATATAATAAATTAAAGAGGCAAAGGTTAACAACAATCCCAAGTGTAGAATTGCCATGTAATAATAACTTTAAATTATAAACAGAATCTTACTCCTGCTCCGGTGGGGGAGACTCTTAGGAGTTTCAACGTACACGGCCAAGGGTTCGAGTACCATAGGGGGTGAAATCCCAAGTAAGGCGTGAGTGTGTGTGCGTGTAAAAAAAAATAAAAACTTCAACTATAAATCTATATAATCTACACCATTAAAAACTACCGCAATTATACAAATCAATAAGCTCTTAAGTATATACATTCCAATGCCCACTTTCTTGTTCATCATTCCATTTGTGGGGCCCCACCATCACGCCTTGTGATGAGTCATCTATCTAACATAAAATTGAGCGAACTTCAAATGAAATTGAGCTAGCTTCACATGAAATTAATCGAGCTTCAAATGAAATTAAACGAACCTAACATGAAATTGAGCGAGCTTCACATGAATTGAGTGAGTAACATGAAATGAGCGAGCTTCACATGAAATTGAGCGAGCTTCAAATAAATTGAGTAAGCTTCAAAGAAATTGAGCAAGCCTAAACATAAAATTAAGCGAGCTTCACATGAAATTGAGCGAGCTTCGAAGGAAATTGAGTGAGCCTAACCTGAAATTGAGCGAGCTTCAAATGAAATTGAGCGAGCCTAACATGAAATTGAGAGAACTTTAAATGAAATTGAGTGAGCCTAACATGAAATTGAGCAAGCTTCACATGAAATTGAACGAGCTTCACATGAAATTCAACAAGCCTCAAATGAAATTGATCGAGCCTAACATGAAATTGACCTAGCCTAATGTGAAAATTGACTGAGGTTCACATCAATGTATGTGGTCTATCCACACCGTCCATCAGTTTTTTCATCTAATTCAAGGGGTTAAGCCCAAAAATTGAAGCATATCCAAAGATCAAGTGGATCATACCACAAGAATAGTGGGGGATAATCATTTGCATTGTTGAAACTTGCTAGGCCCCACAGTGATGTTTTATTTGTCATCCAGCCTGTTTATAAGATGATGTAGACATGGATGAACGGAAAACATAGATACAAGCTTGATCCAAAACTTCTCTGGCCTAAAGATATTTTTTCAATTTAGGTTTAGGGCAATTTGATCAAATATGGGCCTACAATCGCACAAGAGGTGCCCAACCACACCTACACCAAGTTAGAGGGGGGCCCACCATGCTGACATAAACAGCATGTGGCACTGCGATGCTGCCCACGTGGCAATGTTGTGAGACCCATGTGGACAGTGTGTGGGGTCCACACTGCTACCATGTACCCCCACACATTGCCCACTTGGACAGCGGTGTGTGGGGTCCACACACCATTCTTTTGGACAATGTGTGGGGCCCACACGTCTGACTGCATAGCCAGCGTGTGGGGCCCACATGGTGCCACGTGTCAGCAGGGTATTCCTACTTCTTGTGTGTGGTACACTTCTCTCTTTCTCAGTCAAAACAAAGGTGGAGTTAACCGCTAGTTTTGAATCAAAACTCGATTAGTACCTCAAAAAATGCACTCAGGAAGGTTGGACGGTTCAGATCACATACCGTTAAAGTTGGGACGCACCTACCAGGATCTCGATCTCTCTCTACGTGTGTATAAGTGGTTGCATAAGATGCTCCCTCTTTGGTAGGGAGCTCCCCTCTCATAACCCATATGCATTGTGAGAGGGAGAGAATCAAGCAGGGAATAGGGACGCAGATAGCTACTGACGCCTTCCGTAGCAAATCTCGCCATTGAAGTGACGTCACCAACTTATGTGGGGCCGACCATGATGTATGTTTTGCATCGATATCATCCATCATTTGGAGAGATCTTTTAGGAGATGAGCCAAGAATGAGGCAGATCTAAAGCTCAAGCGTTCTCTTCACAAAACAATAGTGGGATAGTAATGCCCACTGTTGAAAACCTTCCTAGGGTCCATTACGTAATGTTATTTGAGATCCAACCTGTTCATAAATTCACGTGGACATGGACGAAGGGAAAAGACAAACATCAACTTGATCAAAAACTTCTTTGGCCCCAATTTTTTTTTAAATAACAAGTGTTCAACCCCTACTATTTTTGTTGTGGGTTGCCTTGAACTTTATATCTGCCTCATTCTTCAGCTCAGGTCCTATGTATGGACCATGTGGATACAACAGATACATCATGGTGGGCCCATGGAACTTGGTGATCATAATATATTTGAGATATTCCAACCTGTTCATGAGTTCACAAAGACACGGACGAAGGGAAAAGATATTTTTCTGACTGTAAATCTCACGCTTCATCTACCAGCTTTTCGAATGCTCCCAAACTTTACTTTCCAAAACTAAACCAGTGCCTTTTTCTGGATAAAAATACCCCTACATTACAAACCCATTTTCTATAATATACTCTTCTATCATCTTCCGTAAAAACTCATTTTCTGGATTCTTCTCCTTTTCATACAGTAATACCCATCTACCTAAAACCCATTTTTTGAAATATTTTCTTTTCTATATAAGAATACCTTTCCGCCAAGCCATTATTACTTCTTGTCTTCATTTTAGTTTGTCAAGAAAGGACGAAAATAGTGCCTCCATCGAAGAAAACATGCATTACATGTATATTGATCAAATTGCCCTAAACCTAAATTGAAAAAATATCTTATAGGCCATAGAAGTTTTGGATCAAGCTTGTATCTATGTTTCCGTTCATCCATGTCTACATCATCTTATAAACAGGCTGGATGACAAATAAAACATCACTGTGGGGCCTAGCAAGGTTTCAACAATGCAAATGATTATCCCCACTATTTCTTGTGGTATGATCCACTTGATCTTTGGATATGCTTCAATTTTGGGCTTAACCCCTTGAATTAGATGAAAAAACTGATGGACGGTGTGGATAGACCACATACATTGATGTGAACCTCAGTCAATTTCACATTAGGCTAGGTCAATTTCATGTTAGGCTCGATCAATTTCATTTGAGGCTTGTTGAATTTCATGTGAAGCTCGTTCAATTTCATGTGAAGCTTGCTCAATTTCATGTTAGGCTCACTCAATTTCATTTAAAGTTCTCTCAATTTCATGTTAGGCTCGCTCAATTTCATTTGAAGCTCGCTCAATTTCAGGTTAGGCTCACTCAATTTCCTTCGAAGCTCGCTCAATTTCATGTGAAGCTCGCTTAATTTTATGTTAGGCTTGCTCAATTTCATTTGAAGCTTACTCAATTTTATTTGAAGCTCGCTCAATTTCATGTGAAGCTCGCTCAGTTTCATGTTAAGCTCACTCAATTTCATGTGAAGCTCGCTCAATTTCATGTTAGGTTCGTTTAATTTCATTTGAAGCTCGATTAATTTCATGTGAAGCTAGCTCAATTTCATTTGAAGTTCGCTCAATTTTATGTTAGGCTCGATTAATTATCCGTAGTTGTATATACTTTTTGCTATAGAAGCAATGGCTACAGATTAGATCCATAGCCATAGAACTAATGACTACGAATCTAATGAAGCAATGACTACGCTACCAATGGCTACGTCCTTGCTACGATTATAATTCGTAGCCATATGTCTTTAGCTACGCCCTTTGACCCTTTTTCTAGTAGTGGACGATGGCACCGTGTCACCGTAGACATACAAAGTCCCATGGTGTCACCGCTGATATCACGGTACCACTGTGAAAGTAAGGGTATTTTTATCTACAAAGAGTTAATTCGTACAATAGTGGTTTAGTTACGGAAAGTAAAGTTTGGCAGATTTAAAAAAGTCGATGGGTAAAAGGTGAGATTTACAGTGGGAAAATCTCAAGGGGAAATACAAATATCTAACTTCATCGAAAACTTCTATGGCCCTAGGAAGTTTTTAATGGTAGGTGTTCAATCCCCACTGTTTTCTGTCGTGGGCCTACTTGTGCTTTAGATCTGCCTCATTCTTCAGCTCATGCCCTAAAATGATTTGTCAAAATGTATGTGTGGGGTGAATACAACACATGCATCATGTTGGGCTCACGGAACTTAGTGACGTAAAATCTCGCTACTAAAGCCGTCATGTAGGGTGCACGAGGGGTTTGGCGATCAAGCCACACAAGCACAGGTCCAATGAGTCTGGTCCACACGATCCGAGATAGTAAAAATGATGGCCAGAACGAGGGCAAGGTATTAAAATTGGTTCTATAATCAAATGATGCTTAGTTTGAAAGATAAACGTCTTGTGCATTCATATAGATGAGGGTGCACCTGACAAGTGCACTCACACACTCCCACATGTGCGGGTGTAAGTATCAAGTATGTTCGCTACACTTGTATAATGTATAGGGCTGTACATTGAGCCGAGTCGAGTCTAGGTGGGCCAAGCTCGGCTTGACTCGTCCATGCTATACTCGAGTTCGAGCTCGAGCTCGAGCTCGCCCTCAAGCTCAACATTGAAGCTTGGCTTGTTTGCCAAAGCTTTCGAGTCGAGTTTGAGTCGAGCTAGTGGTTTGAGTCGAGTCGAGTTTATCTCAAGTCAAGTTGAGTTTACCTCGGTAGGGTAAGGGAAAGAAAAAGAGGGAATGGGGACGGGTAGGGGTCGAGTAAAGTTTTTTAGTAAAAACTTTTAAGTTTTAACTTCTTTTTTTTTTTATAAAAAACTTAAATATATATATTATATATATTTAATATTAATATAATATATAAAATATATATTAATAAAATATATTACTCGAGCCGAGCTGGAGCTCGAGCTCGAGCTTCGAGTCGAGACAAGTCGAGTTGAAATACACCATGGTCGAACTTGGCTTGAACTCAACTCGAGCTTTAGTAAACAAGCTTGACTCGCCTTGAGTCGGCCTTTCAAGTCGAGTCAATCTGAGCTGAGTCGAACCGAGTCGAGAGAGCTTTTCGAGCTAGCTGGACTCGTGTACAACCCTAATAATGTATATGCATATGATCTACAATGATCAGATGGTATCATCACAATGCTCATGATACCAAATGTCCTGGAAAAATACTTTTAGTGACCAAAAGTGTGTGATGAGTAGGATATATCACAATCATGATTAATGGCCTTGGATGTATGCATAAATAAACTTGGTTTCACATAAAAACAAATAACAATTAAACTACATATCATAAGATCTATTCACATTGGATATACTAGAGTCATTTAGCTTTATGAGGGTCTACTAAATCATTTGAAATCATCAGTTAATCATGTCCATCAACATTCTAAGCCCTTAATTTGAGTCTTTTCTTATGATCAGGCTATGAAACTCATATAATCTCATTATTAATGTAGTAGGAAACAAAGTGGATGGTGATCATTAAATCAATCATGTGATCCAATGGTTAAATTTTAAGATATTGACAATTTGTCTATCAAATGAAGGTTTTAACAATACATTTCATAATCCAATGGTCAATCTTCAATCTAGATGGTTTGGATTAGAGCTGGGCGTTTCTGACCCGATCTGGTGGATCCGACCAGATCCGACCCGATTCGAATCGAACCGACGGCGTGGATTGGTGCGGATCGGGTAGGTCCATTCAGATCCGAAAGACTTTCGGGTCGAGTTCGAGTTGGACCAGATCCGACCCGATTCGAACCAGAATTCGATCCGATTAGATCCGATCAGGAATCCGAACTGATTTGAATATGATTTTTCATACCTGTTATCTTGACCAAAGGAAGGAAGCACAAAGAATAGAAGAGGCAGCAGAGGACTGGAGTAAGTTCTGCCCTTTTGCGTCACAAATAGAAGGGAAAAAAAAAAAAAAAAAAAAACAAAGATGGAAGTTGGAAATCAGTAATTCTTTTTCCGATGGTATGGTCTACTTGAGCTTTGGATATGCATAAATTTTTGGTTCAACCCCTAAAATCATATGGAAAAACGAATGGACGGTGTGGATCAACCACATGCATTCACGGTGGGCCCACATGCATTCACCATGCCAAGCTCTTGATTTCTTGTACGTCACACAACGCGGATTAGATACTGTCAGGTTTAGTAGTGAGTCTGAAGTGACGTCACCAAGTTCCGTGGGCCCCGCTATGATGTATGTGTTACATCCACACTGTCCATCCATTTTGAGATATCATTTTAGGGCATGAGCCAAGGAAGGAGGGAGATATCATTTTAGGGCATGAGCCAAGTTTCTAATGGTGGGCGTTACTTCCCCACTGTTTTCTGTGCTGGGGTCCACTGAAGCTTTGGATTTAACTCATTCTTTGGGTATTGCCCTAAAATGATCTCTCCACATGGATGGAAGGCGTGGATACAGTACATACATAATGGTGGGGCCCCAGAACTGTGATAGATGGTGAGATTTGTGTCCTGCGCACGTACGCGCCTTGAGCTCCGAGTTGTACGAACGGAACAGGTGAACAACCTTATGTGATGCTGTAACGCCCTGAAAATCGGGGGTCGAGCAGGAGTCCAACTCCCGAGTTTCAACGCATCACTTATGCAACATAGAAAATGATGATTTAATGTTGTCCGTATTAGCACATTAAACATGAACGAGATTAAGCTAAATCAGCATATCATACTCCAGGGACAATTAAATTACGCAAGCGGAAGACTGTGATAAATATATAAAGCATATAAGTGGTAAGTCCCCAGAGTATCAACATGTCTCCAGGTTAAATAAATTACATGTATAGTTCCCAAAGTTTCAAAATGATAAAGTGTAATGTCTGCTAATCCATATCCCTGTAGTCCCATTGGCACAACTCCAGGTCTACATAGACCTGCCAGAGAGTTGTATGTAGGAGAACTCCTCCTCGTTATCATAAAATTCAGGCTCCATCTCGTGAGCTTCGTCATCACCTGAAACTATAACAGAGTCTGGTTGGTGTTTTAAAACACCATCCCAGAGTGGGAGTGAGTGATCAACTCAGTGGATCTATAAGGCAAAGGTTAACAAGTTATCAATTCAGTCAACAGTAATGATAAAGCAATACAACAAGCATTCCTAGGTAATCTGGTTAATACAAGGATGATATAAGTTAATGATGCATGCCCTCGCCTACACTCCCTCTGCGACATCATCTCATGATCGCGGCATGCACCCCTTCCTTTGTGCTCAATTCCAACGCCAAAGGCACATGCAAATACGGTGCATGTGCGCGATTGCCAAGTTCTTAATTAGACTCATTCATAAAACAAGTTTAGGAAGCTAAGGTAACTCCCTTTATATCATTGACCCAACAATGATCCATCTAGGGTCGTCAATCCTAGTTAGTCACATACGATAGGCAAGTTATAGGGCAACGTCACCCCTGATTTAAAAGCAGTGAACAGGCAAGTTCAGGTCACTATGAAGAGGCTCGTCACCTCGGCGTAGGCCTTTGTTTATACTTAAGGTCACTACGGGAAAGGCTCGTCACCTTAGCATAGGCCTTGTATATACTCGAGGTCACTCCACCAATGCCCTACCAACCGGCGGTTTATTTTTGAAGGCTCATCACCAACCTGACTGGGGACCACAGCTAGGCTGCGCCGGTGTAGGCCGATATCTCGAATACAGTGTCCCATACCACCGTATTCAGCTCACGAGTTGGGTTGCTCACTGGTCACTACTTGGATGCTCGTCACCCCAACGTAGGCCGACAGCTCGACCACGGTGTCCCATACCACCATGCCCGGCTCATGAGTCGTAGTGGATCGTGGTACTAATGTTAAACGGGCTTTTATATTGGTAAGTGGTACTTTAGATTCAAGCAGTAGTGTCCATACATGATAAACACACAATAGGCCAATTGGTTTATTAGACAAGTTCGACTGATACGAGCGTACGTCAAATTAATTGACATTACACCACTATTGACAATCATCGTATCTCTCAGATTCATCGAACATGTCTTGTGTGGTGAAACGACCTCGGCCATTAATTTGAGAATCATTACAGATTGCCAGGACTACGCAGTAGTCCCAATCATACTCCAAACACCATAGGCATTCATATGTGCTAGTCGAAACAACACGTAGCAACCAATTCAAATATAAATCTTATATAAACATTTTAACGAACACATAGAGTACATGTTAACATACATAGGCATTCATCCATAAAACACGTAGCAGCGAGATAGATTACATGAGGGAAACTGTAGCTATAGATAAGGTGATTGAGAATCCTATCTCAATACCCACATTAAATACATTTCAACAAGCTTTTTCTCATTCAGGCATTTTATCAAACACTTAGACTACGTATATCAACATGCATATAATGAATTAGTTATAATATATATTGTAGTAAATCCTTTCACAAGGAGTTGCCACAAGTACAACAATCATGTATTCTCAATCAAATAATCATAGCAAGCACAAATCATAATTCCATATTCATCTAAACATTTCAACAAACACATGGAATGCATTATATTCAACATAGTTCACATATATATGTAATATATAGAAATCATTGCATCTAAGCACATGTGACAACAATCAAGTCAGTCATAAATCATTAACTGACATTGAAAGCCTTGAAAACCATAACCTAAACGTTTATAGTCCGCACCTTTCATCGGTAGACTCGTATCGAACTCAGTTCGAACATAACATCTTTGTTTACGACACAACGATAACCTATAGCATGAAATAGGTTAGCTATTTCATTACTTTCTCTATTTGGATCCCTAAAACAGATTAGGGTTAGGTTTTCTTACCCAAGAACGGAATCGAAATTACTGGAATAACGATACGTGAAGGATGATTCGGCACGTGGAGCGGTGGGATTGAATCCCAGCAACGATCCCTAACTCTTTCTTTCTCTCTCTCTCTCTCTCTTCTCCTCTCTCTTTTCTTCTCTTTCTTCTCTCCTCTCTCTCCTAGGGTTTGAAATTTGTATGGAATGAGAGAGGGGTGGGTTTAGGTCTTTATATAGGCCCAGAACTGATCTCAATGGCCCAAGGGCTATGGTATAATTAGGTTATAGCCAAAAGTCGGCTGTTTCGGGCCAACGGAGCTCATCTGGAGGCCCCTTTTCTGCATACGGTCTGGGAAAAGTTCCCTGACAATAGATCTATGCCAGGTTAAGTTTTCAGTCTGATCGAATTTGTGGATCGACCGTGGCGGACCAGTTTCAGTTCAATGGTCGTCATCACTCGATCAGGGCCACAAGTACACTGACCTGTGTAGGAAAATTTCCCTGATCCGAGGGTGTATTTGGGTCAGATTCTGACAGTCTAAAACCTTAAATTTGGCCTGCAAGCGAACGACCCAATTCATTTAAGTTTGAGCTCATTTTCTAAAGATATTCGCGTTTCTCACACACTTCGCTCCGGGCTCAAGTTGTGTGTTTCTGGATACTATTAGGACTTGATTTCCAAGATGGTTGTCAAGTCCAGTAAGGCGGTTATAACCATATAGTTTCACATTAATCGGACTTTTGACAGGTGGTCCAGGTCCGATACGGAGTTTCAATGTGCTCCGAGAGCAACTGGGTTTTGAGATTGATCTTAGGTTATTAGGTAATGTAGCGTTAACGATTCTACTAGTTTTTGTAACGACCCGTAAATTTCCATACTTTGGCTCGAGTACCATCTCGACCAGAAATCAATTAGGATTAAATCCTTTAGAAATTTAACAAAGTTAACTAAGTGCAAAACTCGATTAGCCATGAAATCCGTTGGGATCGCTTTAAATACGATCTGCAAGACCCAAAACTTGCAAAATCAGTGACTCTAGGTTACCTTAAAGTTTAGAACCAAACTCATTACCCGGCTACTCTCGGGAATGAAATAAAACTTCGTATTAGGTCTAGACCGCACATCGGAAGTCCGATTAACACGAACTTAAGGATCTAGGACCGCCTCACTGGGCTTGACAACCATCTCGAAAATCAGGTCCAACCGATGTCCCATGGCTATTCGCTTGAGTCTGGAGCGAGGGAGTGTGAAAATCACTCTTTCCTTTACAAAATAAATATTTGGAATAGTGATCTGGCACCATTCGCTTGCGCATCAGTATTAAGCAACCAGACCGTCAGAATCAGACCAAATTACACCCTCGGATCAGGAAAAATTTCAGGAACATTTACATGTACTTGGAATTTCGGATCGTGGCCCACTGACCGTCGAACTGAAACTGGTCCGCCACGTGTGATCTGGGAATCCGATCGAGTCGAAAATATAATCCCACGTAGATTCATGTGTTGTGAGCTTAAGTCTGACGTTTGGCTCAAGGAGGGCCACCAGAACCCCTCTTTTGAGCTGGCAAAGTGCCGAAATGCCTACAATAGACGTACCCCTTGAACAAGAGTCTATTTCGGTGAGGTTTTTGGATATATAAGGGCCTTAGAACAGCCCCTCTCATAGCCATACGAATTTGGGATAAAACCCTAGTGAGAGAGAGAGAAAAGAGAGAGAAGACTTAGGATTTGTGGGAGCACCTTCCTCCTACTGCTTTCAATCTTGCACGGCCTACACCGCCTCTTTCCAGGCGCTTTCCCGGCGGTATCCACTCCGTTTTAAGGTGAGAAACCCTAACCCTAGGTCTGATTTGAAGTGTGTAGGCTATAGGTTGTGAAACAACTAACCGATTTCACTCTTTAGGCTAGCAAACTCCCGAATACGGAAGCTCATCCAACCTTGCTGATTTGTTGAGATTCCAAGGTGAAAGGTGAGGACTTTAGGTGTATAGGTTACGGTTTTCAACGCTTTCAATGTCAGATAATGATAGATTCATGATCTGTATGAATTGCACATGTACAAAGTGCTTTCCGTTTTCTGTTTCGATTAACGTTGTAGAATATGGAATTTCACATACTCTAGGTATACGTAGAAATACCGTATACGTATTTTTTTTGGAAAAATGTTTGACATGTTTATTTAATGTATGATTATACAATATATGGATAAAATACTACTTTGGCGAAAGGAATCGCCGTAATACATGTTCGCTTGTAAATACTACGTATGTTGAAATTGTGTATTCTAGAATTACCGTATATGTGTAAATTTTGGAAATGCAATTGTCATGATTATTTGCTGTATGATTATGGTATACATGGATAAAATATCCGCTTGGCGAAAGGATAGCCCTAATACGTATTTTGCTAACATACGTCATGTATGTTGGAATAGTGTACTCTAAGTGTTGGTGTAAATGCTTGTGAGTGTAAATGCTTAAGTGTTAGTGCCTTAGACAGGTGCTGATATGGAATTCCGACTACCTTAGAGACATGTAGGATACCCTCCATGTGGTGGTTTTTCTAACCACTCACTTGTGATGTATATGTAATTGTATCCCTATTTGTATGGTACTCTACAACATGCTTTACTTCATGCTTTATAACATGCCTTATGACATGCCTGCTACATGCTTGTATTACTTTGTTTATCATGCTTTACTCCACATGCTATGGATGAAGATTGATTGAGGTTGGGACTATGTCTATAGTCCAAACATTCGGTACCAGACTTGAGATTGTGGCTGAGATTCATGTCGCCACAAGGGATGTGTCTGACGAACCCGAGTCGTACTTCGGTTGGCGATAGTGGTTGGCCACACGGAGTGCTTTTGCGCTTCATATCGCCCAACTTGTTGTGCGCTCGAGCTAGTCAGGCTCGTCAAGTAAACCGATATGTGGATGTGTGTTCACCATGTTTGGTCATTACTGTTTGAACCTAGGGTACCAAACTTACCAGTGGCATCCCGTTAACCATGGTACCTCGATCCGCTAAGACTCATGAGCCGGACATGGTGGTATGGGACACCGTGGCCGAGCTGTCGGCCTATGCTGGGGCCAAGTGCCTCCCCGTAGTGACCATTGAGCAACCCAAACTCGTGAGCCGAATACGGTGGTATGGGACACTGTATTCGAGCTGTCGATACTTACGGCGAGAGCCGAGTACGGTGAGACCTGTACTCGTGCTGACGGGCGACGAGTCCTCTGTAGTATCTTCGAGTATACTCCAAGGTCTGTGATTGGCGACGAGTCTTTCACAACAACTAGAGTATGAGTTGAGCCGAGTACGGTGAGACCTGTACTCGAGCTGACGGCTAGTGATTGAGCCGAGTACGGTGAGACCTGTACTCGAGCTGACGGTCAGCAATTGAGCCGCATACGGTGAGATCTGTATCCGTGCTGACGGGTGACGAGCCCTTTGTGATGCCTTCGCTATGCTCTCAACCATAATATCGTATGAGATTAACTAGGATTGACGACCCTAGAATGGATCATGTTTGGGAATGATACAAGGGAGGTACCTTAGTTTCCCAATACTGCTGTTTGAAATGGACTAATAATAACTCGGTAATCATGATCATCATCGCACCGCATGTGCCTAGTAGATGTGGAGCACTGAGGGAGTTATGCATTCGCGAACGTAAGATGATGTCGCATGAGGGTGGTTTGGCAAGGGCATACATTATCATGTCATTCCATTCTTGCATTTAACAACAGTAGTTAAACTTGTTTGATTTGTACTGCTTTATCATTACTGCTTGATTGAATTGATAACATGTTAACCTATACTTTATTGTTCCACTGAGTTAGCTACTCACTCCCACGTTACGGGACGGTGTTTGCAACACCAACCAGACTCTGTCTCAGGTATAGACGGCGCGTCGGTTCAGGAGCCGAAGCCCGATTTCGACGAGGACCAGGATGAGTTCTCATTTATGCAGTACTCTGACGGCTTTGCTTAGGCCGACTGCATCGCGGGAATTTCAGGACTCATTTTGTAGATTGTATTTTGATTTTTGACTCAAAACATTACATGTATATGGGTACTCAGTTAGTGTTCATACTCAGGTGTTCATGGAAATTTTGTTTCTTTAAATACTTTAAATATATAGTTTCAGTCTTCCGCTTGCCTTTATACAGTTGAACTGGAGTATGAATTACTATTTTTGGTATAATCTCATTCATGTTTATTGCTCTAACTCAGACAACATTTAACCATCATTATGTATGTTGCATAAGTGATGCGTTGGAACTCGGGAGTTGAGTTCATACTCGACCCCCGAATTTCAGGGTGTTACAAGTTGGTATCAAAGCATGATTTTGATTAAACCGGACCTGAGTTATATTCCCATGACGTCCACTAACGCATTACAACTTAGGAGGGTGCGCAAAAATATAGAAACAGTCTTAGGGTCTCCCGATTTCGCCATACGGCGAAGTTCATTGAAAATGGACATTTTGATCGAGTTTGTACTCGATCCCGACCGCACGTATGGATCCCAAACCACTTCTAGACCATCTATTGACGTGTCTAGATCCCTATCCACCCAATCCAGTTGCTAGGAAAATCAGAAAAATCAGTCCAGATCAG
The DNA here is from genome assembly GCA_021015155.1 of Magnolia officinalis. NCBI lineage: Eukaryota > Viridiplantae > Streptophyta > Magnoliopsida > Magnoliales > Magnoliaceae > Magnolia > Magnolia officinalis. Next base: position 38,768,759 of record JAJHSJ010000001.1, read on the forward strand.
AAATTACTCGGAACCACCCGTTCTGGAGCCGAAATGAGTTGGGGGCCTCCCCACTTAAATCTACTAAGCCCCAGGATCGAACCAGGGTGCATTTAGCACCTTGGGCACGTGGTAAACAGGGCCGCACCGCGGCGGAGCCGCGGTTCCGGCGGCGGACCGCGGTCGGGTGGCCCACCTGGAGTGGGGCCGGGGCTGGGGTTGGTCGGCCCGACCTCCCCTACCCCCTGGCACGTGCGAAATTGCATGGGGTTTGAGATTTTAGGGGCTGGAGCACCCCTCTCCCTCATTTCACCCCTTCTAAATGCCCCAAACCCTCCATTTTCGTTTTTCCTCTCAACTCATCCCTCTAAACTTTGCAATCCTCCATTTTCTTCCATAACCCACACACTCCAACCGTCCACAACAGCCCTAGCCTCCTCCTTTTCCTATTTCCTCATGTTGGAGCTCTCATAGCCCCCATTTGGAGCTCAAAATCAGGTAATCTCCTAACCCATTCCATTTTCTTTTTGTTCCTCCTCCATTTCCTACCCCTAGTGTCTCTTCTACACCTATTGGAACCGTTGCTTGTGGAAGATCAAAGCAATCAGCCCCTTTTCCCCTATTTTGTCATTTTTCCATGGCCCTCTTTGGTGTTGTGGCGGCTATTTTCTCAATTTCCTCCATCCTATCTCTCATGGGAAAGAGGAAGACCGTGGTTGATGACGCCGGCCCAAGTAGGCCAGCCCATTCCCGAAGAAGATCTGACGATGAGGCCGGCACTAGCACCGTTCGGGAGTTTAGGTCGAAGCGAGATTTGGATCCTAACCATCTCGTCAGAAATGCCTATCCGATAGGCGTTGAATATGGGCGTTTTGCGGGCCGCAAGGTCGTGTTTGAAGCCATGTGGATGAAAGGATGTTCGGGCTAAACCCACTGATGGATCACCTGGTGGATATCGGATGGAACTCTATGTTTGACGGTGAGTCCCCTGCATGTGAGAACATGGTTCGTGCTTTCTACGCCCACATCGTGGACTCCTCATTAGAGCCTCCTCAGTTCACTGTCTCTGTGAGGGGCATAAGGCGCACAATCACTGTGGAAGAGGTGGCTCGGATCACGAAGCTCCCACTTGGTCAAGTGCATCCTAGTGACGACTTCTCCAGAAGTGCGCGGGAAAGGGATCGCCGCACGCGATACCTTTGTGGTCGCCGAGTTGCTTGGAAGCGAGGAAATTGTATTGCGGCGACAAAGATGGCCGAGGACTTCCGTTTGCTCCATCACATTTTCACCTACAATGTGTACCCACGGTCGGATAACCGCACGGAATGTACTCGGTTGATGGTGGACTTTTTGTACAAGATGGGATACGGGGACAACATATGCCTGCCCACATTCATCCTCTCTCAGATAGTTCAGGTTGTTCGATCTGCCAGGAACGATCTTTCGCTCCCATTTGGCCGTCTGATCTGCAGGATGGCTCGTGATGTCGGCTACAGGTTGAACATGGAGGACCTTGCACCAGTCCGAGTCATAAGCGAGGCGACACTCAAGAATATGAAGATCGGCCCTCAACAGCGGTAAACACGACTCGACGAGTCTGGAGATGAGTCAGATAGCGCCGGTGAGGAGAGTGTTGACCTCCAAGCAGAGAGTGATGAGGAGGGCGGTGATGACATACAAGAAGAAGAACTTGAGGCTCAAGATACTGAGGAGAGCTCTCCTCCTGGTGCACCTGAGTCGGACGCTGCTCATGCGGCGAGAGAGGCTCGTATGGATCGCATTGAGAAGAACCAGGCCGCCCTGCGGCAAGAGATTGGACAGGTTCGGGCTGAGCTTGGTGAGACCCGAGCCAAGCTTGAAGAGACTGAAGCCTACATGAAGAAGAGCTTTAAGAAGGTGTCTCGTACGTTGAAGGCCATTCTGTGCTGTGTGCAGGACAAGAATGCTCCTCCTCCATCGCCTGATTCGGATGCTTAGTCATCCATGTTGTTGTGTGTTGTTGTTTGTTTTGGTTACCGCGATAGGCGGTTTATGATTTCATGTAGATGATGTAGTATATAGTAGCATGTTTTAGGTGTTTGATGTAGTGGATGTATTGGCTATCATGTGATTTCTGTAGTGATTCATGTAACTCTGTATTCCATATATTATGACAATTTTGGGTAAATGAAAGGCATGTAGCCTCTTTTGTTTTGATGATGTGTGGAATGCTTAAAGTGCTTTATGAAGTGTGTTGTGCTTTATCTCACAAATGTTGTACCATATGTTGTATAGGGCATGCCGTGACAGTACACACGGAGCACGGCACATCTCCTTCTGACCGGCTCTATGGACCAGACTCCTTCTGGTAGTAGCGGTCCTGCGGACCGAGGGTTGGGTTCTGATCAGCCTCCTGCTGGTCCTATCGGTGGACTGCCACCTTACACGCCCCCGGTCCGTGAGCAGTACCGACCGTCTTCTTCTGCGCAGCATGACTCTCAGGCTGCTCCGCCGACTGATAGGATTGAGCAGCTGATGATGATGATGCATCAGCAGCAGATGCAGCAGCAGCAGATACAACAGCAGTAGCAGCAGATACAGCAGCAGCAGCACCAGCAGCTTATGGCCACTATCGCTGAGGCCTTATCCCATGGTGGTAGTGCGACTCCACCTACGACATCCGCACATCCTGATGAGCATTCTGAGCCTCCTGCTCAGTTTGAAGATGTGCCTCTGCCCACATCCGTCGCGCCTCCTACTGGAGATGTAGGTACACGCGGATTACTCGAGCGATTTCAGCGCTTGAGGCCTCCCTCATTTATGGGTTCTCACAGACCCGAGGAGGCAGAGTTCTTTTAGAGCCATGTGGGCCCACCTTGATGTATATGTTTTATTTAAGCCATTCATCAATTTTAACATATCATTTTAGGCCTTGAGCACAAAAAGATGGTATATTGAAGGCTGAAGTGGACCACACCACATGTGTAACACCTTGAATTTCGAGGGTCAAGCAAAGCTCTATTCTCGAGATCCAGCACATCACTTATGCAATATGGTTAATGATGTTTAGATTTCGCCCATATTAATGAGTTAAACATGAATGAGATTATACTAAAACAGCATATCATACTCCGAATATAATTAAAATTAAGTAAGCGGAAGTCTAAAACATATATATTTAAGCATGTACGTGTTTCGCAACCTCCGAAGTATGAGTATGTAACCAGGCTGAATATATGTACATGTATTATTTCAAAAAAAATAAAATGTAGAAAAGTAGATGTGTCCAACTAAGCTAAATATCCTTATAGTCCCTGCGCATCGGCACGAGGTATACGTCGACCCGCCCGAGAGTTGAAAGTAGGAGAACTCCTCCTCATCCATAAAGTCCTGCTCCGTTGCATAGACTTCACCAGCACCTGCATTTAAACCAGAGTCTAGTTGGTGTTTTAAAACACTATCCCAGAATGGGAGTGAGTGGCCAACTCAGTGGTACTATAAGGCAAAAGTTAACATGTTATCAAGTCAATCAAGCAGTAATGATAAAGCAACAAAACAATCATTTCCTAACTACTCTTGTTAATGCAGGAATGGAGTGCAAGTAATGATGTATGCTCTTGCATTAAAGCTCCCTCACAAGCGACTCCGACAACCTATTTCGCATATGATAGCACTCCCTCAAAATAGTGCAACTTCATCGCCTTTAAAGCACATCCTAACTAATGCAATGCGATGCATGGTCGTGTTAGCTGAGTACTTAATTAAGCTTATTCATACAGCAGGTTTGGGAAGCTAGGGTACCTCCCTTTATATCATTGACCCGAATTGAAGGATCCATCTAGGGTCGTCAATCCTAGTTAAGCACATACGATAGGCAAGTTGTAGGGCATCACTCCTAATGAAAAGCAGTCGATAGGCAAATTCAAAGTTTATACTCGCGGTCACTACGGTGAGGCTCGTCACCTTAGCGTAGGCCGACAGCACGAACACGGTGTCTCATACTACCATGCCCGGTTCAAGAGTCTTAATTGCTCACGGGACATTACGGGGAGGCTCGTCACCCCAGCGTAGGCCGATAGCTCGAACACGGTGTCCCATACCACCATGTCCGACTCATGAGTCTTAATGGATCGTTGTACCATGGTTAAAGTGGGCCTTTACATTGGAGAGGGGTGCCTTAGATTCAAGCAGTAATATCTATACATGGTAAACACACAATATGCCAATCGGTTTGTTAGGCAAGTTCGATTGGTACAGGCACACGTTGACTTAATCAACATGGAGCGCATAAGAACCCCTCGTGGCCTAACCACTGTCGACAATCGTCGTGCGACTCGGATTCGTCGAATTTTCCCAATGTGGCGAGACTAATTTAGCCACCCGAACAGGGACTGTTACCGATTGCCTGGGTTACGTTGCAGCCCCAATCTTACTCAGATGCAGTAAATAAACACATGTGATAATCATTTCAGTATTTGACAACCAATCAAAATAAATTCCTCATTTGAGCATTTCATCGAACACATTGATGACGTTACCAAACACTTGCATTTCATCCATAACTTGCATAGAGGCAAATATGATTACATGAAAGAAACTATACATATGTATAAGGTAATAAAGAATCCTATTTTAATACTCGTAATAAATACAAAACATCAACAATTTCTCATTCAGACAATTTATCAAACACTTAGACTACACTTCACCAAATATATAGACTAAGTTAGTTACAACATATATTTTTGCAATTCCTTATACAGAGAGATCAACGTGCATATGACAATGATTAATCCTAGATCGGTAACCATGGCAAGCACAAATCATATTCAAATGCTCATTCATACATTTCAACAAACACATGGAATGCATCTTTTACTCATCACAGTTCATACATGTATAATATATTGAAAACGGCATATCTAAGACAACACGGTAGCAATCAAGTTAGACATAAATCATTAGCTAACATTGAAAGCGTTGATAGCCGTATCCTAAGCGTTTATAGTCCGCACCTCTCATCGGAATACACAATTCGAACTCGTTCAAACTCTATGTTGCTGAAAATAGAACGTTGAGCACCTAAATGACGTAATAGGTTAGCTAGTTTGATGAATAATCAACCTGGATCTCTAAAACGACATTAGGGTTAGGTTTTCTTACCCAAATCATAGCCAAAACAGGTTGTGTAGTGTAGCGGGACGGAGATTTGGTGCGTGGAGTCGTGGGAGAGGGTTCTTGTAACGATCTCCCAAGACCTCACTTCTCTCTTTCTCTTTCCTCTTCTTTCTCTCTCTCTCTCCCTTAGGGTTTTAAAGAAATTCGTATATGAGAGAGGTGGGGTGATATAAGGGCTATTTATAAGCCCAGAGGTGATGCAAATGGCCCCAGGGCCACTATATACATAGGCTATCCCCTTTGGGCAGCTATTTTTGTCAAACAGGGTTCACAGGGAGGCCCACTACTCACCTACGTCATAGGGTATGTTCCCTGACATGGATCTATGCCAGGACGCGATTTCGGTGCAATCGGAGAAGCCGATCGACCGTGGAGGACCTATGTCAGATCAACAGTCGTACTTACTCAATCGGAGCCACAGTTATACGGATGTGTAGGAAAATTTTCTTTCCCCACGGTGAAGTTTGGTAAAAACTGACGGTCTGAAATCCTCAATTTCATGTGAGAGTGAATGGCCCAACTCACTTAAGTTTCATCTCATTTTCTAAAGATATTCGCGTTTCTCTCACACACTTCACTCAGGGTTTAAGTTGTGCGTTTCTGGATACAATCTGGGCTTGATTCCCACGATGGTTGTCAAGCACAGTAGGATGAACATAGTCCTATAGTTTCGCGGTTATCGACTCTCGTGCGGTCTAGGTCCGATACGAGGTTTCAATTACTACTCCCGAGAGCAATAGGCTCTTGGATTTTTCCTACGTCTTTAAGTGACATTGAGTCGGTGGTATTAATGGTTTTAGGCCTTCTCATTTGTGAAAATGGTGGTCCGAGCTTAATCCACCGATTATCTAGTTTAACACTTAACTAATTTCCGCCTAAATTACGACAGAATACGGTCCTTAGGTGGTTCTGCCTGAGGTGGTACTCAGGTCCTTGTAGGGATTTTTCTGAGATGTCACAATCTACCCCCCTTCAGAAAAATTGTCCCTAAAATTAGTACCTTTTTGTACTCATCGAGGATCTGTGGGTAGTTCTTACGGCTTCGGCTCCTTTCTCAAGTAGCCTTCCTCGGTGTGATGTGTCCATAACACTCACAAGCGTGTGATGTGTCCATACACTTTCACAATAACCTTGTTGGTCTACTTGCTCTTTGCTCTTTCTACTAAACGCGTGTTGGTCGCAATACATAGGTAGCGTCTTCACTTAGCTGTACTTGCTCCCACTTGATAATATGGGTAGGGTCAGGAACATATTTCTTCAGCATCGATACATGAAATATGTTGTGCACACCTACGAGTGGTGTGGGCAAGGCGACACGGTATGCTACCACACCCACTTGGTCTAAAATCTAGAACGGGCCAATGAATCTCGACGTGAGTTTCCCCTTCCTGCCAAAACGAAGTACCCTTTCATTGGGAAAACTTTAAGGAATACATGGTCCCCAACTTCGAATTCCAACTGTCTTCGTCTCGTATCAGCGTAACTCTTTTGCCTACTTTGGACCGTAAGGAGTCCACGCCTGATAATATCGATATTTTCTGAGGTTACTTGCACCAGATCTGGGCCAACCAAGCTCTTCTCACCAACTTCTGCCCAATATTGTGGAGCTTGACATGGGCACCATACATAGCTTCGGAGGGAGTCATGCCAATGTTTGCTTGAAAACTGTTGTTATAAGCAAACTCGGCATAAGGGAGACAGTCATCCCAACTATCCTTGAAGTCAAGTACACGTGCTCGCAACATGTCCTCTCGAGTATTTGATTTACCCGTTCTATCTCTCCATCAGTCTGAGGGTAGAACGCGGTACTGAATTTCAGTTTCACCCCCATTGCTTCTTAGATTTGAGTCTAGAAAATACACGTGAATTGTGTGTCTCGGTCTGACACAATCTTTATAGGAACCCTATGCAATTGTAGTATCTCCTTGATGTACAGCTTGGCTAGATCATCTGCCGAATTAGAAACTCGAATCAGGAGGAATGAGCCGATTTCATCAATCAGTCCATAATCACCTAAATAGAGTCATGCCCCTTTCTCGTCTTTGGTAACCCAAAAATGAAATCCACGGATATGAAATCCCACTTCCACTCGGCTATGGGCATGGGCTGAAGTAAACCTAGGGGTCGACGATGCTCGGCCTTGACTTGTTGGCAGGTGAGGCATCGGGACACAAAATCTGCTATTTGGGCCTTCATGTTGTCCCACCAGTATGAACGCTTCACGTCTTGATACATCTTTGTACTACCCGGATGCATCGCTAACTTTGAATTATGAGCGGCCTACAGAACTTCTCTCCTCAAGTCGTGGAGGTTCGGGACGCATAGGCAACCATGGTACCACAAACCTCTATCTAAGTCAATCCTCCATTCTGATTCTTCATTGTCGCTTGCACGCTCTCTTATCTTCACCAACAACTCATCTTCTTTCTGAGCCACAATGATTCAGTCATTAATAAGTGGCTACACGTGGAAGTATGCGACGCTCTCGAACGGCTCCTCCACTGTCAGCTTTTATTCGAAATCTCGTTCGAATTCCACCATATTCCACTCTTCTATTATCAGTGGGGCTGCAAATTCTCTAGTTTTCTTGTGGCTCAACGCATTGGCCACAAGGTTGGCCTTGCCAGGATAGTAGGAGACTTCAAACTTAAAGTCTTTCAAAGTCTCCATCTAACGTCGTTGCCTCATATTCAGGTCTCTCTGTGTAAAGATGTACTTGAGGTTCTTGTGGTCGCAAAAGAGCTCGAACTCCTCACCGTAGAGGTAATGTCTCTAAAGCTTTAATGCGAAAATGACCGCCGCCAATTTCAAGTCGTGAGTGGGGTAGTTTTCTTTGTGTTTCCTCAATTGTCGTGAGGCATAGGCGATCACCCTATCCTTCTGCATAAGTACACACCCCAAACCGACTCGAGAGGCGTCGGTGTAAATAGTATATTTGACCTCTTGCTCTGATAGTACTAGCACGAGCACAGATGTTAACTTGTTCTTTAATTCTTGAAAGGCTGCCTCTGCTTTCTCATTCCAAACAAACTTAAGATCTTTCCGAGTAAGTTGAGACAACGGTTGGGCTATCTTGGAGAAATCTTTAATGAATCAGCGATAATAGCCGGCAAGTCCGAGGAAACTCCTCACTTTTGTAACCGAGCCGGGCTGCTCCCAGTCTTGCACTGCGGTCACCTTGGCAAGGTCCATGACGATTCCTTCCTTGGAAATCACGTGTCCTAAGAACTTGACTTCTTCCTTCTAGAAGTCGCATTTTCGGTATTGTGCAAACAACTGATTCTGCCTGAGAGTATCAAGGACTGCTCGCCGGTGTTCTTCTTGATCTTTCCAACTATTTGAGTATATCAAAATATCATCTATGAATACGATGACGAATCGGTAAAGATACAGCCAAAATACCCGGTTCAGGAGATCCATGAATACGACTGGTGCATTTGTAAGTTCAAACGGTATCATGAGGAGCTCGTAGTGCCCAAACTGGTCCTGAAAGCTGTTTTCTACACGTCTTCATTCCTGACGCGCAACTGATGATACCCAGACTGTAAGTCTATTTTAAAAAATACTGAGCCCCCTTCAACTGGTCAAACATGTCATCTATCCTGGGCAGAGGATACTTGTTCTTGACCGTGACGTGATTAAGCCTGTAATATCTATACACAACCGCAGCGATCCATCCTTCTTTTTCACAACAACACAGGTGCTCCCCAAGGAGATACGCTCGGCCATATAAACCCGAGTCTAGTAAGTCATCAATCTACTTTCTCAGTTCCTCCATTTCACATGGAGGCATGCGGTACATCGGTAAGGACATCGGTGTCACGCCTGGCAAAAGGTCGATGGTAAAGTCGATCTCGCGCTGAGGAGGTAGTCCAGGGATCGTTCTAAACACGTCCGTGGAATCTTGGACTACAGGCATGTCACCAAGTGACGGACCATCAAAATTTTCTAACAGAGAAGCGTAACAACGAATGCAGTAAGCACAACTAACCTGAATTGGGAAGGTAAAGGTCGTGCTCTTGGGCCCATGGGTTGTCACTAATCTGGTTTCATAGTCAATCTCTGCCTTCATTTAGGTGAGCCAATCCATACCGAGGATGACGTCGTAATGATATATCGTGGTGACAATCAGGTCAATGCACACCATTCTGCTTCCTAAGTTTATCGGGCAACTCTTACAAAGCTTAGTGGCGTTTGTGAAGGTTCCTGCTACGGCGATTACTCTCACCCCAACTATAGGGGTAGTGTTCAGCCCTAATCGCTTGACTGTAGAGTATGCTATCATGGAAATAGTGGACCCGGTCTCCACCAATAAGAATATAGGTGTACCTTGGATGTGAGTAGTGACTTCAAAGGCTAGTGGTACTGTAACCGTTGATTCAGATGCTTCGGCTGCTAGTGCATGTACTCGAGCTCGTTGTGGACGATTGGGTTGCGCTGCCATAGCTCGTTGAGGCAGTCTATTTCGAAATGTGGGAGGTCGGTTGAATGGCTATGCCAGTGGTACAGATCGTAGAGGTGGAGCTGAAATAACATGTGGTGGCTGGCGGTTGACCTTTTGAGGTGGCGTGTAGCCGTTGTCCTTCATCTTTGTAAAACAAAAGGGTTCTGTATGGCCCGCCTTGTTACAATAGGCACACTAAAGATCAAATCGCCTCTGCTGAGCCGGCGGTGCCATTGGCCTGAGAGGCGAGTTCATACGCGGCCTCTTGTCGAGAAACGGCCGGTTCTGTGCTTCAGGTCGAGGCCTCGGGCCCATTGGTATGCATGTTCGAGCCACTCTTTCACCATCCTGCTCAACTCACAGGGACAAGCTCACTTGCTCAACATAGTTGGGAATGCTAGTGCAACACATCTTAGTGTGGATATCAGCTCGCAACCCTTTTGAAAATCGATGCATTCTCATCGGCTCGTTTACCAAATCAAGGAGGATATCTAGCCAGATCCGTGAAATGGTTCCGTATTCTACCACTGTCATCCCCCCCTGTCGGAGGTGGAGGAATTCGCCCTCCTTTTCATTATGGTAAGTGAGGGGGAAATACTTCTCGTGGAAGCGTACTTCAAATTCGTCCCATGTCCACGCAAATCCTGCTGGAACGGTTCGAAGAACACTGTCCCACCACAGGTTAGCTTCCTTCTCAAACATATATGTGACTAGCTCAACTTGTTCCGCCTCTGTACAGTGCAACGGCCTCAACATCTTAGAAATGCGATCCAACCAGTACTCGGCCCTCGGGTCTATGAGTACACGCAAAAGTGGGAGGACGGAGACGTTGAAAGTGTTCGAATGAGCCACTTGCAGTCATAGTCCCAGTAGGCTATACGAGTGGTACCGGCGCGGCCACATTCATGTTTTGTGTGATGACCCCCACTATAGTTGCCAGAACTTGTTGCTGTTGTTGCATTAGGAGCATCATCTGCTCTAACCTATCAGGGGGAGAGGCCGCCTGAGGCATATGTGGTGTCGACGAAGACGCACGGTTCTGACCTAGAACCGGTGGTGCACTCGGTGTTAGCCCATTTGTGGGGCCAGTGACCGGTTGTGAATCCGGCATCGTATCGCTACTTGGACCCAATCTAGGGTCCGTTTGGCTACCACTTGGGTGAGGGGCCCCATCAATCATTCCCCCAAGCGGGAGACGTGCCATGTTCCAAGTAGTTTTAGGAGGCATTCCCTATAACAACATAGGGTGCAACATTTAAAGGATTAGGATAATATCATCCACTTTTTCCAAACATTCTACACATTTCTAAACAAAGGAAGCTTCACGCATTTCATTTAACAAAATTGTCACAGTTATATATGATGTGGTATTACATGCACTATGACAGAGGATGCATGTAAGCTAATTAACAAAAGGTTTCAACACTTACTAACCTAGCATCCAAACTAAGCCTATCCAAGGCCATTACAAAAAAAAAAAAAAAAAAAAAAAAAACAAGAAAAACAAATACATATTCGACTAGTCCTCCGATTCTGGCGAAGGCAGAGGCGCTCCCTTATCCTGCATACAGCACAGGAGGGCCTTTAGGGTGCGAGACATTTTCTTAAACTTTTGCTTCAGGTAGGCCTGATTCTCTTCCAACTTCTGCTTTAAGTCGGCCTAATTTTCCTCAATCTTGCCCATGCGGGCTTCTAGGGCGACCCGGTTATGGCGATCCTCTCGAGCAGTAGGAGGTCCCCCGTCTAATCTTGGGCCTCCTCTTCTTCTTCCTGTCCCTCTTCTCTGCTGCCTTCATCTTCTTCACTGCCTTCCTCTTCTTCGGTTTCTTCTTATATCTCATCTTTGCTCATCAATCCTGTCTTGGCATTGCTTGGGGCCTATTCCCATATTGTTGAGTGTAGTTTCAATGATGAAATGGATAGGGGCGAGATTATCCATATGGAGCCTTAATCTGAAGTTGTGGGTGATCTTACAAATGAGTCGGCCAAATGGGAGGGATGCATCTCCCCCGAGTAGATCGTGCAGTCTTGATATTATTTGAGTCAAGGCGAGAGTAGGCAAGCACACTTTTCTCTCTGTCCAACTCGGTACAGGAAGTCTACCATAAATCTAGTGCATTCTGTGCGGTTGCTCCATTTAGGATACACATTGTACGTGCATATATGGTGGAGCAGGCAGAAATCCTCCGTCATACTTGTCGATGCGAGACTGTTCCCTTGCCTTCAATTAACAAGTTGGCCGCAAAGGGAAGCGAGTGTGGTGGCGATCTCTCCCCCGTACACTAGCGAGATTAGCAATCTCTGGCATTGTCACGCCATGTGAAATCCGGAAATTACTGATTCTTCCTCTTCCTGAATCCCGATCCCCGACTCCGGTGCCGACAGCCTCCCTAGGTACCCCTTCATTCTCGGCTCCTAGCTTCCATACGCCAGATTCCGATCCTGGGATCCTACAAGGAGGATTTTTTTTTTCTTTAGTGTTACATTTAACTCATAATAAGCATAACCACAAGATTACCCATTCACAAGGCATCATCATCACATATCTACTAATATAATCGTTTTGAGTACAATGCTGAAAGGGAAATACATAAATCGAAAATCAAGCTCCAGAAGAAGACCGCTGCACGCTCCAAGATCGCTCACTGCCGCCAACCTAACGCACCTGCACGCATCTATCGTGCATAAGCTTATAGAAAGCTTAGTGGGTGGTGAAGTGTTGTGCACAAGGTAAGTGCCAAGAATGCAATACATGCCATAAATCATATAACATTGGTAATACAGGCAAGATCATGAATCATACGATATCAGAGTAAGCGAAAATACTAGCAATCTATAAGTCCATGAATGCTATCAGCCGTACCAAGGCTATGCGATGCAAAAATATAATAACCAATATACTGAGGAGCAAGATATATCGCTATGCAATGCGAAGACAGTAAGCCAACTACTATATGTTGAGGATGCAAGGCAATATGCAAATCATGCTAAGTTCGTCTAAGCTATATAAGTACAGGAACATAACAACCCAAAATGTCATATGCTGCGGATGTAATGCAATATGCGATGCGAATGAAATGACCATACTGGAGTGTGAAGTCGGGATGATAGTACGTAGTATCGCAGGCTACGGGGTCCACCCACAATGGACTTCTATCCAAACTAGTCCCATACCTGAATTTGGATAGTCAGACTCAACGTGGTAAACTCCTGATCTCAGGTTAGTCGCGCGCCCAACCGAAATCCTTGCCATAACGAAGGTACACACACAATTAGTTGCGCACCACCAGCCCGAGTGGATAGTGAATGAATGGATGAATGAGCATGCAACCCTACTCAATAAGTCCACATATCAGTACGGTTCCTCTCTGGGAAATCACCGGGGTCTATTACACTCCAAACCAAATTGCCGCCCCATCGCGCGCAACAAGTGAGTGGAAGAGACCTCACTATCTGCCTGCCAATATCGGGCCCGGCTCGTCGATAGCGGACCCATTCCTCGAGCTGGTCAGACTCAGCCTAGCATTGCCCCCTCCTCTCGGGCAGGTAAGGCCGCACCCCCTTCCAACCGACCACGACACATTGGGTACGCGGCCGGTAACGGTATACGGCCCTCATTCGCTCATGCATCCACTCGGTCTAGACGTTGGAGCAACCTCTGGAACCAAGAGGGTTTAGGGACTTTCACCCAGGGATATCTATAGCACCCCTGTAGAACAGATTTCCGGTGTCCCATCTGGCCATCCACGAACTACCTGTGGAGGCTACGACCCTGATGTCGCTAGGGCGTATAGTAATCACAGCACACAATGCAGATGCATGAATCATACAATCCAGTCATACCTCAATCCTACGCATACCATGCGCTCATGTGAGATAACCTCCGCCTATCAGGGAGTCTCATAACAACATGCAGATGATGCGTATGGGCATGTATCATGATGCCATGCAGTCACATATTCATAATCGGTATTAATACCGGTATCAATAATCGGTATCACAATCGGCCTCGACAATGTGGACATTTAACCAACATTGCCCCCAAGGAATGGTTCACACAAAGCCAAACATATATGGGCCCACGACCTCACACAAGGCCTAATATATAACCGATGGGCCTTACTCAAGGTTCACATATACACAACAGTGGACCCTGCTCATGGGTCTAATACATATCACAATGGGCTTGCCCCATAGGCCATATATGAATACGTCATAATGAGCCCTACCCATGGGCCATGAAACATCACAATGGGCTTTTGCCGACGGGCCTCAAATATATGACATGTGGACCCTACACATGGGTCTC
>JAJHSJ010000001.1:38782747-38847863 GCA_021015155.1 Magnolia officinalis
ATGATGAATGTCCACATTCATAACAGGCCTTGCATGATAGACAAGCCACTTTGAAGTTGGTTCACTTGATAGATAGACCACATCGAAGGTTGGCTCCATTTGATGGACTATCCACATCCAATGTGAGACATAATGGCTAGCCCAAATGTCTTACATCATAAAGATGGTAACTATCCTTTTTTTTTTTTTTTTAAAGGGCATGGTTTATTTACAATAAAATCCACCAAAAGCTACTATCTCAGCTTCTATTATTATAATAGAGTTGTTGTAATTTTAAAAATAATATTAAATATCCCTTTAAAAAATTTATTATTTAAAGGTTTTAACAAATATATTTAAAAAGAGACGATAAATACACGGTAAACGGTAATTCTTCCTATTTCACATGTTTGAAAATTTCATAGGAATTCAAGTCTTTGAAATTGGTTCAAAAGAGGTAACTTTAATTTTTGAACCGCATGATAATGCGTATGATATATCCATTCCGTCCATCTGTTTTACTACAATATTTTGAAGCATGAGACAAAAAATGAAGTAGATCTAATACTCAAGTGGCCCACGCCAAAAGAAATAGTGGACCCACAAAGTTTTAACGGTCAGTATTTAATTTTCTTTTTCATATGATGTGGTCCACTTGAGTTTTAGATGTGCCTCATTTTTTTTTAACTCATACTATAAATTCAACCGGAATAATGGATGAATAGTGTGGATAAGCAAAATGCATCATAGTGGGACCCATGGGTATTTTGCAATATTTTTGGTTTTTGTGTCATACAGTAAATAGTCAAATCAGATATAATATAAATGTAAAGGGAAATAATAATTATTTTTTTACACGGTATTTACCATTTCACCCGGTAATCAAGCACGCCTAAATAAAAGCTTTTTTATGTTTTAAAACAGTGATTTTATCAAAACCAACGTATTTTTCAAAGGAGCTTATAAGTGGATAAAATAACTCTTACTTGAAAAGCTATCGTTGGATAAGAATAGAGATGCAAAACGAGCCGGAGTCGTTGGAACTGGTAGAGAAGTACGAAGCAGATCAGCTTAATACCCGTGAGTTTGAAATGTTTATCAATCAACTCTAGATGTGACATACGTGAGACAGATGCAAGCTGCTCCCAACGTGGATCCGTCCGCAGACATCCGCCACACGTTGAGAGCAAAGTTGTTTTGGCGAAAGAGTCGTGAAAAGATGGGGCGGCCCACCTGACGCGCGCAACAGCTAACACACGGACGGTCGCGGATTAGGGGAGTGGCAGGTAGTGGGTGAGTTGCTGATCGCGGGGCCATCCTCATGTATATGTTGTATATCCAATCCGTCCATCAGCCTTTTCAGCTCATTTTGAGACATGGTCCCAAAATAAAGTAGATCCAAATTTCAATTGAACCACACCAAAGGAAACTGTGGGATTGAACGCCCACCGAGCAAATATTCCTAAGGCCCAATGTAACTTTTATTTTGCATCCAACCTGTTGATAAGGTCACAGAGACCATATTTTAAGGAGAAACACAAATATCAGTATCATCCAAATCTTTTGTGGCCCACAAGAAGTTTTCAATGGTCAATGACCATTATTTTATATGATGTGGCCTACTTGAGATTTGGATCTGCTTCATTTTTGGCATATGCCTTAAAACGAATTGGAAAAACAGATTGATAGAGTGGATATACAATACATACATCAAGGTGGGCCCACGGTCACTGACTAACCCACTAAACTGTTAGTCGGGACTCACCCAACCCGCGCCTAACAGAGACAAGTAGGCGTGGGACCCACCTGAGGGGCGTCAGAGTTCTGATTTTCTTGCAAGTCGAGTTAGGCGAACGGCTCGTGATATTTCTTTGGCATCTCTACACAAACGGTGAGGCATCACGCCGTCCTTCGTATGCGCCCGTGACTAAGGTGGCCACACCACAACCAATAATGAATATAAGACACTAACCATATCGTATCTAAAAGCTTTCTGTATCATGTTTAGATATCACCGTGATGATTGGTGGACTGTTTAGGATTATCAGTTTTATATTCTTCCATTAGATCACAAGTATATTCTTCCAAAGATCCAAGAGGCTACATATTAAGCAGAGATGAAGAAATGCATATGTTCACCATATGCAATGAAATGCTATATAAAGTTCTATAATAAATGATGTTACGTTGTTTAAATATAAAGAAAGTGAATAGTTTATTACAATAAGATCATTCAGGTGAATGCGGAGCTCATCGTGTTAGTAAAATTTATTTTATTGTGTGACTATACTATAGTAAACTCTACGAGGCCCACCATGATGTATGTGCCTTATTTATGATGTTCATCTATTTTATTTTATTGCTTCCGCCTATGAACCCAAAATTCAAGCATATCCAAATTTCAAATGGACTATAACACATGAAAATAGTAGAGATAAATTTCGAGTGAATTACACATGAGAGAACAGTGGGGAGTGGGGATAATGACACTCACCATTAAAACCTTCCTAAGGCCCACCATAATGTTTATTAGCCATCCAACTTATTCATAAGTTCACATGGACTCAGACAAAGGAAACAGAGATACAAAATCCATGCAAAACTTATGTGGTGGTTAAGAAGTTTTCAAAAGTAGGCTTTAATCTTTTTATTTTTTAATTGGGTGGTTCACTTGAAATTCAGATTTACATTATTTTTAGGCTGAAATATAAAAATAAATAGACGGATGAATAAAACATCTCTAAAATGAGTTATAAAAATAAATAGACAGGTAGATAAAACATATATACCACGGTTAGCCACCTCGTGCCACAGGCAAATCCCCTATCCAACTTGGAAAAGTTGCAATTTCAAATCTCGCGTCACGACTCTTCCTCCCGTCTCGGGAGTGGATTAGGGCGTGTTTGGAAGGTGGGAATAGACAGTATTATGTGGGATGAGTTTTAAAAAATATAATGATGGGCTTTGATAGGGAATTATCTTACAATGCGAGGGATTTTGTAATTCCATGGGATCCTTTGTCATGGTGTTTGGATGGCATGGGATGGAAGGGTTTCAACAACTCCCAGTTGGTGCTATGTGGGCCCCACCATGATGTATGTGTTTCATCCATGCTGTCCACCTATTCTTCCATGTCATTTTATGGTATGAGCCCAAAAATGAGTTTAATCCAAATCTCAAGTAGACCGCACATTTGGCCTTATGAGGTTTTTAATGGTGTAATTCAATCACTACTGTTTTCCCATGGTGTGGTCCACCTGAGATTTGTATCTACCTCATTTTTGGATCAAGTCCTAAAATTATATTTCAAAATGGATGAACGACACACATATATTATGGCGGGGTCCACCTAGCACCGACCACTAACCACACGAAACCCAAAGTAGGCCGACACTGCTTCCAAGAAGACCTTGCAAACCCACTTCCAACGTAAGTATCAAACAGGCTCAAGCTAAAATTCATGAGTTTCATAAAGCCACTCTCACTTACTTTCATCTATTCTCAACGTCCAAACCTTGATGAATTTATTCTAGAGCCATCTGGTACATCCATTTCTCCAAATTATTTTAAAAGAATGTCTCAAAAATAAAGCAGATCTAAGATGATATATATTATATTATAGGAAATAATGGTGATGGACCATTAAAAACTTAATAGGTACAAAAGTTTTGGATGAACCTTATATTTCTTTTGTTTTTTGTTTTTTGTTTTTTACCTTACTTACAAGTTTATGTGACCTCATCGAATGGAAAATAAACATTATTGAAACATTACTCTGGGTCGGAATAAGTTTTTAATGGTGGGGCGTCCAGTCACCAATGAATTAGTATAGTCTACCTTAGAGTCGGATCTACTTCATGTTTGGCCATGCCTTAAAATAATACGGAGAAACGGATGGACGGTGTGGATATAGAATACAAGTACCAAGGTGGACCCACGCTAAAGGCCGCACCGTCTTGGGTGAGGCCGGACCCACCTAACACGCTTCCATTAGTTCGGGCGGATGCGGATTTCCCGCGGAAGCCTTTTGCACCGAGTTCCTGGACAAGGATGCTTGGTGGGGCCCACCGTGATGTTTGTAAGAAATCCACCCCGTACATCCGTTTTTCAAGCTCATTTTAGGAAATGTGATAAAAAATGAGTTGGATCCAAAACTCGAGTGGGTCACATGAGAGGGAAATTTGGGGAAAGAAATTCCACCGTTGAAACCTTCCGGGGCTCCAACTCGACGTTTCTATGCCATCCAAACCGTTTGTAAGGTCAATACAACTGGGATGAAGTGAAAACATAAAAACTATAGCATGGTACAAATCTTTTATGGCCATAAGATTGTTTCAACGGTGCTCACTAAATACCCACTGTTTCTTCTTGTGTGGCGCACTTGAGTTCTGGATCCACCTCATTTGTTATATAATTTCATAAAATGATCTCAAAAAACGGATGAACGGAATAGATTTCTCACAAACATGGCAGTGGCCCCACTGACTGAAGGTCCCACTCTGATGTATTTTCATTAAAAATCCGACTCCTAGCGCGGTTCGGGTGGTTCGAGGTGGGTGGGAATTGGGATCCCTGACCGAAGGTCCCACTGTGATGTATTTTCATTACATCCACACCGTCCATCTATTTTGAAAGCTCATTTTATAACATTATCTAAAAATGAAGTAGATCTAAATCTTAGGTGGACCATTTTATAAAAAACAATATTGATTGAATCCCCATTATTAAAAAATGAATAGGGGCTACCAGAACGATTATTTACCATCCAACCTGTTGATAAGGTCAAAAATACCTAAATGAATAGACCACACAAATATCAGCTTGATCCAAAACTTTTTTGGCCCACAAGAAGTTTTTAATGGTTGATTACCACTGTTTCCTGTATCATGGTCCACCAGAGATTTTGATTTCCTTCGTTTTTATCTTAATAGACGAAAATGAGTTTTAAAAACGGATGGACGGCGTGGATATAATACACGTATATCACAGTGGGCCCCATGATCAGGGATCCCACCTACCTCCGTTGATCCGGTCGCCTCATTCTAACGTGGAGAGGCTGCTCCGACGTCAAATCCCCTGCACTTGCTCTCGCTTCCTTCCTATTTATTTTTCAAATAAATGCTTTCGACCTGTTTGCTCTTTTGCTTGCGCGACGCTGAGATTGCTGCTATTGTAAAAACGAGTGCAGAGAAGATGCTTCCTTCCTTCCTCGGCAGAACTTACGGTGCCTTCCCAAATCTCAAACGC
Source organism: Magnolia officinalis (assembly GCA_021015155.1). NCBI lineage: Eukaryota > Viridiplantae > Streptophyta > Magnoliopsida > Magnoliales > Magnoliaceae > Magnolia > Magnolia officinalis. The sequence goes on from JAJHSJ010000001.1 coordinate 38,787,974, forward strand.
ATTCTCTTCCATGGACGCGAAAAGATCAGTAGCAGCAGTTGGAGGATGATGAGTAATGTTCCAGAAAGCACGGTGTATGGTGGCCCAAAGCCTCAGAATCATGAAAAGAGAGTGACTCTCAACCATCTCAAGCAGAAGCACCTCAAGGGCCAACCCATCACAATGGTAACCGCCTACGACTACCCGTCGGCCGTACACCTAGACCAGGCCGGCATTGATATCTGCTTAGTCGGCGACTCCGTTTCCATGGTTGTCCATGGTCACGACACACCCCCTGCCTATCACCCTCGACGAGATGCTTGTTCATTGCCGTGCTGCGGCTCGTGGCGCCAGGCGTCCGTTACTCGTCGGCGACTTGCCTTTCGGCACGTATGAATCCAGCTCCAATCAGGTATAGAAAAAGGAAAGAAAATTAAAATTAAAAAAAAAAAAGCTTCTCTTTTATGCTCTCTCTAAAGTTAGGTTTATGATGAATAGGCTGTTGATACTGCGGTGAGGGTGCTGAAGGAAGGGGGCATGGATGCAATCAAGCTAGAAGGAGGGGCGCCTTCTAGAATTACAGCGGCGAGGGGGATTGTAGAAGCTGGAATTGCAGTCATGGGGCATGTGGGACTCACTCCGCAGGCGATTAGCGTCCTTGGCGGGTTCCGGCCTCAGGGACGAAATGTCGCCAGTGCCATCAAGGTTGTCTTCTTCCTCCAAGGGTTTTTTTTTTTTTTCCCTGTGTCTTGCTGATTGTTGGTTCCTGCAGGTTGTGGAGACAGCAGTCGCTCTACAGGAGGCTGGATGTTTCGCAGTTGTGCTAGAATGCGTGCCTGCACCTGTAGCTGCAGCTGCAACCTCTGTCCTTCAGATCCCCACCATAGGCATTGGAGCTGGCCCTTTCTGCAGCGGCCAGGTTAGTTGATTTTCAGCCTTTCTGCTATAATAATACCATCAGGAAGGCATCTTTCTTTCTTTTCTTTTCTTCTTTTTACTGTTGGAAGAAAGTGGATTCATTTGTTACTCTGGCGAAGCATGATATTCCATACACTTGCACATAAAAATTGTTCACGCGACATGTACCTTAAATTTGACTGTCCAAATAGTGGGACCCAGCGTAGGTAGGGCATAGTCCTAGAATGTTTGATCGATTCATCCTGACCCTAAATTAATGGACATCTGCTTATTGAATTTGGACAGTTGAGTATTTTCTGCATTAACCATCCATTAGATGTCTGCCGGGGAGCAGATATGATCACGTTTTCAGTGAATTTTTGGTATGCTACTCATCTTGCCGGTTTATGATCGATTTGGGCTGAGCGTAAGGAAAGGTATTTTTGCAATCCTCAATGGTGCCCTGATGAGATTTTCAGGTGAGCGAATGTGGATGTCTTATCTGGAGCATTGTTTCTGGAGCCTTTTGCCTCCATTTATGGAGCATTTTGATTCTTTTTTATCTTGCTTGCAATTTCTCTTTGGTGATACCTTTCAAAAAAAAAAAAAAACAAAAAAGCTCTTTGGTGATCTCTCATCATCTCTCTTTTTCTTAATAAAAGTGGTGTTAGCTCTAAAAAAAAAGTATCTTTTATTGCAATCATGCATGCATGTGGAGCATCAGACTTCGCCAGAGTAACAAAATTTTTCTGCAGAAGAAAGGGCCAATTCATTGTACTGAATACACAACATTTATTTATTGGTGACAACTCGTCCGCTATGACGTAGTCACGTATGTGAATCCAAGCTGTCCAAATCGTGGGCCTGTTGTGGATAAACATATCATAAAAATATGAAAAATTCACTGATTCAAAGGCCTTAACCTTATTTTGACTTTTCAATTTGGATAACTGGTTGTCTTTTTCTGAAGCATCCATTTGAATGGTTAGGATCCATTACCAAACCAAAATACCGAATAGATGCTTCACGGTTTCATCATAGATTCGTGCAATTAGGACCAAATCACTATGGTAGTTGCCAAATATTATTATCATCTACATATTATTAGATATCAGGTTAATCTCTAAGGTGTGGGGACTGTTGAAATTTGTAGACACGTACCTGGCTGCCGAAATCGTGAATTGAATTGATGTGGAGAACCCTTGATTTATTTGAGAGTCATACAACCATTCTAGTACTCAATCGTGATCTCAAGCAAATTACTTAGTTGCCTTATCCAAACACTGGCCATAAATTTCTGCTGCAACACTTACTGTGGCTCCCTTTTAAGGTCTCTCGATCTGCATGCTAAACTCTCACATAAACCTCAGTTAGATTTTGATGGATTCCCTCCCGTTTGCATGTCTTTGGTGATGAATGCACACAAATAGCGTAACAAACAGATGCATGCATCGGATATTACCTGATGGATGGGAACTCGAGTTGTGTTAAATGAACCTTTTTGTTCCCAATTATGCATATCTAGTGAAGTGGGTGCCTGTGTTTGTTCCAGCCTTCCAGGGTGCATGGATCAAGAGGCATTCTGGTTTGTGAGTTTATGACACTCTTGTCATAGTTGGATTTCAACTAATAAGAGGTTCTGAAGTTGTGATTCAAGTCTGGAGGCTGATGTAGATATTTTTTTTTATCCTACAATCAAATTTGGTGTGTTCTATGGTTCATGGGGGGTTTGTGGATGCTTGTGCTTTCTTCTTGGCACCATCTGAAAGAAAAGAAAAGGATTTAAGTGAAAAGAAGCAAGGGCTGTCAACAGGTCGGGTTCAGGTTGGGTCCTATAGTACTTGTTCCTGACTTAACTGGTTAACATCTTACTGGGTCTTAGTCACTTTCGTGCCCGAGTCTCATTCTTGAGGACCCGGACCCAGATCCAATCGGGATCAGCTACCTATTGGGTACCCAATGGTTCTTTAAATCTTGATTTCTAGTTGGGCCACCTGATGGATGGATTAGATCAAACACACATTTGCCACTTGGACATATGCATGGTGTTGTAAATGGGCTGTCTTACCTGCGTATGGCTTAGGTTTTTTTTTTTTTTTTTGGGGGGGGGGGGGGGGAGGGAGAGGTAATGGCTTAGGTAACCTCATTTGGCTGCTAGATTAGTCATGGACCAATTTTAACCAGGTCCAAATTGGTGGACCCGACCAGACCCAAATGACCAGGTCCTAATTCCTGAAAGGACAGAACTGAACCCAATCCATTTTCACGTCAGGTGCAAAAAATTGGAATTAGACCTGTTAAAATCGGGTGACATCCATCCGGTACCTACAGCTCCGGATACCAACTGACAAGCGACAACCCAACAGAAGTCATTTGCAGAGGTCACTTAGGATGGGTATGAGTTTCATGTTGGGGTCCCTTGACAAAATGCATTACATGTCATCTGTATGAAGGGCATACATGAACTCCTCATTTATGTGAGGGACCAAAAAAATTAATTCTCAGGCTCAGCTGTGAGGCTAATCCTTGAGCCCCTCGATTGTGTAAACCTATTAAGCCTTTTGCTTAGATTCATCCTGAAGGGTTGTCATCGCGTGACTGCTCCCTCAAAGTTAAATAACCCATGGAGCGACAATGAAAATATATCGGTGCTCATTTGGATTCTCGTATTGGTCAATCTGCAATTGGCCAATGCATGAAATTTAAACTGGATTGGCTAAAAAAAAAAAAGAAAAAAAGAAAAAGAAAATTGAAGTTCATTTATTGGCCAATCCTGGATTGACTAATACAAGGATCCAAATGGGCCCTTAGTTTTAACATGTCAAATGACTAACATAGCTGCATGTTACGAAATTCTGGGGAGGGCAGTTAGATGCTGATCCCAGAGTAACATTTTGACGTTCTATTGGTTTTTACTGGTCAACCACTTAATGTGGATGTATATTGTTACAACATGCAGGGAATGGCCATAGATGCGTATCCCAAAACATTTGTTCCCATGGCTGTTTTCCTTTACAACTCTTGAAATCATTGTACTAACCTTCCTATAGTTTTAGCATGCATGGAAAGACAAGCGGAATTTTTTTACCGATAAAAGTAAGTTGAATTTTTCAATGAGTTTGACTGAACTCCTATCGTGGATTGAGCGAATTCTCTTGATCCTGTTTTCTAGTGTTTTCAAGGCTAGGTGAGCTCTTTTGGGGAAACCACAGTTTACTCCTGCTATTAATTTTTCATCTAAGCGATGTTGAGGTCACCAATTTTCCCTGTGGACATGCCCACACTCAACTCAAATTTCTTTTTTTTTTTTTCAAAAAAATCTTCTCTTTTTAATACATCAGAGATGTCAGATGGTATGGACAAGTCTCATACATCAAGGGCCACATACACGCACTTACTTCTTGGTCATCAATCCTCTATTTCCTGGAAGAGGTATTAGATGATACGTAGCTTTCATCTTTGCACAGTTTGCATAGGTTCCCAGTTCTGACTTCTGACAAGCGGGGACCATGGTTTGGTAATCCAGATCGTTGGTCTATTGTGCCCCCCAAGGGTGGATTATACCTCAAAAAGACAATCGTAACCATTTGATTTGTGGCCCACTGGTAGATGGAGTAAGGGTAGAAATGCAACAGTCCACATTCAACTAAGAATGGTCCTAATGTTGTTCTCTGGATCTTCTAGTCCAGGAGATTCTTGAGCATGCTCCATCAATAGTGGGACTCTAGAGACCCATCCTCTGGATTCGTAAAGCACAGGGCCCACTTGTTAGAACAGAAAACTGGTGTATAGTTTGCAAATATCTGAGCCACACATCATATAATTCCTCTTCCTAGAGAGCCATGTCCTCTAGGATGCTATCTTAGTAGCTATACAACAGACAACCGTAGGTTCAGCTCTTTAGTCCTCGGGGTCCATCCTATAGTTTGTAACATTGGGTGCACTTGGATGGGTTTTTTCTCAATGGCTTCCTTTTCAGTACTCATCAATGGGTTACTGGCTGGTTGATTCTCTAGCTATCTCTGTTTAAGAGAGGGAAACCCCCTTTCTCTATTCCTGCTGTGATTATGGTAGAAGGGCTGAGTCAGATGTTTCGGAAAGTAGATGAGGTTGGAATCTTAAAGGGCTTTCTTGTAGGTCCGGCCTTCTCTATTTCATACCTACAGTTTGCAGATGGCATGTTGGTTTTCTGTGAAGCTGAATCTGAATGAAATTCTCAGGACTTGGGGCTGCTCTATCAACAGAGAAAATTTTGAAAAGTTGTTGGCAACTTAGCGAAGGTGCTACCTCTCTTTTGGGGCTCGTATAACCCTCATCAAAGTAGAGCTGGCGAATCTCCATGTTTACTTTTTATCCATGTTCAAGAGTCCGGGTGTGGTAGCTAAGAACTTAGAAAAAAATTAGCATGGCTTTTTATGGGAAGTAAAGAAAGAGTTAGCAAAAGGAATTTCACTTAGTAAGCTGGGAGGAGGTTCAAAAATCAAAGACCGTCAAAAATAAAATAAAAATAAACAACAAGAAGGATGTTTGGGTTTGGGTAGAATTAGGGAGAGAAATTCAAGACTTCTGCAAATGGTGGTGGAGGTTCAAAGTCGAGAAAGGAGGCCTGTGGAGGAGAATCATGGGAAAAAATCATCATCATCTAAGCATTATCCTAATCATAGAAGAAAAGTACAGTCTCCAAAATAGAGAATGGGATCCAAATTGTGCTAATAGTAGGGAAAGTTTGGAATTTTGGCTAAACATTTGTAAGCTGGGTGACTCTAAAGAGGGGTGTAAATGGAAAGGTGGGTTTGACACTCATAATCAGGAATCAGATTCAAGGTAAATATAGGGTATAGAATCCAGTTTTGGGAAGATATATGGCTGTGTGATTGCTCATTGGCTGAAATTCTTTGGATCTGTACAGAATCGCAGTGACCAGAGATTCCTCAGTGAGAGACAGCATGGTTTTCTTGGGTGGCAAGCTGGTCTGCAACATCGAGTTTCACTGAAAAAGAGATGAACAAATCACGAGGTTTGCCATCTTAATGATGTTGAATCTTCGATAGAAAAGATTGGGAAGACGATCGAGGCAGATATCTGCATACAGGCTCTCAATCCTAATAGTTTTAGGGGGATATTGGTGTCTATCATCTTAAGGAACTGGAGAGACATTATCTGGAGTAAACAGGCCAACTGAAGTCAGCATGATCAGCTGGCCTTCATCATCATATGATTGTTGGTGCTGCAGGGTACTTGGATTTAGGAATCTGAAATGAGGGTCCTATGGGATGGAGGTGTTGTCTGCTGGAAGATGATAAGTGGAAGGTGATGATTGTTTTTTCAGGCCCAGTCAAAGTGATGACTGACTATCAGCCTGCTTTCTCTGCTCTCAGGGAGGCTGTGTTGGTCTGTCATGCCCATTTCAGCGTATCTCTATGGAAGGGAGTCTCTCATAGTCATTATGTGGGCCAAAGGTAAGGAGCAAGGAATCTTGTAATGGTAGCGGTGGCTGTAATGGCCAACTTTAAAACCGTCACTGTTATAGGGCCATAATGGCCAACTGTAAAACCGTTACCCTTACAGGGCTGTAATGGCCAACTGTAAAACCGTTACCATTACAGGGCCATAATGGCTGATTTTTTTAGCAAAAAATCAAGAAGAAAAAAAAGAGAGGGAAAATTGCAAATATTGGGAGGATTCCAAATACGTATTCCTTCATGGTTTTGAACATGTTTATGATGGTGTAACAGTCCACTATTTGGTAAGAATATTTTCTTGGAATAGGTGCCACATATTTATAATAAATAGAGTCAGAGGGAAAGATCATTTCAATGAAACCTGAGGATGACTGTAATGCAGAGGCATTTTCACACCGGGCTCGAGTGGGGTCTCCTGTGGGATGCAGGGGCACACTCGGGGTGGGTGGGGCCCACGGGGGAGGTCTCGTGTTCGAGACTCCTCACTGAGGGTGATTAATGCGCATTTCACACCGGGCTTGAGTGGAGTAGCCTGTGAAATGCGGGGACACACTCGGGGTGGGCAGCCTGTGTGAGGCAGTACCCATGTGATTTGGGGCCCACGAGGGAGGTTCGGCCGAGGTCCTAACCCATGAGATGTGGGGCCTGGGCTATGAGATTAAGGGATTAATTCGCCATACTATAACAGTTCGAGCTTTTAGACCAAGTGGTTAATTGTCCTGCATCAGACTGATTACGATCATCATTGCTATTGGGCATCTGCTATGTCGAACCCGAGCAAGAATATCCACTAGTGGTAGACGTATACCCATAGTTATAGCCAGTGTTCGCAATATCGGTATCGCACAATGTATCGCACCCTTGGGATACAGATACGTATCGGTTATCGCACGGGATATATCGTTTGTATCGCATAGTTTATCGCACTTTTTGAGAAACATGGGGAAACATTGGGAAAATGGTTGAATTTTTTAATGAAACTTTGGGGATTGTTAAAAAGGCCCTTAATACACACTTTTAAATCATAACATCTCAAAAAAAAGATGCACATAATAAATTTCCTTTGTATAGGGTCCTAAGTTATGCGATGTTTAACTGAACTAATTCAACTATATTTAAATTGAATGCATGATATTTATAAATATACATAGTCATGTATGAAAACACAACCAATTCATTGAAAAACAAAATAAGAACTGAAGAAGTAAAATCTGATAAATATACATTTCTTTGATGAGGACTAGTTGTGGTTTAGACCCACATAGAGTTGCGTGGTGGCTCATAATCATCATCTCCATCTCGACGTGGCTGGGCATAGTACCGCTGCTCCACTAATCCACAATATTGTACCCAGGTCATAGAAGAGTGGTACCAGTTAAGATACTCCCTGACATAACGCTGGTACTCATCCTCTCCGAACTGAAATAATACGCCCATTCGTGGGTACTGCGTAATCGTCACAGTCTGTAACTGATATGGATCTGGAAAGGGCAGATATGAAGCTCGTTGGTATCCATATTGTTGGCCATATCCATACTGCTGCTCATATCCTTGCCAATATGCAGAAGTGAACTCTTGACCAGGGTTGAAAAATGATGTGCCGTAACTGCTAGAGTCACTCGTCGCATATCCACTAGGTCCATATCCATGCCCATGCTGTGGCACAGAACTCGAGCTACTCTCCAGTGTTTGTGATCCAGATTCATGTTGTGGCCTGTAGCTCGAGCTCCCCTCCCTCGTCCGTGATCCAAATCTGGAGCCACCTCGCCTGCCACGAACGCTTGTGTCCCTCATGCATTTTGCCAGCAGCTCTTCCTCAAAATCAGAAAGTTTATGAGTCTTCTTTTTCTGCAGTAGCTTTTGACGCGTGTATGTCTTATTGTAAACAAGACGAGGTCGTGGTTCTCCTGGACGAGAACCATGGTCAGCGTCCTGCGTGGAATGATCGAAATTCTCCTCCCCGGTAAAAGGGCTAAGAGGCCTCTTATCCTGACTCCCACCCGCGTCACCACCATCATCATCACCATCATCATCATCATCATCATCATCATCATCATCATCCTTACTGTCATCAGAGTCATCGTCACCCTTATCGCCGCCACCATCATCACCGGACTCATTTCCCGCATCACTCTTTGACTGAGTCTCGGTGTCAGACAATGTTTCCCCACCACGTGTCCCTCGTGATAGTGAATGCCGCGGGCTGCCCTCCGGACTCCTCGTTAATGGGTCGAATGCCTTATTAGGAGACCTCTGTTGCTCCACATGTTTGTCAACATCAATCCCTTGTGTCTCTGCTTCTGCCGCAATATGTGGCTCTGGACGCCCATCCGAGGTATCTAAGTCATCCGACCTAACCCACTGGTAAACTATGTCATCCTCCGCATCCTCAGCATATGCATGCTGTCCGACCGTCATCAGGTCTAGTGGGTCTTCCTGTGCTTTTCTTCTTCCTTCCGAGCGGAGCAACCTCTCTCGTAACTTCATATTGTAGTGACAATACACTAGCTTCTGAAGCCTCTCATACCCTATTCTGTTACGTTTATTTGTATGTATGAGGGAGAATGTACTCCAATTCCTTTCACAGGGTGACGAGGACACCGTCTGTGCAAGTACACGGACAGCCAATCGTTGTAAAACCTCACAGTCAGTCCCATACATGGACCACCATTCGCCTGCGTATCATAAGATTCTTTCATTATCCTAAAATTTTCAAAATAATATAAATGTTAAGTTTACTACAGTGACTCACATGGCATCATGGCATTCCTTGACTTCACCGCAGGGTGACACCCAAACATCCCAACTGCGTCGCGGAATTTAACAATCTGTCGAGTGGGGTCTCCTGTGGGATGCAGGGGCACACTCGGGGTGGGTGGGGCCCACGGGGGAGGTCTCGTGTTCGAGACTCCTCACTGAGGGTGATTAATGCGCATTTCACACCGGGCTTGAGTGGAGTAGCCTGTGAAATGCGGGGACACACTCGGGGTGGGCAGCCTGTGTGAGGCAGTACCCATGTGATTTGGGGCCCACGAGGGAGGTTCGGCCGAGGTCCTAACCCATGAGATGTGGGGCCTGGGCTATGAGATTAAGGGATTAATTCGCCATACTATAACAGTTCGAGCTTTTAGACCAAGTGGTTAATTGTCCTGCATCAGACTGATTACGATCATCATTGCTATTGGGCATCTGCTATGTCGAACCCGAGCAAGAATATCCACTAGTGGTAGACGTATACCCATAGTTATAGCCAGTGTTCGAAATATCGGTATCGCACAATGTATCGCACCCTTGAGATACAGATACGTATCGGTTATCGCACGGGATATATCGTTTGTATCGCATAGTTTATCGCACTTTTTGAGAAACATGAGGAAACATTGCGAAAATGGTTGAATTTTTTAATGAAACTTTGGGGATTGTTAAAAAGGCCCTTAATACACACTTTTAAATCATAACATCTCAAAAAAAAGTTGCACATAATAAATTTCCTTTGTATAGGGTCCTAAGCTATGCGATGTTTAACTGAACTAACGCAACTATATTTAAATTGAATGCATGATATTTATAAATATATCATAGTCATGTATGAAAACACAACCAATTCATTGAAAAACAAAATAAGAACTGAAGAAGTAAAATCTGATAAATATACATTTCTTTGATGAGGACTAGTTGTGGTCTAGACCCACATAGAGTTGCGTGGTGGCTCATAATCATCATCTCCATCTCGACGTGGCTGGGCATAGTACCGCTGCTCCACTAATCCACAATATTGTACCCAGGTCATAGAAGAGTGGTACCAGTTAAGATACTCCCTGACATAACGCTGGTACTCATCCTCTCCGAACTGAAATAATACGCCCATTCGTGGGTACTGCGTAATCGTCACAGTCTGTAACTGATATGGATCTGGAAAGGGCAGATATGAAGCTCCTTGGTATCCATATTGTTGGCCATATCCATACTGCTGCTCATATCCTTGCCCATATGCAGAAGTGAACTCTTGACCAGGGTTGAAAAATGATGTGCCGTAACTGCTGGAGTCACTCGTCGCATATCCACTAGGTCCATATCCATGCCCATGCTGTGGCACAGAACTCGAGCTACTCTCCAGTGTTTGTGATCCAGATTCATGTTGTGGCCTGTAGCTCGAGCTCCCCTCCCTCGTCCGTGATCCAAATCTGGAGCCACCTCGCCTGCCACGAACGCTTGTGTCCCTCATGCATTTTGCCAGCAGCTCTTCCTCAAAATCAGAAAGTTTATGAGTCTTCTTTTTCTGCAGTAGCTTTTGACGCGTGTATGTCTTATTGTAAACAAGACGAGGTCGTGGTTCTCCTGGACGAGAACCATGGTCAGCGTCCTGCGTGGAATGATCGAAATTCTCCTCCCCGGTAAAAGGGCTAAGAGGCCTCTTATCCTGACTCCCACCCGCGTCACCACCATCATCATCACCATCATCATCATCATCATCATCATCATCATCATCATCCTTACTGTCATCAGAGTCATCGTCACCCTTATCGCCGCCACCATCATCACCGGACTCATTTCCCGCATCACTCTTTGACTGAGTCTCGGTGTCAGACAATGTTTCCCCACCACGTGTCCCTCGTGATAGTGAATGCCGCGGGCTGCCCTCCGGACTCCTCGTTAATGGGTCGAATGCCTTATCAGGAGACCTCTGTTGCTCCACATGTTTGTCAACATCAATCCCTTGTGTCTCTGCTTCTGCCGCAATATGTGGCTCTGGACGCCCATCCGAGGTATCTAAGTCATCCGACCTAACCCACTGGTAAACTATGTCATCCTCCGCATCCTCAGCATATGCATGCTGTCCGACCGTCATCAGGTCTAGTGGGTCTTCCTGTGCTTTTCTTCTTCCTTCCGAGCGGAGCAACCTCTCTCGTAACTTCATATTGTAGTGACAATACACTAGCTTCTGAAGCCTCTCATACCCTATTCTGTTACGTTTATTTGTATGTATGAGGGAGAATGTACTCCAATTCCTTTCACAGGGTGACGAGGACACCGTCTGTGCAAGTACACGGACAGCCAATCGTTGTAAAACCTCACAGTCAGTCCCATACATGGACCACCATTCGCCTGCGTATCATAAGATTCTTTCATTATCCTAAAATTTTCAAAATAATATAAATGTTAAGTTTACTACAGTGACTCACATGGCATCATGGCATTCCTTGACTTCACCGCAGGGTGACACCCAAACATCCCAACTGCGTCGCGGAATTTAACAATCTGTTGATAGCGTATAACAACTAGAATAAGTATTTAATAATCGAGATGAAGATAATGATAATGTAAGTGCGGAACATATTTACCTCACTACCAAAGGTATCTTTCCCCGGACAATCGGGGAATAAGTGATCGTACACCTCATGCACAGCCCTCTTTAATGAATTATCTTCGAAGAGGTTCCGGCTGTAGTGGTATTTGGGATTTAGGAAATATGCTGAAAACCAACATATACACATTAGTACAACTCTCGCTTATTATTGCATATGGAAAAAAATAAATCCATTTAGGTACTTACCAGCCTGATGTAGTGGGTGAGAAAGCGTCCTTTCCCAACGGTCGTCTATTATTGCATGCACCCACTTATATGCATTGGGAGCTTTAATCATAATGGCATCTTTCATTAGTTGTATAGACGGATACAACGACCCCATCGACGGATTTGTCTCATTGTCCACCATCCTCAACACCACATAAATGGGCTCTAGAATACCCACAACACCACGCACTTTATCCCAAAATGTCTTTCCCAGCACCAGCTCCTCAATTCTATAGGTTACTTTCGTCAACCTCCTTTTCCATTCTACGTAATCATGAGAGGCGAAAAGCTCTCGTAACCCTTGTTTGTGTTTGAGAAGGCTACTTAAGGCGATATAATTTGTGGCGAATCGCGTCGCTCCGGGGCGCACTATATCCCCACCACACCTCTCGCGCATTGCGGCTAATAACCAGCCGTGGTTGTATACAAAGTTTGTGATGAGTCGTGCATCAGTAATTACAGTCTTCACCGACGGCCTATCCCCGATCCCCTCCAGCATGAGATCGATGCAATGGGCTGCGCAGGGGGTCCAATACATATGATACTTGCTCTGAATATCTTTCCCCGCCTTAACAAATGCACTCCCATTATCCGTAACAAACTGCACAATATTTTTCCTCCCAACATCTTGCATGATGTTGTGCATTAGTTTGTAAATGTAGTTATGATCTTTGATCTTACTACTCGCATCTATACTCTTTAGGAACACCGCCCGTCCCCTGGAATAAACCATAAAATTTATAATCGACATCTTCGTCGGTCCGGTCCAACCATCACACATGACGGTACAGCCGTACATCTCCCATGACTGCCGATACGAATCAACGTATGTCTTCATTTCTGCATGTTCATCATCCAAGTATTTTCCCATGATCTGTGCGGGTGTAGGCGGCTGCACACCCTCTCCCCCACGCTGCACTTCACTTATCATATTTTTGAAGTGCGGGCTTGCTGCGGCATTTGCGGGGATTTGACCGTATATAAAAAATTTTGCTATAAATTTTCCAACTTTTTTCCTCACATCCCCTCCACTAAACATCTCCTTTATTTTCTTTTGTGTCCCTCCCACCTCTTTGTACATCCTCGGATCCGAAGGTAGATCCGGCACCCGCATGCTGCTACTCCTGCCCATGCCCCATATTCCTCCTCGCCTACTTCCCTCCCCTGATCCACCCCTAGCACTCTCCCCTGCTCCACTCCCCCCACCACGCTCATGGATAGACCCCTCAAATCGAGGCCTACTTGTATTCCACCTCCTATCTTGATCCCTCTCCCATCGATCCCGTATGGACTCTTGCATTGCGCGGCTGTATTCGGGATCATCATCATCATCTTCGAGATCCACTACATCATCCTCACCTGCATATGGTGGTCGCCCCAACTCCTCCCTAATCTCCCTCTCCCGTGCATGTCGTTCATCTTTTGTCTTCACATTTTTTTTCAATATGCTCCTCATCTGTTCTCGCACATCTTGTGGACACTTTGGGCAATCCACAACATTGCGATACCCTCCCGCTAAGTGCTCCTTTAAGCGGGTTACTCCACCACTCCTCGATACATGGCCGCATAAATTACAAATACTCCCGAATCGATTATCGGGAATGGGCTGACCGTACCTCCACCCTATATCAGGTTGCCTACCTCCTCTTCCTCCTGACATATTTTCTCTGTAAAATAATATTATATAAGTCTTTATCCAAAAAATGAAGCTTACTAAAAAATCATGTGGACCACACGAAGGCAAACAATGTGAATTGAATGTCTACCATGAAACCCTTATTATTGTGAAAAACATTGAACAAAGAGGGGATAGAGAGAGAGAGAGAGAGAGAGAGAGAGAGAGAGAGAGAGAGAGAGAGAGAGCAAAATGTGATAGAGGTAGAGTTCTCTACAACACTCAAGTCAATGTGGGCCACCATATTTTAAGTGTAAAACTCACTCCATTCATCATATTTTATATTCACTATCAGGTCTTGAGGTAAAAAATCAGTTACATTTACCACTCAAATGCACCATATCATATGGAATAGTGTGAATGGAATGTCAACCATAAGTTCATGTGTGGGCCACCGTGACTTTATTTAAAATGTCTTTTCATATGGAGAAGGGTTAGAAAATTATCCTCCACTAAGTCGAGATTACTCCGGTACATTTTTCTAAGTGATGTTTTATCATTTTGGGCCAACTGATCTTACACGAAGGCCAATTAAATTGTTTAACGGTGTTTCGCTGCCATCTGTGGTGTGGTCCAGCTGATATTTGGATATGATTCATTTGTTGGATAATGCTCTAATATGATCTCCAAAAATAGATGAACGGTGTACATATAATAAATACATCACTTTGGGCCCACGTAACTTTGATCTCCTTTGAACCGTCCGTGCAACTGGAGCTCAAGGAGCATGGAAACGGGTTGGCTACTCCCCCTGACACCAGCCCCGGGGCTGGTGGTCGGTGATCTGTGGGCCCCACAATGATGTACGTGTTTCATCCATTCCGTTCACACATTTTTACAGATCATTTTATGGCTTGGTCCCAAAAATGAGAGGTATATAAATCTCAGGTGGACCACACCACATGAAAGCAATAGTGGTTGGATATCTATCATTAAAATCCTCCTAAGGCCCACTGTACTGTTTATTTTACATCTAATATGTTGATTAGGTCATAGAGGTCCAGATGAAGGAAAAAAACAAAAATCATCTTGATCTGAAACTTTTATGGCCACATAATGTTTTTTAATGGTCGACGCTCATTCAACACTGTTTCATGTAATGTGGTCCACTTAAGATTAGGATATAACTCATTTTTGGTCTCATACTGTAAAATAATCCGTAATAATAGATGGACGGCATGGATGAAACACATACATCATGGTGGGTCCCACGGAGCACTGACCACCAGCCATTGGCTGGTGCCAGGGGGAGTAGTCAATCCGCGTCCAAGGAGCACGGACGCATACTGCGTCCTACCCCTGCCCGTCTCTAGCCCAAAATGGGCAGTTCTGTGGGTTGGGCCCACCTTGAACGTATGTGATCTATCCACACCGTCCATTCATTTTTCCATCTAATTTAAGGGGTTGAGCCAAAAATTGAATCATATCTAAAGATCAAGTGTACCATACCACAGGAAACAACAGGGATAATGATATCCACCGTTGAAACATTTCTAAGGGCCCACGTGATATGACACCCACCGTTGAAACATTTCTAAGGGCCCACGGGATATGACACCCACCGTTGAAACATTTCTAAGGGCTCACGTGATGTTTTTTTAAACCATAAAACCTATTCATAAGGTTACGTAGACGTGGATGAACTTAAAACACAAATATCAGCTTGATCCGAAACTTCTCTGGCCCCAAAGAAGCTTTTAATGGTGGACGTTCAATCCCCACTTTGTGGTCCACTCAAGCCCTGAACCTGCCTCATTTTTTGGTTCACGTATTAAAATTTTCTGAAAAAATCGTTGGACGGCAGGATGAAACAGTTACATCACGGTGGGCTCCACAGAGCCCTGCCCGGACGGATTACCGTCCAGGCGGGGGTAGGACGCAATCCGCGTCCGCTGGTGGCGGTGCTATGTGGGTCACACCATGATGTATGTGTTTCATCCATGCCATCCATCTGTTTTTACAGATCATTTTAAGGTATAAGTCCAAAAATGAGATATATCCAAATCTGAAGTGGACCACATTACAGGAAACAGTGTTAAATGAGGGTAGACCATTAAAAACATTTTGGGGGTCATAAAAGTTTTGGATCAAGCTGATATTTGTTTTTTCTCTTCATCTGGGCCTGTATGACCTAATCAACAGATTGGATGTCAAATAAACAGTATAGTGGGCCATAGGAGGATTTAAATGGTATATCCATTCACTATTGTTTTCATGTGGTGTGGTCCACCTGAGATTTATATCCCTCTCATTTTTGAGTTCATTGAATAAAATGATATTTAAAAATGGATGAACGGAATGGATGAAACACATACATCATGTTGGGGCCCACAGAGCACTGACCACCACACCACGTCCCGCATGCATCCGGCGTACGCAATCCGCTTCCAGCGGATTACGGACGTTGCGTCACCAAGTTACGTGGGTCCCACCATGATGTATTTTTCCTATCCACACCGTCCATCCATGTTAACAAATCATTTTAGGGTGTGAACCAAAAAATGAGTCAGATCCAGAGCTCGACTGGACCCCACCACAGAAAACAGTGGAGAGAGTGACGTTCACCATTAAAAATTTGTGGGGTTCAGCATGCCTATGAATTTTATCCAGTCCGTCCATCTATTTTATTAGATAATTTTATGATATGGGTCCAAAATTGAAGGATATCCATGGCTCAAATGCACCACACCACATGAAACAGTGTGAATTTAACTTATACCATTGCAAAATTCTTGAGTGTCACAGAATTTTTGTATTAAGCTTATTTTTTTTTTTTTTCTTCATCCATGTCTTTGTGATATTATTAACAGCTTGGATGACAAATCCACATCATTGTAAGGCCTAGGAAGGTTTCAACGGTGGAAATCATTATTCCCACTGTTTCCTGTCGTATGATCTACTTGAGAGTTGGATATGCTTCAACTTTGGGTTCAACCCCTGAAATGAGCTGAAAAAACGTATGAACGGTGTGGATGAACCACTTATTTTCACGGTGGGCCCAACTGAGTTTACTCAGTACGATAAGAGCGTACTGAGTTACGGCGTACGCAATCCGGGGTACGTTTTCACCCCTCCCGTGCCGGTCTCGTCATTTTCTCAGCGAAGGCTCGCGATTTCCCTCCCGGACTCGCGATTTCCCTCCCCTTCACGCAGCGAAGTGATCGGAAGAGGGCTCTCGTCGAATCCGGCCCGATTTCTAGCCGAATCTCCGAGAAATCCGCACCGGCACGCTCCAGTCGGCGAAGAAACAGAAAAAATGAAGAAAATGGCAAGAAATTTTGGAAGAAAGGGGGATACAGGGTACTTACCGGTCGAATGGCCCACCTCCGATCACCGCTACAGGTATTCTCCGATCTCTCTCTCTCTCTCTCTCTCTCATTCAAAAAATTTTGATTTTCAGCAACCCACGGCATCGGTTTTTTATTGTTGTGGGTTGTTGGCTACAGTGGGACTCGTGAGATCCCTGCAAACGCACCCGTGAGTGTCCCTGCAAACGGACCGTGACTCTGTTTGTCGATTTCCGACAATAATGGAGGCGGAAATACCGCGATATCTAAATCGGGGTGGGTTGTATGCGCGATATCGCACGATATCGGCGCGATATCGCACGATATCTGGAGTTAGGGTTTTTTTTGTATCTTCCGGGTGTTATCGGCAAAGTATCGTCTCGCTGGGGTGCGATACCGATAATATCGGCCGATATATCGGCCGATAGTATCGATATTGCGAACACTGGTTATAGCCACCACTATAGCCGTACCTGTATTGCCCTTGGTATTGCTGTACTCCAAGGAGGAGAGTCAGAATGTGATAACGAGTGACTTGGATCCGGATCTGGATATCTATATCCCTTATATCGCTCTACTCCATATGGATATATTCAGGATTAGTCTTATGAGAAAGTGTCCCGGGCACGCTATACTGTCCATGGTCATATCCATCTCCATATTTGTAAGCCGTCTGATATCTTAGTGCTCCATCTCCTTTATTGCTATTAGTGCTAGCCTCCCCATGATGCTCCTCTCCTGGTTGGTTGTATCGTGATTCAATACACTCATAAGATCGGTCAATGCACATTGGCCTCGACCTCTATAAATGGTCATACCCCATGTGTTGAGTAACACTAGAAAAAAAAATCAACATGTGCATTATCTTCATCTGTCTCAGTTTCGTTGTTGCTAATCTTAGGTGAAATCTTTTGTAACCCTCTCTAGCTCCAAGACAGTTGTACGACTCGCATGATGCTCCATGCATAACACTTAGTCGTGCACCTTGACTTCTTCATTGTCCTCTTTTATCTATTTCTCCCTTTATTCCAACCAAGGTAGAAGTGGGTCCTTTTCAATGTAAATATTTTCCAAGCTTATTGGAAAAAAGTTGTATTATTCAACCAGGTTCGTCACATGCTATGAATTTTGTTATTTTAGCTTTATGTTGCAGTGCATGTACATGAGCCAATCTAGTGACCTAGCATGCAACCTATTCTTATTCTTCAAATGGATGAGTGCAAATTGCAAAACAACTTCACTTCCTCTCGCAGCAAGAGGAACAAGTTGTCTTGCTCAAAATTTTCACTATTATTATCTTAAGAGCTTTTTCCCTTTCTCCAAAATGTATCCATTAATCAGTTGTATAGGAAAAAAAACATATGTTATTTAGATAATAGTAGATTGTTATATCCATTCTACATCATTAATAAAGTAATTTCTACAACAAGTGTAATACAACATCAATTTATTACTCGGAGTTGTCTGAAAGATTGCCCTTTGTGTAAGTGCATCAGAGAAACT
This sequence comes from Magnolia officinalis, assembly GCA_021015155.1. Taxonomy (NCBI): domain Eukaryota; kingdom Viridiplantae; phylum Streptophyta; class Magnoliopsida; order Magnoliales; family Magnoliaceae; genus Magnolia; species Magnolia officinalis. The sequence goes on from JAJHSJ010000001.1 coordinate 38,806,352, forward strand.
GCCCATGCGAAGTTTATATATTTCCAACTGTGGGCAATACACAAAAAAATTTATATTATTTTGGGCATTGAAATAACAAAATTAGAGCCCGATGTTTGAAGACATGTAAGTCGGGCTCTAATCTCTTTATTGTCAAAAAATGTTGTAGCATGTAATGATATCACATATTTAAATAGTATCCTAAATAATAACAACAACAACAGATACTTTAATGATTACACCATAAAAATAACTTAGCAATAACTAATAACAAGTGTATAAAGAACATGCATGAGACGTTAGTAGAATGAGACTTTACCTGCTGCATGTTACTAGAATTAGACTTTACCTGATGCATGAAGGTTGTGGTGAAGCTGATTCTTTCAATGCTTATCAATCATCTTTTCATCATCTATATAATTTGTACAATCATAATGAATAACAAGCTTCACTGTCCCCATAGCATCATAAAGGAAGCCCATAGTAGGTATCTCGTCGGATTCTACAAGATGGGGGACTCTCATCAGTGATTCCATCACCTTGAGGATGTTTATGACATCTTTCTAATATTTGCTGTCCCTAATGGTCTACACAATCTCAACTAGTATCATCGATATTTCCTGCCGTCTTTTGTGTTGTGCCACTCTCACAAAGCAAATATCTCATTTAATTTTCCCCAATGTTCGTACGAACTCTCAAGGGCAATAAAATTTGTCGCAAATCGACTCACCACAAGCCTAAGAAACTTTCTTCCCTTTGTGAACTTCCTCATTGTCGTGATTACTTGGTTATGATTGTAGATGAATGTTGTCACTTGCTTTGTCTTTTCAATCAATTTTGTAACATTCTTCTTCTTTCTAAAATCTTTTAATATGAGGTCGATATAATTTGCAGCACAATTACCTGAATAAATTTTCTCCTCTTTCAATATTTTTCTCGCTGACTCATATGTTGCTTCATTGTCAATCACAATCTGCACCATATTTTTCTCTTTAATCTCATCAACCATCCTTTTCATAAGGGCAAAAACATTAAAAAATAAAATAAAATTACCTCCAATGCATCAATTGATTCATGGAATACCGTTTCAAAGTGGCAGTACACTATAAAATTGATCATGGTACGTCTAGTTAGGTTAGTCCAACCGTTGCAGATATAGTGTATTATATGGTCTGTCATATGTGTAAAGGTGGCTGCGCACACCCTTTCATCTTAGTACACTGCATGTGTCATGAAATGTGGGTGCCTTCACTCCTCCCCCCTCTTCCGCTATATTGATGTAGGCATGGCACAGATACATTCTTAGCATGGCCGGACCAAAAGAAGGCCAAACAGAAGTGGAAGTAATATGTTAGATTCGGGCCCAATCCGACGTAGGTCATGACGTAATTGGGCCCTAGGCACGTTCTGTTTGAAGAAGTTTAATCCGGACAGGCAGAAATTGTTGTTTAAAGTGTGAACCATAAATCAGCCATAACTTTTGATCCGAGTATCGTTATGAGACGCGCGAACTATCAATCTTTACTGTAACAGGATTTGTGGGGTCAACCAACCCACTTAGTGGGTTGCGCCTGCCTGTTTTGCTGGAAAACGCACACTTCCAATTCAAAAATGGGATTTTTTGGAAAATATACTATTTTTAGTAATTTTGATTTTTGTCGTATTTCCTTATTTTTGGAGTTTTAGATTTACCATCTTTTTATAAATTACTTATAATCATGCTAGGACTCCTCCAGTAAGGCTTATTTGGACTTTTTATTTTTGGCAAATTAGGCTTTAGATGAGTTTTACTATTTTGGGTAAATTTCAATTGGGGTTAGAATTTTCCTATTTTGGGTAATTTCCAATTAGGATTTATTTTTTCTTTATTAATAGTGTAATGGAGAAATCATAAACATTCGACATGATTCAATAAAAAATATTCGAGTTGTATCTCTTTCTTTTCTTGTGGGTTTAAGGGCGTGTTTGGGCAGTGGGATTAGAAGGGATTAGGTGGGATGGGATTCATCTGGTCCTGTGCCAATTCCACTCCATGTTTAGGAAGAATGCAAAAGCTTGGAATTAGAATAGATGGAATTGCATTGGGTCCTGTGCCAATTTCACTCAATTTTAGCAAGTCGTGTAGGTCCCACCATGATGTGTGGGCTATATCCACACCGTCCACCCATTTTTCGAGATTATTTTAGAGCATGGGCCAAAAAATCAGGTAAATCTAAAGCTTAAGTGGACCCCACCATAGAAAGCAACGGGGATTGAATACTTACCGTTGAAAACTACTTTGGGGCCACATAAGTTTTGGATCTACCTCATTTTTAGGCCCATGCCATAAAATGAGGTTACAAAACAAATGAACAGTTTAGATATAACACGTGTGTTATTCTCATTAATTTCAAATGATGGTGGGTATATCCATTCAATGTACCACCGTATTACCAACAAAGCATGGAATTAATCTTATCCCATGGCAACAGGGGACAATCCCTGCCATGGGTAATAATTATGTTTTTGGAATCCCATCCCACCTAATCCCTTCTAATCCCACCACCCAAACATGCCCTAAGGTTTTAATCACTTGAGGAAGACGGTGATCTTCCTCTTTACTTTTTCACGCTCTTCCCTGCGTCATCTATCGATCACCACTTGCCTTTGAAGGAGTTGGCAACATTTGGAGTTATGTTGCCATGCATGAATAACTTTGTTGCTTCCCTACCAAGCTTCTCAAATGCATTTTTACCCCACATTTTATTTTAGCCTCCTCTGTTTTGTTGTCTTTTTCCTAAATAGAATCAGATCGAATGAGAGCCTTTCAGGCTCCACAACATCCATATCATCAGCTACGGGAGCACGTGAGGTCTTAGTCGTAAACCACCAAATATACCCCAACTCCCACTCCTCCTCTGACCCCTAGCTCCAGCCCTATTCCCACTCTCACTCCTTACAATCACTTCAATAAATGAAAAAAACATGGGAAAAAAAAGAAGAAGAGTAAAAATCAACTCCAAACACCGGTTTTTTATCAAATTTATCTTACCATTACAGTTTTTTTTTTTTTTTTTTTTTTTGTATGGGAACGTAAGGCGTAATGGGTTAAGTTATTACCGTTACGTAACCAATTTTGCATGCCTTGGTGAGGAGTCAATGTTGTCTTTTTCCCCCCTTTTTTTTTTCTATGCTTCTTAGGATTGCTTAATCCATTGTTTGTTCTTGTGTGTTGGGAATTCCTTGTCTTTTAATTTATAAATTTAGTTCATGTTCTCAAAGAAAAAAAAAAAAATCACACTTGTTTTTTTTTTTTTTTCCTTCATAACCTCCAACCATGAGAAATGGTCCAGTGCTCTTAGAGCATTGGTAGTTATAGTGCTTTTAGTTGCATTGGGACGCTTAGTCAATCCAGTCACTTGACTAGACTGTGCATTAGATCCAACACAATTTATGGGCTAGCATTCAAATATTACACTAAACTGACAATTGCAACTATCTAATCATTAGCCTTTAATATGGATGGTCCAGATCATTTACACAAAATAGGTTCAATCAACAATTTGATCAATCTGTTTGTTAGATTCCATAGATTGCTTATGATTCTTAAGAGTCATGGTCAGGCAATCTTAACCATCCAATCCATGCTTGGCAAAACAATGGCTACAAATGAGGACACATCAGAGATGGATTGGATCATCCGATCAGTGTGTTTTTACATGGTAGCCTATAAAATGTGCTGGAATTAGTAGACAGTTCAGATCAATTGATTTGGACTAAGTGACAGATGCAGTTAGGAGCACTATAACTTACAGTACTAAAAGAGCACTGGAACATTTCTCTCTAACTAGTGCTGATAAAAATAGGTCAGATGTTGGACTGAGTTAAGATCCATGACTCAATTGATACCTCTTCATCTTTTTCAAACCTAAACCACTTTTGCCTTTTCCATCCCCCGGGGAAAAGGCTTAAAGAACTCATGTTCTCTTGTTGCTTATCAAACGACAGCACAGGAGGATTACACATACAGTTCTCTCCTGACCTATCCATGGCAGCCTTTCTGCAGCTGTTGTATTAAAAGCTTTAGGTCTATGATGTTGACTGACAACATGAGAACATTGATGCAGGTGCTGGTTTACCATGATCTGTTGGGCATGTTGCAACATCCTCATCATGCAAAGGTGCCTGGATTACTTTTTTTTTTTTTTTAAATATTATTATTATTATTATTTTTAGTTTTCTCCTGATTTTATCTAAGAAATTCTCCTCAAGTGAATGCTGCCTTTTTGCAGGTCACCCCAAAATTCTGTAAGCAGTATGGCCATGTGGGTGATGTGATTAATAAGGCTCTTTTAGAGTACAAAGAAGAGGTGGAGAGCAGGTCATTTCCTAGTGCTGCTCAAACACCATACCAAATCAGTGCAGCTGATGTTGATGGATTCCTGAATGAGCTACAGAAGATGGGTCTGAGTAAAGCAGCTTTAGCAGCAGCAGAAGCGGCCGAGAAGGTTCAGTCAGTTAGGAAGCCAGAGTAGATGCTCAATCCAACTGAATGTTGGTTTTTTCTATATTAGTCTGTGTTAATTAATTTATTGAAAAGATGAATTCCAATCTTTGTGCTCGTCTGCTAATCGAGCGGCACAAATTTTGTAAAACAGTTTTTCGGCTTATATAACTAGAGATAGCTAGGAATTAGGATGAAAACTGAGAGTAGTATTTTAGGAGCTCACCATTCTCAAACTGCCAGAATAGTGGCCAGAAATTCATAGCTGACCATTCTCAAACTGTCAGAATAATGGCCAGAAAGTCATAGCTGACAATTCTCAAACTGCCAGAAATTCATTCTCATGTAATTTAAGAAAGAAGTTGCTCTGTAGTGTGAAAATTTGGAGTCCGGATCCTGTTGATTGGGATGGCGGATCATGATAATTGGCACTTGTGATGTTCTTAGACTTGCTATATTTTAGAAATTTTGAGATTGTTCATTTGAGGTTTGCGAAGTCCATACATGGTTTCAAGGCAGCTCCTGCACATGACAGACGTGCTAGCGAGGCACATTGACACAAGATCCAGTCCATTCATCAAAGACTAGTCACTATATAGATGCGCTTCTCCAAGAATCAGATCGGTCCACTCGTTAGGTTGGCCAAAGATCATGAAACAAATACAGGACTGGAAAACAAATCAGCTCACCCATTAAACTGTTTCTAAGATTATGGCCCACCTACAGAATGGACTAGATATACTTTTTTGTTGAGAATATCTACACAGAAAGTTTGGATATTGCACCCATCAGCCATGCTGGTACATGTGGTGGTGTGTAGATGGTATTCCTGGTACATGCATGTGGGCTTAGCAAAGCTCCTGTGACTGTCAATAGGTCATAACCTGAAATTGCTCTGAAACTGATGATATTAATTGTTTGGTTGATGCCCCCATCAAATAAGATTGTTAAAATGATAGGTGAATGGATTATCATCCAACGCCTCTGTTCATGCCGAGCTCAAACCATATGCGGCTGTGGATCCACCAAATCAAGCTACCTTTATTTTCACATCTACTAGTCTTATTTGCATTGTGGAGCTAACTCATTTGAAGAATTTTCCTTATATCAATAAGAAAGAAAGTGATGAACTTTTGTGATTCAGTTCATTGGGTTTTATCTTCTACAAGAGTCAAGAGGCATGCATTCCTAACTTCATTGAGCCGAACCTTTAGTGTTTTCTCAATCCACTTTCAATTGTGATATTTATGTCTCAGACATCTTCCCTTCTCCCCAATATATTGTGATTTTTCTCCCTACTCTTGCTGAAAGAGATGCTCATTCCCTCCTTCTCATCCACATGACTGTGATCAAAGGTCATGCTCTTAGTTCAGCTAATTTGGTCAACGGTCGGTTAATCATACCCATTCGTTCTGTGTCCAGCAGTGATGAACGCCAGTGGAATCTTAGATTGCACTCTTGGAGAGATGTTGGTCAGAACCAGTGGAACCCACTACAACAAAAAGTGGATTAGCCGACGATTTATGTGGCTAATTTACCGGCGCTAATTAAAATGGGCGTCGATTAGCGATCGGGTATATATACTGTACCAAAAGCCCTAAACCTGTTTTTCTCCCCTCCCGACTCTCTCCCTCTCACCGCCCCTGACGCTCTCTCTCTCTCTCTCTCTCTCTCTCTCTCTCTCTCTCTCTCTCTCTCTCTCTCGCTCTCTCTCTCTCTCTCCCTTTAGATGCAATGACAGCCTCGATCCCTAATCTATCGTATTCTACATCCTCGATCCTGTCCCTCTCTCGGCGCCCTATCCTTCTGTCTCCCTCCCTCCCTTTCTCCTACCCGATTCCATCCCTCTCTCTCTCTGTCTTTGAAAAGAAGCAACGCCTTCAGATCTGGCGATCTATGATTGCTACCCCTGAAAATGTCGCTCGATGCCACTGCACCCGAACGCGTTTGCTATGTCCGCTGCACTCGATCAGTACTCTCTCTCTCTCTCTCTCTCTCTCTCTCTCTCTCTCTCTCTCTCTCTCTCTCTCTCTCTCTCTCTGTACTTCATTCCTCTCATGCATCTCCAGATTTCTCCAAATCTCCCAAAACCCTAGAGATTTTAGTTGATTTCTCTAAATCTTCTAAAACCTTATTCACATTCCAACTCTGCAGCTGCCTGAACCGAAGAGACTGGTCAGGTGGTTTTTTCCTTCTCTCTTTTAATCACTAATGGATTTATTTTTTTACTTCATTGGATTTGGGATTTTACAGGCCACTTATTTCCTACACAAAGCATGCTTGTATAGAATTTGAGCTATAAGCATGTCACATGTTTGACGAAATTCCTGAAACAAATGTGTGTAATTTTTATGTTTGTTTTTCTTAATGGTTTGGTAGGTCTTTTTTTTTTTTTTTTTAATGGTTTGGTAGGTCTTTTTTTAATGGTTTTGTTTTCATGTTCTGTTTATCTGTACTTGTACAGTACAAACATGCATCTCTTTTATTCTCCCATCATGCTGAAAACACTTGCCCCAGTGAGGAGAAACAATCAGGCCAGAAACTATAGGGGGCTAAGGCTCTTCAGGACCTGCTACAGGTGAGGAGGCATGGAGCACATCGCTATGCCTGCACCATGGACCAGAGCACGATTACACAAGGAGACCACAGACATAAAACTTTAGCTATGAAATCATGAGAATTTCTGTTTGGTATATGATTGACAAAGCATGATCATACAGCCAACCCCAAAATGGTGGGATGAGGCTAGGATGATGATGATGGTGATGTAAATAAATAAAGAAAAAGAAATTCAAACAAAGATTAGTGACTGACCAGGAAGTATTGCTGTGAAAATGGAAAATCTCCAACTGTCCTATTTTGGCAAACAAATGTCTGTGAATCAGAGATTAGGATTGTTCAACCAATCTAATCTTGGGATTGTGACTTGGCCGTAGTGAACTACACAACATACTTGTTTTGGTTAAGTTAAGCTTGTTTTGGTTTTTGCAGGGCATAATTGAAGTGCATAGAAGGAATTTTTTATTTTTATTTTTTTCATTCATCAATTGCTTGAAGGTGGTGTAAAATATTCGTTTCTTTGGTGAATGATTTTATGCAGGTCTGCCTTTCAGGAACAACCCACTCCCAGTTTTTTGTATCTTTGATTTTAACTTGTCAATGTCATTGTCAATTTAATACAAAATCCATGTTCACCTGCAGTGTTGATGAGCAGGTAGCCAAGGTCATATAACTGCTAGATTCCATTGCTGAGAAGCAACCCCAAATCTTCTCTGAAGAATGCAAGTATTATTGAAGTAAAGAGTTTGATTTTTTTCACCGGAGTTTGAAGATGAGATCATAATGCTGGTTGATTTACTTGATGCCTCTGCCTTTTGGATGGATTGAAGATTTTTGGGGTCCTAATGCATTTGGTTTATTTTGACTTTTGTTACTGAATATTTATTGGATGTTGCAGGTTATCGGCACATTGGATGACCAAAAATGAGTGATGCCCCATTGGTTTGACATGGAAAATTTATTATAACTAACCTTTTCAAGTAATTGGATGATTCATATGATCCAGTAACATTTGTTGTTTCATGTCTACTTGTTGAGGCAAGGCTTTTAAGATTAAATGGTTGTAGCTTGATTGGGAAGCAATGGGATTTTGGTTGTTAAGCTATTAGCGGCTCTTACTTTTTTGGTTGGAGAGCATTCTGATTACAGTATATCTGCATCCAACGTGACTGTTCATTTTCTGATACATATGTATCCCACCTTATATTTGATCACTTTAGTCTTTTTTCTTTGGGTGAAATTGGGCAAGTTTGAGTTGAAGCTTATTGAGTGGTTTGGAGTGTGTTGAAATGCATTGAAGCAATTGAAAATGCTGCTTAGTTCTCCTGTTTAATCACTGTCAACTGCAGATTGAATTCATCTCATCCATTCGTCTTGTTTGTTTGCGGGATACATAGTTTTGCTAATTATGTGGACTTACCAATTTTAAGTAAATGGGTTGGGCTTTGATTGAGCCCTAGTCAACTTGTTCAACCCCTATAAGTTATCAATGGGTTGAGTTGGATGATCCAACTAGACTTAGCCCAGCTGATCTGATGGTGGCTTATATCTCTGTAGTTTCTTCATTTTACATGTTCTTGCCTTGAATTGAAATCTCATGTCACTAAAATTTGCTTGATTCTGTGGAAATCTTTAGGAACCCTGAAGAGATCCCATGGGGTAAGACTGGTGCTGAGTATGTTGCAGAAAGGAGGTCCGTAGCAAATAATGATGAAGGATTGCTATGTGTGCAGAAGACCATGTTATGAATGAGCCATTCTAAATCCTGTTTTCCCAGACAGTTCTTCAAACTTTTTATTCCACTTGCTAATGTTCCTTGATACAAATCATGCAGTCCCTGTATTTCTATATGGAGCAGCGGATGAGCTCCATATTTTCTGTTTCTTTGCTTTACCTGTGTCTCTCTTTTCATTTTTTCTGTTTTCGATGGCAAGAGCTGCAAATGCATAAGATACTTAGAATGGTAATTTTTATCTTCCTTTTCTCTCTCTTCCCATCTGAGCCCATGCATGTAGAGCCACCTGCCAAGGTATAGTATACAAAGAAGAAATGCATCTGGGTCTCTGGGTTCTTTTAAAAGCTTTGAAAAAATGGGTGGGAGATTTGCCTTCTTTTACAGTGTATGGAGATTTGCCTTCTCAAAGTCAGTTTGCAGTTTCTCAACATTCTGCTGTTCCTCAGGGCATTTTGGTGCGTCTCTATTATCTATTCCTTTGCTTAGGCAACCTGAAATCAAACATTTAATGTCAAGTTTCCTAATGTTATGGACCATGGATGGATTGATTTTTTGCCTGAAATATGTAGTGGCAAAGTAGATGTTTTTCCCACATCAGTTTCTTTATGACTCTTGGGGTCCGTGCAATGAAAAGTATCACCTCTTTTCTATAATCCGGCATGTTGATGGATTCTTGCCCTGTTGCTGCATCTTTTTTGGTAGTTGAGTTTATTTATCACTAATAGGATAAACATTTGTACATTGCTGATAAGAGAAACTTTACTAATGTGACTTTTTTCTCTAATGGATTTTGATTATATTTTCTTGCTTGTAGGATATTATTCAGGCGATGCCCCATGATGCACACCCAATGGGCGTGCTTGTCAGTGCGATGAGTACTCTTTCTGTGTTCCATCCAGATGCCAATCCTGCCCTAAGGGTAAGTTGGTGATGTGAAGTTTATGCCCCTTGAATGGACTACTTATAACACCATGAAACTAAGTCAAAAGATCTGGCGGACCCAATTGGTAACTGTGTTGTGTTGTAGGGGTAAAAAAAGAAGGATAAATGCATCTGTCTCCAGGAAAGAAGATATGGAAAAACCCTCTCATGTGTCTTGGTACAAGTTCATACTGTTCAGTGTGATTAATTGATTAATGAGAATTTCGAATTCAAAACTGAATAAGACATTATTTTACAAATTCTTAAAAACCCAATTTCCTAAAAAGGCATGGTAGCTTGTTTCTTTATCCTGTTTAGATTGATATCATCATCATAAATGCAGGCACCAACAATTGCTGCAGCTGAGTTAACTTCAATTGTTTCTTGTATTTCAGGAAGCATTAAGGCACATACTGATTGTGTTTGCAAAGCTAAATCCTGGTATAAGATAAAGTTTTGGCTCCACTGTTCTCTGTCTTCCAGAATGATCCAGATGAGGAAAATGCTGTAAGTATTTCTTTTTCTTTTTTACTTCTGATTCACTTCTAACATGCTTCACTTTCTTGGACATAGACTAAATTGTGTATGAATGTATTGGGCTTTTTATGCGGAAGCACTTTGTATCTGGCATGGAACTTAGCTGCCTCCTGTCAAGAAACTTTTTGCATATAGATTATTTGCCAAGTTTGCTGAAAAATAATAATAATAAAGGAAACCTTTGCTTTTCTTTGAAAATTTTAAAGTTGCACTCCATTTTTGAGACTTGAAAGATCCTGATTCTGATTCTGATACATGCATCACATGTGTAGGGTGCATGGATCACCACCATTTTGAGACTGTTAGTGAACTACCACCATTGGTGTCATTTCAAATTAGATATTTGCTCCTTTTGCTTTCTAACCAGAACTTTTGACTGACTCTGTGTGTGTGTGTATGCAGGCTAGAACAAGAATATCTTCTACAGTGAAAGCTATAGTTTAAGAGAGAAGATCAAAGGGAGAGAACTCTGCTGGTAATAAGAAAAGTGATTTCCTTGAAATACTCCTATCAGCAAATAGCCTGTCCCAGGATGAAAGGGTGAGCTTTGTACTGGATTCTTTGTTGGGTGGGTATGAAACCACCTCCCTCCTCATGGCATTGGCAGTTCTCTTCTTGGGTCAATCACCAGCTGCTCTGCAACAACTGAGGGTAGACACTATCTTTCTCTCCTCCCATTTAGCCATTTCAAGCTCCATATAAAAAAGCTGAAATTCAATGGCCTTCTTTGAAATTTTTTATAAAAAGAAAAGAGAGAAAATGAAAGAAAACCTTTTTTAAAAAAAAACAGTCAGAGCATGAAAGTATAAGAAATGTGAAAGGAAAAGAAGAGTACTTGAACTGGGATGACTATAAGAAAATGGAGTTTACTCAACATGTAAGTGTAACTTTCTAATCTTTTAAATTAAGGGCTATAGATTAATATATGACTTTATATTAGTTTCTTAAATGGTAGTGATTGGATAAGATGGTACACGTGGCCCCAATGTGGATGGAGCATATTCTGATGATTTTAACTTATTGAATGATCATAACCATCTAATTGGCTGAGGTCAGATGGTCAAGATCATCCAATCAGTGTGATTTTTGGCTTATGCTCCATCTACAACAGAGGCCTGAGGGGCTCCAATGTGAGTGGACCATGGTGTGGAGATTGAACTTAATGGACAATCGTGACCATCCAACTGGGAGATCATGGCCATCAAATTTACAGAAGAAAATTAAATCATCAATGGGTCCAAGTTCAATGGCTGATATCAGATGTTTAAGATTGTCACAGTGGAGGCCTATAGGTTATTTGGACTGTGGAGACATCACCATCTACTTTTGGGGCCGGATCCATTAGAAGCTTTGTAGGTTATGCTTAATCTAGCCTGTTTCCAATGATGTGTATGATTTTTAATGTTTTTTTAATTGAAGGTCATTAATGAAGCTCTCAGATGTGGGAACATAGTCAAGTTTGTGCACCAAAAGGCCCTCAAGGATGTCAGATTTAAAGGTACACCATCCACTTATGGTGGACCATTTTTGTATTTATGTTTATAGAATCATGCATGCAAGAGCACATTTATTATAATGTTCCCACAATTTGTATTAAGAAACTAAATTTCTGTGGTCCAGATTATTCAATTCCATGTGGATGGAAGGTCCTCCCAGTTTTCAGTGCTGTACATCTAGACACATCTCTTCATGGAAATGTCCTTGACTTCCATCCTTGGAGACAAGGGTCAATTGTAGCAAGTACCTTATCAGCGATAGAGAAGAATGGTTGCCTTAATCATTTTCTTCAGTTAGACGGGCATAAGTTTCTCAACCAATGGCTCCAGGAAGCTCAAAAGTGTAGTGGTGGCACAAGTGACAGTTCTATGGAAGAATCAATCAGTGCAGTGCTAGGAGCACTTGAGAAGCTGCCTCTAGATGAGAGCTTAACTGCTTCAAGAATTGTGGAAACTGTCAAACATCTCCTTGGCAACAGGAGCTTGAAAGTCCAGGAGAGAGCAAGAACTTTGTTTGATAGATGGATTTGTTTTTATTTATTTATTTAGATTCAAAACCATTTTCAATTTATTGTAATAAATATTTTTTTTTTTTTTTTTGTCTAGTAATATAAATTTTGTTTAATATTCAGTTTTATTTGTATGACATCATTTTTATGTTTCGAATATTTAAAAAATACAAGTTTCGATTGAATTATATATATATATATATATATATATTACTAGCATGCTAGGGCCTCTCAAATCTATACAAAAGCTTTTAGCGGCGCTTGTGTAGAAATTTTGCGGTGCTTTTTCATGAGAAAAAGTGTTCAAGTGCCGGTAAAATTCACCTAGCGCTGCCAATACTTTTCCCGACATACCAATTTATTGGCGCTTGGATAGCGCCGCTATTACTACTGCCGGCGCCTTTAGGGTATTTTTCCCGGCTCGAACACTTTTTCTCATGAATAGTCCCAGTTGTTGTAGTGACCTATGGATGCATAGGTGGGAAACACCGCACAAGATCTGAGTCGTTCATCAAGTTGGCCCACAATTTATGCACTGTGCACCAAATATCAAGCCCTCTATTCATTGGTGGGCCGCTTAAATCTGATGATTTAGGAAGTTGATAGAGACTACCCAATTTTGGAGATGGGTAGACCCACCATGATGTTTGTGAGAAATCCATCCGTTTTTTAATCTGGATCATGGTAACATGTACCCAAAAATGAAGTAGATCCAAAACTCTCGAGATAGGAAACATTTGAGGATTGGACGTCCACCATTGAAACATTTGTGGGGCCATATAAATTTTGGATCAAGCTAACATCAGTTCATCCCTGTAGGGGAATAACCTTGGCATATAAAGGTCACAGTTTATCCCATAGAGGTTCCAATGGTAGGCATTTCCCTACCCAATTTTTTCCTGTCGTGAGGCCTACTTGAATTTTGGATCTGCTTCATTTTTAGGCCATTGTCCTAATATCATCGGGAAAATGGATGGACGGGGTGGATTTCTCAAAAACATCCCACCTAGCTTCCCTGCCCAAGGGCGCAGGTAATCGGCGTCCATCTACGATGGATGGACAGTGCTTTTCCATGCTGTCTATTTATTTTTCCAGATCATTTTAAGGCATGAGCCCAAAAATGAGGCAGATCCAAATCTCAAGGGGACCACAATACAAGAAAGCAGTGGTGATTAACACCCATCATTATAAAACTTCGTACTGTCCACACTAATGTTTATTAGTAAAAAAAAAACCTATTGATTATGTCACACGGGCCTGGATTAAGGGAAAACACAAATATCAGCTTCAGCCGAAACTTTTGTGGCTCCACACGAAGTTTAATGAGCGTTCAATCACCACTTTTTCATCTGGTGTGATTCACATGAGATTTTGATCTGCCTCATTTTTGGGCTCATAACCTAAAATGATCTGGAAAAATGGATGGACGGCGTGGATAAGACACATACATCATGGTGGGGGCATACAGCACCGTCCAGTAGCTGTTGGCTGCTTACAGCGTCAGTAGGCAATCCGCGTCTGATACGATGGCACCGTATGATAAGGATGCCACTCGCCTGTAACATAGGGTCGCTGGAATCCGCTGTAAAACCAACGGTCCGTCGGGCTCACCATCCGTTGAGTCAGCTCATTTTTGTATATGAGAGATATCCAAAAATCAAGTGGACCACAAGATTGAGGATTGCACAGTTACCGTTGAAACCTTAAGTGGGGCACACATGTCTTGAATCAGGGTTATATTTGTATTCTTCCCTTCATAAGGTTTCAACAGCGGTGGGTGTCTCCATCTCCACTTTTTGTTGTATGCCCCACTTCAGTTTTGAATCTCCGCCGTTTAGGCTCATGTTCTAAAATAAGCTGACAAAACCGATGAACGGAGCCGATATAACACAAACACCATGGTAAGCAACACAGAGCTTTGAGTTACAGGAAAATCACCTCCCTATGATGCCTTAGGCCCCATTTTTCAAAAAATTATTGAGCTGTGAGATTTTTCCAGTATTCCTCACTTTTAAGCCACCGGCCTTTCTTACCTCCAAACTTACTTGACCAACTATAACCTTGCTAAACGAGCACCTTTTTATTGGACCAAAATGCCTCTGCTTGATTATTTGCATTTCTTTCACTCACTTGCACTCAAAAAAACGTCTCAACTCATCTGTATCAAAATATTCATTCTTTTCATCCCTTTTCTTCATTAAATCTCCATTGAATATCCATTGTACATCTGTCATCTGCCATCTTCTATCCTAAACGTGGAATCTTGAAGGCTTTTATCCGAAAATCGTGTTTCACTTCAACGCACTCTTCTTCTTCTTCTTCCACACAGATTTCACTAATACGGCGGCTGTGGGAGGTAAGGATGTTTAAAATATTCCTTCTTTCCACCTAGAAATTCATCAAGCTGGCCGAGAAGTCGGCGAAATTTTATGCATTTATCCGTCAACTTCAAGAAGCTTTGCGGTCAATTTAATGAAGTTCCCGGTCAATTTAATGAATTTCTAGATCAATTTCATGCACTTCGCGGTCAATTTGACATAGTTATCGGCCAATTTTACTCAAATATGATCGACTTCGCGGTAAATTTCACTCACTTCGCGGTCAATTCCGATAACTTGGTGGTGAATTTCATTCACTTCGAGGTGAATTCCATTCACTTCGCGGTGAATTTCACTCACTTCGTGGTCAATTTCAATCACTTCACGGTCAAGTTCACTCACTTCGCGATGAATCTCAATTACTTCGCAGTGAATTTCATTCACTTCACGGTGAATTTCACTCACTTTGCGGTCAAGTTCAATCACTTCGCGGTGAATTTCACTCACTTCGTGGTAAAGTTCACTCACTTCGTGGTCAATTTCACTCACTTTGCGGTGAATTTCATTCACTTCGCGGTGAATTTCAATCACTTCGCGGTTAAGTTCACTCACTTCACTGTGAATTTCACTCACTTCGCGGTCAATTTCAATCACTTCGCAATCAAGTTCACTAACTTCGCGGTGATAAGTAAGTGAAATTCATCGTGAAGTGAGTGAACTTCATGGAGAAGTGAGAGAAATTGACCGCGAAGTGAGTGAAATTGACCATGAAGTGATTGGAATTCATCCCTGCAATTGATTGATTGAGAACTTGGAAATTTTGACCGATAAGTCGGTCATATTTGACCTTGTACATAGGTGAATTTCCTACTACTCAGTCAATTCCACCTTATACATGTGAACATTAAACAAGTTATATATTATACGTCATTGTGTTTGTTCTTAGAAAATGGCTTCAAGAATCATTTTATGCTCATATGGTGGGGAGTTACTAACCGAAAACAATCGATACACATACAAGGGTGGAAAGTAGAAAACTACTGTTGTGGGCGTCGAGACTACATATAAGGAGCTTCTATCTAAGTGTATACGATTATGAAGAGTACGCTGAAGGATTATGATATTAGGTTAAAAACATTGTACCCTTGCTCGAACCAATCAATCCCTCTGACTGAAATTGAAGACGGTGAAGATGTGAGAATGTTCTTAGTAGCATAGTTGGAGCATTCGGATAAATACATCCCTTTAATCATCGAGACAATACAGCATGTTAATGAGGCAATACTTGAAGACCCCGTGGCTTACAGTGGTGTCAAACATGACGCCCCAGCAGTTGGGAGTTTGGGTGAGGAACATGGCTTGAAATATGAATATATGGCCTCACCTTTACAGGTTCCTCCAAGCAATACTCCACTCATCGATCTAGCTCAGACATCAAACTTCATGACTAGTCAAGTGAGCTGGGCAAGTGACCTTAAGCTAGAAGTGAATATATGGCATCACCTTCATGTGCAAGAGTATATCTGCCTTCATCATCCAACGCCATATATGTACGGGGAAGTGACATTCCACTGTCCGAGCAGGCTCGAACATCAAACTTTATCACTGGCCAAGTCATTGTGCCTTTTGAGGATGCTGCATTCAACAGCACAGACCTGTCACTGTATTCATATCCACTGGATGACCCGATTGATATAGTTATTGGCCAAACGTTTAAGGACAAGAGCTAGTGTCAGTATGTTTTGAGCCAATTTTCAATTCGCAACAACTTTCAATACAGGGTCTTGTACGTATGTTATAGTGAAATGGCAAAATGAGTTTAAATAATTATAGTTTCTTATAAACTCTAAATTCAAATAAACAAGGGAAAAAAAATCCTTACTTGTAGAGGAAAGATGCAGCCGTTGACATTGTACCGAAACCCATGTGATGTCATCGCGGTACTTTCGATCCCTGTGGCCATCGTCTGGAAGGCCAAACTACCCCAAGGATAGCTATTGAAGTCTTCCAACGAGTCCACTAGGTCGATATACTCCATATTGCACTAAATTTTCGTGTCATATCCCCTAACAAACCACTCTACGCATAATATTAAGGCTACCTTCACAACATCTTTGTGCTTATCGCTATCAACTATTTTATTAAACACCTCTTGTACGTGTTTCTTTAGGATAGGATATTCTTTGAAATATTTCTCTCTTATTTACTTCTTGGAACGATGAATTTTGGGTATAGAGAGGTCGTCAGTCTTCAGCCCTATTATTAGGGTGAAGTCCATCTCCAAAAATTTCAAATGATTCCCCTGTATCTTGAATACAAGATTACCTCTGTATCTCTCAAAAAGTAGGTGAAACAAAGCTCCTATGAACCTAAATGATGGAATGTGTGGTAAAAAAGAGAATGGAGGCTGCCTAAAAATATTTAATCTACTATTGTTCTTCTCCAAATCACTCTTCACGGTATCAAACCACCACGTCAGTGAACATCTGCATGATAGGTTCGGGACTCCAGCATTAAATCTCTTACGCGAGGACTTGTCATCTACAAGGATGAATTGGAAAATATATCAACAATAACGTTCAATATTTAATGAAGCATACTGTGAAAGTTGACTTGTTGTGGTGAAACTCATAAAGTATAGTGTCAGTTTTCCGAGCAGTAGTCATTTTTGGCGAATTCCAAGTCAAAGTGCCCGACTTATAAGTGAGTTTCAACAAGTTTGCGGCCTATTTAATTCAGTTCTCGGTCAATTTTTTAAATTATATGTTGCATATTAGCCCGAGAACATCATGAAATTAACCGCGAACTGATTGAAATTAACCGCAAACTGAATGAAATTGACCGCGAATTGAATGAAATTGACCACGAAGTGAGTGCAATTGACCGAGAAGTTGTAAAAATTGACCGAGAAATGAGGGAAATTAACCGACAACTTCATGAAATTGACCGAGAACTTACGGAAATCGACTGGACAATTTTACTCAATTCTCAGCCAATTTCGCTCATTTCTCAGTTAATTTCATGAAGTTGTCGGTCAATTTCCGCGAGTTCTCGGTCAAAATGATGTCAATGTCAAGTAGTTATCGGTCAATTTGACTTGCAAACTACAAGGATGAATTGAAAAGTATATCGACAATAACGTTCAATATTTAATGAAGAATAGTGTGAAAGTTAATTTGTCGTGGTGAGAAATCATAAAGTATAGTATCAGTCTCTCGAATCGTCGGTCATTTTGACGAATTTCAAGTCAAAGTGCCCGACTTATAGGTGAAATTCAACAAGTTTGCAGCCAGTTACACTCAGTTATCGGTCAATTTCCCAAGTTACATGTTGCATTTTTGCCCAAGAACATCGTGAAATTGACCGCGAAGTGAGTGAAATTGGCCGCGAACTAAGTGAGATTGACCGCGAACTGATTAAAATCGACCGTGAACTAAGTTAAATTGACCGCGAACTGATTGAAACTGACCGCGGACTAAGTGAAATTGATCGGTGAGTAAGTGAAATTCACTGATAACTGCTTGAAATTGACATCTTAAACTGAGTTAAATTGACCGCGAACGTCGTGAAATTGACTGAGAACTCAGTTAAATTGACCACGAACATCGTGAAATTGATCGCGAACATAGTGAAAATTGACCACGAACTTAGTGAAATTGACTGCGAAGTGAGTGAAATTGACCAAGAACTAGCTTAAGTTAGTGAAATTGACTGCGAACTGAGTTAAATTGACCGCGAACTAAGTTAAATTGATCGTGAACTAACTGAGTGAAATTGACCGCGAACTGAGTGAAATTGACTGATAAGTGTGTAAAATTGATTGAGAACTCGCTTAAGCAGTTATCGATCAATTTCCGCAAGTTCTTGGTCATCACAATGTCAATTTCAATAAGTTATCAGTCAAGTTGACTTAGTTCTCGATTAATTTCACACAGTTCTCCGTCAAGAAGTTAATTTCAAGCAGTCCTCAATCAATTTCACTTTATCTTGGTCAATTTGACTCAGTTCGCGGTCAATTTGACTCAGTTCGCAGTCAATTTAACTTAGCTCGCAATCAATTTAACTCAGTTCGCAGTCATTTTAACTTAGTTCGTAGTCAATTTAACTCAGTTCACGGTCATTATAACTTAGTTCGCGGTTAACTTCAGTCGGCCTTTGGTCTGTTTCACTCAGTCTTTGTTCAATTTCACTTCGGACTTCGTTCTTTGTTTTTTTTTTTTTTTTTTTTTAAAGCCTCAAGGTGGGCCATTTGAGCATTGTATTTGCCTCATTTTTCGGGTCGTGCCCTAAAATGTTTAAATAAAATAACTGGATTGTGGAAGGTGCGGATATATCATATAAACTATGGTGGGGTCCACATAACGAAGTCAAGAAATTGAAATATACATGTCATTCATAACTTCTTTGATGGAGGCACCATTTTCGTCCTATCTTGGGTTGACAAAACTTGAAAATGACGTATATGGCAAGTGTATTCTCGACCAAAAGAAGAAATAGAAAGAAAATCGTAGTTTTACTGCTAGGGTGGACAATCACAAAGAGGAGAGAAGAAATAAGAAAATTGGGGTTTTACTGCTAGGATGGACAATCACAAAGAGAAGAGAAGAAATCAGAACAAGGGATTTTACTGCTAGGGTTAAACCGTGTGAGGAGAACAATAGCTTTCAGAAAATGCGTTTATGATAAAGCAGGGGCATTTTGATCTGGTGAAAAGTCGCCCGTACAACAGGGTCGTAGTTTGGTAAAGTAAGTTTGGACGGGCAGAGAAATGTCGGTGGCTTAAAAGTGAGGCAGACAGTTAGTAAAACCTCTTGAGTTGTCCACATAACCTATGGTATCGTCTAATCTTTTCAGTCAACACACTGCTTTTACAGGACATTGTGCCATGAAAATGTAGGTCCCGCTACGTAGATCTCCTGGTACAAAAATCACGTAGGTCCATTCATTAGGCGGGCCCCATCGTTACAATCCATGGGACATGCAGCAGTGAGATGGGTGATGTTTACGGTGGGGATTACAGTTTTTATGGTACTGCATAAGTAGCAGGTCAGCAAGAGAGTTAAAACGGTAGGACTCGGATTCATTAATGACCCCTCCAGTACTGTTAGTGTTGTGGGTCCCACAATGATATATGTGTTTTATCCATGCCATTCACTCGTTTTGCCAGCTCATTTTAGGGCATTGTCCAAAAAAACAAGGTAGATCCAAATCTCAAGTCGATCACACCATAGGAAACAATGGTGATTGAATGCCCACCATTAAAAACTCCTTGGTACCACAAAGTTTTGGATTAAGATGATATTTTTGTTTTCCCTTCATCCAGGTTTGTGTGACCTAATCAACAGGTTGGATGGAAAATAAATATTACAGTGGGCCTTAGGAAAGTTTTAAGGGTGGGCATTCAATCACCATTGTTTCTTGTAGTGTGGTCCACTGTAGATTTGGATCTGCCTCATGCCCTAAAATGAGCTAAAAAATGGATGGACGTTGTGGATAAAACATATACACCATGGTGGGCCCTACGGAGCTTTTCTAGCACTTTGGCATTTTCTGAGAGCTCCGGTTGGCTACCAAATTGGAATCCAAAATGATACCACGAGATCGCGCGGCCCTAATAGCGGGCCAACCTTGATGTGTGTAGTATATCAACGTTGTCCAGGCTTGGATGTCCAACAAACCAGCTAGATCGACATGGGAAGCAGATTGCTTGTGTATGGATACCGTCAAGTGGGCGCTCGCATTATTTTTGGATGGAGAGCCCGGAAGACTTGGAGTCACCACTAACTAATAAAGGCATATAATCTTTGGTCGTCTGGATCAGTAAAATCACCTCTGATTGGGAATCAGAGACTCCCAACTAAGATAACTTTTGGATAGGGTTTGTGATTAGGGATTCTAGAGAAGGGCTCCAATGACGAAGAAGGAAGGGGTTAGGCACTCTTCTCTGCCCGCACTTGTGTGCGATATCTGTCTTAGGGGATTTAGAGGTTTTTGGAGATTCTCAGGGTTCAAATGGCCTTAAACAAACAAACTAGTCGATTGATGACAATGTTAGAAACTAATTAGTAAGCCACTACTCACCCAAAGTAGCACCGAGGAGATTGTGGTGTCCCACCTAGGTTGGATTCGAGGAGTCAATAGTTGCAAAAGGAAAGGAAAGAAGGACAAATGCAATATGCAAGTAAAATAAAAATAAAAATTCTCAAGCAAGTTTTGACTTCTGATACACTAGGATCTGAATGTTCAATAAGGCATAGAGCATGTAATCAAGAGTTGCTTAAACTTTAAGTATGGGGTGTATGAGAGGAAGGATATACAAATACAAAGATTTTAAAAAAAATGGACGACTGGATTACCACCCATGCATGTGGAGATGTGGGAGGAAGAAAGAAGAGCTAGGACACTCCTAAAAGGATATGATTGTAGATCTCGAATTCCAACCCTATTCCAGCAATCTTGAACCATAGATATAGCTTGGATGCTAGAATAAATTAATTTGGAGGATTTGGATAGATAGGACATACTTTCACTCTTTTCTCTATTCTTACTCTCACTCTCTTATATCTTCTTCCGATTCCCCTTGTTCTATTGTGTCTCATGTTGTGAGAGTGGTGTGCCTTTATTTATAGAGATTGGCTCGGTTTTTTGGTAATTAGTGGCAACTTTGAGGACAAACCTACCATGTGGATATATAATCGACTAGAGAACACGTGTCATCATAGATTTACTTTAATAAGTAGTAAAATAAGTAATTTCACTTCTTAGGGGAGGTAAATGACTATATTACGCTAATTTCTCTTTACAACCATTTAGGAAGATCTTATGAGAGATCCTAAGGATTTTCCCGGATTTACAAAGGGCCTCAGTATTATTGTCACCTTCACACAATTTTTACATTCTTTTAGCTTAATAACCCCTCAGGTGACCTTTTACACGCTTAGCCTTATTGGGCTTGGGTATTATTGTTGCTCATGTGTACTTTTGCCCATACAACTACTTAAGCCAATCCCATGATGACTTGTTGTGTCTTCAAGCTATCAAAATGGCCTTGGGTGAGAATATTATTACCACCCTGACAGGGTTTACCTCCCAAATTTCTATGTGGAATTCAATAGTTCTATGAGACATCGTGCCTTATTATGAATTTGGGTTTTGTGTTGGTCGAGTAGGCTTCTTAAGGGTTTTAAGCTCCTAGGTTATATATTTAGATTCAAGATAGGTGCACAGTTTGTTTGGTTCGGGTATCTAATGGGATTTTATTAGATTGGGCAATGGAATATGTTTTTTCTCTGAATTCGAAAAATAAAATTTCAATCCCAAGATCTCCTCAGTACAATTATGTACAATTTCTATAATCTAATAACTAACTTGAGAAGGTTAGATACCTGAAATCCAAAGGTGTATGTTGTTATGTTGATAATGATTCTCCAACCTAGGAGTTCTCTCCTCGATCTATCCTAGTATCGGAGAGATCTAGAGAGCCCGAAGAATTTTCTCTGGTAGGTGCTAATGAATTCCACAACCATAAACAACATAGAGATGAAGAAGATGTTGAAGAATGATGAAAACCTCCTTATGTTGCTCTCTCTACACTCTCTTTCTCTCCTTTTCTTTGATTCAGACACCCAAGGGGGAAAGGGTGTCTAGGGCTTCTTGTATTAACTCATTTGGGATATGATCAAATAAATAATGAGAATGTTAGAGTTTAAGGGGAATACCAGTATGGTACTCTGCCACCTTACACAGCAACAAAAAGTGACCAATTACTTCAGTTTTAATCAGTAGTAGTAATTCTCTTATATTTGATTTGATACAGTGATACTTTTAAAATTTTGTACTACGGCCTCTAGCTGAGTGGGCTGAATATTCAGAATTTATGATATTATCAATGCTTACTTATGCTATCGCACTCTGACTTTGACACTTCTGTTAATTCTATGATCTATTAACTCTCGGGTTTTCTGGAACGAGTCTCGTTCAAGTTCTGGAAACCTGCGTTACATGCTCCTTCCTCAGTGGCTTGTTCATCTTCATTAAAGCCAGGGTCTTCTTCTGTGGCCTCACCTTCAGTGCTCCTTTGTTAATGGTCAAGTGGGTTGCGGTGAGTGTAACATACTGTGGGGAAGTGCATCGATCTGCCTCATATATGCATATACTCATGATCTAATCCATTCACTACCATAGTCATCTACTAATGATTATAACCAATGCCAATCAAAAGTGGACCATCAGATCTTGACTATCAAGTTACCATCAAGTGCGATTAAAGCAGTTTTAATGATTAAAACACAACTCCAACGGTTAAAACCTTTGAAAAGTCAATTAAAACAATCAGAGTGCTTTAATAGTATTTCTTCTTCTCTTTGCAAGCTCTCTTTCCCAACCCCATGTGTTCCATATTTGGAGAGAAACGAAAACGTATATTTAATAGTAAATACTCTCCTAAAGGGTCATTTGGCACCATGAATTTTTTTTTTTTTTTTTAGGGGGGGGGGGGGGGATTTGAGAGGATTTGAGGGGATTTCAAATCCCCTGGGTTGTTTGGCATCATAAAGTAACCAAGGGTTTAAAATCCCCTCAATAAGGGGGTTTAAAATCGAAGGTGAGACCTTGGATTACATCTAAAATCATTACCATAGTTACATGTGTAATATGTGTATCAATAGACTATTAATCTATTGGACACATGGCCCACTAATGATATCCTAAAATGTAAGTGCTATAATGTTTAAATCATACTTCACACTTTGTTTGTCAAATTTCGTTTAAGTCAAAACATCTTATCAAGCGATATTCAAGTATGATTATCTTCAAGTATGATTCAAGATCAAGGTTCAAATAAAGCTGAAGATAAAGTTGAAGATCTAGCTCGAAAGACAACATGAAGTCAAGATCTACTAAAGTTCTAGTAGAAGATCAAGCTCCTTAGAGAAGTTTAAGTCTCTAATTTACTTTAAGATAATGAAGTTCAATCCATACAGGTATTATAAACCCTAGAAAGACCTTAGGTTTATGTGCTTTCAAAATATATTTGAAATTGGATTTTTATGCTTGTATTTGGTTGAGTTTCGACCAGCTTAAGTTGTGGCTCGACCAACCTAAGAATTTCTCGACTAGTCCTAGTACAAACCGACTAAAACAAAAAATTTTGTTACTCCTTCGACCAGTCGAGTGGTCTCCTCGACCAGTTGAAGGACATTCTTTGACCAGTCGAATGTTTCTCGGCTCAAAGTCCAGCAACTAAATCAGTTAAGATTTTGGCTCTTTCAACTAGTCGAAGACCATGTTCGATCAGTCGAAGACCACCTTTGACCAGTTAAAGATCTATTAAATCTTATCCCACTCAAATATGAAAATCCATTGGAACTAAATCTGGTGCTTGGGCCAGTCAAAGAAATAACTTTTGTGCCTATAAATTGAGGTTCTTTCTCAATCCAAAAATGCAATTCAAGTCTATCAAAATCCTTTTGCGAGAGAGAAAGAAGCCTCAGTTATTGTCAAGCTATTGAACGGTATTTATAAATTATTTTATAGTTTTTTTGTTTAATTCCTTAATCTCGAACTCTGTCATTCTGATTCTAAAAAGAGAATAAATACTCTTCTTATTGAGATTGAAAGAAATTAATACAAGTAGTCATTGGTTTAAATTTAAAATCAATAGAACCCTGGACCTTTTTCTATCGGACTGAACATTGAACATTCGACATTCAAGAGAAGCGGTTCTTCGGCTACAGATTCTTCTATGGTGAAAATAAGTATACATTTATTTTCTGTATTTAGTTTTCCTGAGATAGCCAGAAAATCTCAGTGTTGGTTTTTCTGAGATAAGCCAGAAAATCTCAGTGACGGGTTTCTTTGTTTGTGATAGCCCGGTAAAATCACAACTGTATTAGGTTTTAAGGTGACCCTATGAAAACCTTATTCTTAGTGAAAGCCAAGATTACATGGATAGTGATTTTGGGAGTGGAGTAGGTGTGGCTGTTTGAGAAACAGTGTTGACACACGGAACCACTATAATTCTTGGTATTTGTGGTGAATGTTTTATTACTTTGTGGTGAATGGTTGTAATTTCATTTCAGTACAAGTAGTGAATGCTTGTAATAGTTAATTTTATTTACTCTTGCTCAGTTTTAGATTTTGATTCTTATCACATTCGTGAAATAAAGTTATCCTACCTAAACTTGTTTGGGTGAAGGTTGTCCTACGAATCAGTTTGAATCAACATTTCAATACTAGTGCAATTGAGATTTCTAATTTATTTATTATTCAGCACTTTATTAGATTATTTGGCATAGTCTTATTCACACCCCCCCCCCCCCCCCCCCCCCCCCCCCCCCCCAAGGACTACTTAAGCTCTCCTTTTCAAGTGGTATCAAAGCAGGTTGCTCTATTTTATTATGGATTAATTCCTTAAGTTTAGATCCAGAGCTTTATTATGTCAAATTTTAACAGTTTATCTATTATCAGGCCACCTCCTTTTGATGAATTTAATTATTTATATTGGAAAGTTAGAATGAGGATTTTTCTAAAATCCTTAGATGAAAGTGTGCGGAAAGCCACTGTGACTAAATAAAAACCTCTTATGATTGAAGTATTAATCAGTGATGGAAGTAAATCTATGAGAGAAACTGCATTCTATTTATGGAATGCAGCTCAGAAAAGTGAAAGCAGTTAATGCTAAAGCTTTAAATGCTATAACTTGCGCTCTATGACCTGATGAATTCAAAAGAATTATTTCATGCGATATGGCTAAGCAAACATGAGATATTCTCGAAATGACACATGAAGGAACTACTATAGTAGAAAAATCAAAAGTTCAAATCCTCACTATCAGATTTGAGAAAATTCGTATAGAAGAAAATGAAACCTTCATGGACTTCTATACAAAACTAAATGACATAGTAAATTTCATGTGGGGTTTAGGAGATGGAATCCCAGAAAACAAAGTTTGCACAAAAATACTGCGATCTCTTCCTGAGAGATTCAATTCTAAGGTTACTGCTATTCAGGTATTGAGGGATACTGATCTTATAAAGGTTGAGGAGTTAGTTGGTTCTCTTCAAATATGCGAGTTGAATTTTAAGGCTCCTAAAGCTAAGTCTATTGCTCTTAAATCTTCTAAATCTGTTTCAAAAGAAAATATTTATAATTCTGATTTTGAAGAAAATGAAGATGATATGACAATGTTAGCTAAGAAATTTTATAGAATTTTCAAAATAGAGAAAAGATCAGATTTTAAAAATCAACTAATAAAGAAAAACGAAAATCTAATTCTTGGAAATCTAAAACTAAGGACAGTCAATGTTTCAACTGTCATGAATATGGGCACCTGGCAAATAAATATCCTAAAAAGGATAGCTCTCAACTCATGCTCTAGTTGCTGTGAAGGGCTCGTTGCCAATCACAGACCTTAGAGTATACTCGAAGACACTACGGAGGACTCGTCGCCCATCAGCACGAATACAGGTCTCACCGTATTCGGCTCTCGCCGTAGGTGTCGACAGCTCGAATATAGTATCCCATACCACCGTAATCGGCTCACGAGTCTGGTTGCTCACTGGACACTACGGGGAGGCACGTGGCACCAGCGTAGGCCGACAGCTCGACCACGGTGTCCCATACCACCATGTCCGGCTCATGAGTCTTAGCAGATCGATGTTCTATGGTTAACGGGATTTCACTGGTAAGTTTGGCACCCTAGGTTCAAGCAGTAGCGTCCAAACATGGTGAAAATACATTAGACAGATCGGGTTACTTGACGAGCTCGGCTAGCTCGAGCGCACAACAAGTTGAACGATATGAAGTGCATAAGCGCTTTGTGTGGCCAACCATTATCGCCAACCGAAGTACGACTCAGGTTCGTCGAACACATCTCACGTGGCAAATGAAACTCAGCCACGCATCCAATTCTGGTACCGATTATCTGGACTATAATCATAGCCCCAAACACAATCAATTGCAGATAGATAAAGCAGTAGTGATCAAGATTCAACTCATACATCAATCGGTCTGGTGTATTGTCCGTTAAGGCTGTCAAGGCTGTGTTGCACGCACTCATTGCACCACTCCCCCATCACCCATGACGGATCATACAACGTAAATATGAATTTAAACATATGCCTTACATAGATAAAATCATAAAAGCAGTTGAGCATGTTATGAAGCACAACACAAGCATGAGTTTGTACATATTCAATTCCTAATCACACAGCTATCCAAGGAAATCATACACATAGCTAAAGGAGTTGAGAATCGTATCTCAACACCCTTATACATTACAATTTACTAACTACTACTCATTCAGACATTTCAACGAACACTTTAGATTATATACATCAACATACATGACATATGTTGATCACATAGGTATTAGGTCAAATCCTTTCACTAGGGAGTTGCCCCAAATATAACATGCGTACACCCATGACGGATAGTCATGGAAAGTAGGAATCCAAGTTCCGTATTCATTTGAACATTTTCACAAACACTTGGGCTACACATTTCAACATACATAGCGTATAGTGGCCGTGGCGTGATTCAGGGCAAATCCTTTCGTCAAAGGGGTATCGCCAATACAATAATCATATGTCTATAACAATTACCCATGGCGAGCACGAATGAGAACTCTATACTCATTCAGCCATTTTCACAAACACTTAGAATACACTATTACAACATACATGGTGTATGTTAGCAAAACATGTATTAGGGCTATCCTTTCGCCAAGCAAGTATTTTACGCATATATAATATATTTATACAACAAATAATCATGGCAACCACATCTCTAAAATATATATGTATACGGTACTTTCTACAATACAGTATTTCTACATACATAGTGTATATTAGTAAAACATATATTTGGGCGAATCCTTTCGCCAAATAAGTATTTTATCCATATATCGTATACTCATACAACAAATAATCATTCAAGCACATTTCCAAAATTTATACGTATACGGTATTTTCTACGAATACCTAGAATATGTAAAATTCCATAATCTACATCTTTAATCGAAACGGAAAACAGACAGCACTTTGTACATGTGCAATTGCATGCAGATCATGAATCTATCATTATCTGACATTGAAAGCGCTGAAAACCATAACCTATACACCTAAAGTCCGCACCTTTTATCGTAGAATCGCAACGAATCCAATAGGTTTGCTAAGCTTCCGTATTCGGCAGTTTGGCAACCTATAGAACGAAATAGGTTAGCTATTTCATAACCTACAACCACCCAAGCCCCAAATCAGATTAGGGTTAGGGTTTCTTACCTAGAAACGGAGCTGGAATCGCCGGAAAAATGATTAGAACGGAGTGGTGGAGCTCGTGGACCGGCAGGGAAGAGTGACAGGGAGAATCTCCCACTGCTCCCACACTTTCTCTCTCTTTTCTCTCAAATTCGTATGACTGCAATGAGAGAGGGTTTAAGGTCCTCATATAGTCTAAAAACTCACCAAAATAGACTCCATGTCAAAGTATACTTAGGTTATAACCAAAACGGGTCAGTTTCAGCTCAACGGAGGACTTCTGACGGGCCTCCTTGAACCAAAGGTCGGACTTAAGCTCACCGACACCGGATCTACGTTTAGTTAAGTTTTCGTTTTGGTCAGAATTTCAGATCACGCGTGGCGGACCAGTTTCAGTTCAACGGTCAGCGGACCTCGATCGAGTCCGTAGTACATGGTATGAAACGAGTCTGATCGTAGTGTATGAATTGATCTGTAATGGTCTGATTCTGACGTATGGTTGCTTAAAACTGATCCGCAAGCAACACGTGCCAGATTACTATTCAAGATATTTTATTTTGAATTAATTTCATTTCTCACACTCTTCACTCCGAGCTCAAGCGAATAGCGCTGAGACACTATCTGGATTTGATTTCCGAGATAGTTGTCAAGCCCAGCAAGGCAGTCCTAATTCCTTAACTTCGCGTTAATCGGGCTTTCGATGTGCGGTCCAGATCTGATACGGAGTTTCGAGATGCTCCCGAGAGCAGACGGGTAATGAGATTGATCCTAGATTTTAGGGTACCCTAGCGTCAATGATTCTACAAGTTTTGGGTCTTGCAAATAGTATTTAAAGTGATTGATGCTAATTTCACAGGCACTCTAGTTTAACACTAACTAATTCTCGCCTAATTTCTAAAGGATTTAGTCCTGGGTGATTTCGGTCTGAGGTGGTACTTGGGCCTTTGTAGTTTGTATATAAAGTGATCCAAGTTATACTACTTAGCTAGTTTAAGATAGTGTCTAGGGTGAAAGTCCTTAGAAAAATTTAAGGAACAAGGTGGTGAAGGGTGGAATTTGTGAAGGAAATGGGTTAAGGAGCGATTTTAGACTGTGGGATTCAGTTCTGACAAGTTAATAAGGTGTTAGGATCGACCCATTGCCTAAGGACGTCTAATCCCAGGTTGGCCAAAATTCGGGCTATTACAATCTACCCCCCTTAAAACAAAATTTCGTTCCCAAAATTGCCTAAGGGTAATAAGAAAAGATTTTATTATTTCATTTGTCTAAGACTTATTGTTTTCAAGTCTCTATGCGCGGTAGGGTGTATATTGGCCTAGTTCATTTTAGTCTACCCCCCTTAAAATTTATTTTTCACCCTCAAGGCTCAAGAGTTATGTCCTACTCCGTATATCGGAACAAGGTATAATTTAGGACCTATCCTTGACATGAAACGGGATGCGATCTCCCACTACATTGGTCTTCTTTTCATCGATGATGTGTATTATGGCATTGGTACCTATGGTTATCGAAAGGAGCTAAAAATGATGGGTAATGTGGTTGATTTCAGGGGCAGGTGTGAGTTTACTAAGGATGTTTATTACGATCTCAACTTACCCTCTTATTCCTATCTAGTTTATTACAGTAAGATAATTTATGCATTATTAGTACAAAAGGTATTTGGACAGAATAGGTTAACGGGCAAACTAGGGACCTAATTCCTACCTGTCAGTTGCTCACTTGGGAAATTCCTTAGGACAAAAGGGTAAAAATCTCTATTGGCTATATATTCTTACACTTCTCAAAGACGAAGTTATAAACGGTTGGTTACAAGTGGTTCGGCCAACACGAAAGAAAGTTGCGTAGTGGGTCTGAGCCGGATACATAGATCTCCTGCCTCATGAGGACAGAAAATGTATCGTATCAGTTCTTAATCCTAGTTGATCCTGACCTTCTGCTTGATCAGAGCATAGATTTCATTGGTCACAACCAGGATTGAGAATTCAATTCAAACTGCGAATACCTCGCTGATATATGTAGTTTCTCTACTCCGTGTTCCCGATTGTACTAAGTCCTTGAGAAGACGATTCTAAGGGGTGTATAGATTTGACCTCACATTAAATCTAAGGGATATAGAAGTTTCCTCTAGGTATAATCCAAAATCTATTCTTATACACTAGCTGACCTCAGAAAATTTCTAATACAAGAGGTTATTTATCGCGTAGGGTCAAACGTTGTCTAAGTGGAATGAGTTGTCTGTAGTTGAGATTACTGATGTCACAGATGAAAAGGGAACACAATGAGTTCTAAGCTAGAGGCTAGTCAATTCAAATCGAATGATATGTTTCCTAGGTTCAGAGAATGTAGGAGATCTAGGACACTAATCTCAGTCAACACATGCTCAGAGAGGGTCCTATTTGGCACATTTGTTGGATTCCTAACGGTCAGGCTGTCGAAATCTAGGAGCACTGCTTAGGTTCAAAACTCGAAGGCCTATTGGCCAGTGGTCTTACGTTGTATTAAATAGGCTTGCATGCTAATCCCTCCTCGGGATTGGGAGTAGCATGTTTGGTAGGAGGGTGGGTGGGATAAAAATTAATTTTATAAGCTTTGAAAAATGAGCCTGGTGTTGGAAAAGTATGAGAGGGGATTTCCAAATCCCAGGATAATGAATTTCTAAGTGAAATTTGGAAGGACAACTCAGAGTTTACGTTTAATTGCATACATTCCAAACCTAGTATCGGAAACCATGGGATACACTCAATCTAGGGACCATACCTTACACATATATTTATTATTACTTTTACAATTCCATCCACCTAATCTCACTTAATGCAATTTGGCCGAACGGGCCCTAAACGTCCTCAAACATCTAAAACATTCTACCAACTACTACACTCAACAACATGAAAACGTAAACACCCAAAGGCGGTAATCCTCTTTCCCATGAGAGAGGAAGGTGGACATCGAGAAACTAGCCGTAATGACCACGAATAAGGCCATGGAAACGTAAAGAAACGGGAGAGAGGAAAGGCTGAGTTTTTTTGGTTCTCCACGAACTTGAGCCTCAACAGGGTTTGTAGAGGCCCAACAGTCAGGGAATGAAGATGGAAAAGGGGAGAAATGGATGGGTTGAGAGGTATGTACGTTTTTGGGACGAAATGGAGGGTGTAGGGGCTGAAACGAGAGAGAAATGGAGAGGGAGGGAGGTATGTTTTGTTGTGGATGGTGTATACGGAAAGGTTGTGGTCGAAAATGGGAGATGAGACGATTGGAAGGGAGTTTGGAGAGAAAATCAACACCCTTATACATTACAATTTACTAACTACTACTCATTCAGACATTTCAACAAACACTTTAGATTATATACATCAACATACATGACATATGTTGATCACATAGGTATTAGGCCAAATCCTTTCACTAGGGAGTTGCCCCAAACATAACCGCATACACCCACGACAGATAGTCATGGAAAGTAGGAATCCAAGTTCCGTATTCATTTGAACATTTTCACAAACACTTGGGCTACATAATTTCAACATACATAGCGTATAGTGGCCGTGGCGTGATTCAGGGCAAATCCTTTCGTCAAAGGGGTATCGCCAATACAACAATCATATATCCATGACAATTAGTCATGGCGAGCACGAATGAGAACTCTATACTCATTCAGCCATTTTCACAAACACTTAGAATACACTATTACAATATACATGGTGTATGTTAGCAAAACATGTATTAGGGCTATCCTTTCACCAAGCAAGTATTTTACGCATATATAATATATTTATACAACAAATAATCATGGCAACCACATCTCTAAAATATATATGTATACGGTACTTTCTACAATACAATATTTCTACATACATATTGTATATTAGTAAAACATGTATTTGGGCGAATCCTTTCGCCAAATAAGTATTTTATCCATATATCGTATACTCATACAACAAATAATCATGTCAAGTACATTTTCAAAATTTATACGTATACGGTATTTTCTACGAATACCTAGAATATGTAAAATTTCATAATCTACATCTTTAATCGAAACGGAAAACAGACAGCACTTTGTACATGCGCAATTGCATGCAGATCATGAATCTATCATTATCTGACATTGAAAGCGTTGAAAACCATAACCTATACACCTAAAGTCCGCACCTTTTATCGTAGAATCGCAACGAATCCAATAGGTTTGCTAAGCTTCCGTATTCGGCAGTTTGGCAACCTATAGAACGAAATAGGTTAGCTATTTCATAACCTACAACCACCCAAGCCCCAAATCAGATTAGGGTTAGGGTTTCTTACCTAGAAACGGAGCTGGAATCGCCGGAAAAATGATTAGAACGGAGTGGTGGAGCTCGTGGACCGGCAGAGAAGAGTGGCAGGGAGAATCTCCCACTGCTCCCACACTTTCTCTCTCTTTTCTCTCAAATTCATATGGCTGCAATGAGAAAGGGTTTAAGGTCCTTATATAGTCTAAAAACTCACCGAAATAGACTCCAGGTCAAAGTATACTTAGGTTATAACCAAAACGGGTCAGTTTCAGCTCAACGGAGGACTTCTGGCGGGCCTCCTTGAGCCAAAGGTCGGACTTAAGCTCACCGACACCGGATCTACATTTAGTTAAGTTTTCATTTCGGTCGGAATTCCAGATCACGCGTGGCGGACCAGTTTCAGTTCAACGGTCAGTGGACCTCGATCGGAGATTCCGAGTACATGTAAATGTGTATGAAATTTCTCCTGATCCGAGGGTGTAATTTGGTCTGATTCTGACGGTCTGATTGCTTAAAACTAATCCGCAAGCAACACGTGCCAGATTACTATTCAAGATATTTTATTTTGAATTAATTTCATATTTCTCACACTCTTCACTCCAAGCTCAAGCGAATAACGCTGGGACACTATCTGGATTTGATTTCCGAGATAGTTGTCAAGCCCAGCAAGGCGGTCCTAATTCCTTAACTTCGTGTTAATCGGGCTTTCAATGTGCGGTCCAGATATGATACGGAGTTTCGAGATGCTCCCGAGAGCAGACGGGTAATGAGATTGATCCTAGATTTTAGGGTACCCTAGCGTCAATGATTCTACAAGTTTTGGGTCTTGCAAATCGTATTTAAAGTGATTGGTGCTAATTTCACAGGCACTCTAGTTTAACACTAACTAATTCTCGCATAATTTCTAAAGGATTTAGTCCTGGGTGATTTCGGTCTGAGGTGGTACTTGGGCCTTTGTAGTTTGTATATAAAGTGATCCAAGTTATACTACTTAGCTAGTTTAAGATAGTGTCTAGGGTGAAAGTACTTAGAAAAATTTAAGGAACAAGGTGGTGAAGGGTGGGATTTGTGAAGGAAATGGGTTAAGGAGCGATTTTAGACTGTGGGATTCAGTTCTGACAAGTTAATAAGGTGTTAGGATCGACCCATTGCCTAAGGACGTCTAATCCCAAGTTGGCAAAAATCTGGGCTGTTACAATCATAGCACATGTCATTAGGCAGATTATTATCCACTCCCTGGTAAGGGTAGTTGCCCGCATGAGTGAGCGGTACGCACATGTTTGCTGTATGACTGGATTGTGTGATTCATGCATCTTGCATTGCATGACATGGTTACTGTACGCCCTAGTGACATCAGGGTGGTAGCCTCCACAGGCGTATCGTGGTTGACAGGATTGGATACCGAAAATCTTGTTCTACATGGGGTGCTATAGTTTCTCCTGGGTGAAAGTTCCTAAACCCTTATGGTACCAGGAGGTTGCTCCAACGTCTAGACCGAGTGGATGCATGAGCGCTTAGTGCTGATTACCAGGAGGCTGAGCTTTTCACTGTGTCGTAGTCAATCGGAAGGGGGTGCGGCCTTACCTGCCCTAGAGGAGGGGGCAAAGCTAGGCTGATTTTGACCAGCTCGAGGAATGGGTCCGCTATCGACGAGTCGAGCCTGATATTGGTAGGCAGATAGTGAGGTCTCTTTCACTTACCTTATTGCGCGCGATGGGGCGACAATCTGGTTTGGAGTGTACTAGACCCCGGTTATAATCCAGAGTTGAGCTGTATTGATATGTGGATTTAGATGAGGATTGGTGTGCTTGGTTTGCATCTCACATAGCATGGCCTTGGTATGGTCGACATCATTCATGCTTTGCATCGCATGGCCTTGGTACGGCTGATAGTATTCTTGAATTCATCAGCATATTCCGCATTACTCTGATACTTCATAATTGTATTACTACCTTGCGTACACACTTTCACCACTTTCTAAGCTTTCCATAAGCTTATCCACGATTGTTGCGTGCAGGTGACGTTGGACCGCAGCAACGCTGAGGCAGGAGTACATAGCAAATCATCTTGGAGCTTTTTATCCATTATCATTGTATTTCCCTTTATACTCATTGTACTTATAAAGTTTTTTATCATAGTGAAAATGTGATGGAGTTTTCTTTTTTGTTGTTTGTGGGTTATGCCTTTGGTTATGCTTATTACGAATCAAACTGATATTGAAAATCCTCCTCGTAGCATTCCAGTATCGGAACCTGGCGAATGGGCGCTGGGAGCCGAGAATGGGGTTCTACAGAGGCTGTCGGCATCGGATTAGGCGATCGGGAATTTTGTGAGCCCGATTTCTGAGTTTGGGGTGTGACACTAAGTTTTGGCTTAACCAACCTAAGAATTTCTCGACCAGTCTTAGTACAAATCGAGTAAAATAGAAAATTTTGTTACTCCTTCGACCAGTCGAAAGACACTTTTGACCAGTCGAACGTTTCTCGGCTCAAAGTCCAGCAACTAAATCAGTTCGAATTTTGGCTCTTTCGACCAGTCGAATACCATGTTTGACCAGTCGAAGACCACCTTCGACCAGTCGAGTAGAGCCTTTGACCAGTCGAAGATCTGTTAAATCTTATCCTGCTCAAAGCTAAAAATCCATTTGAACTGAATCTAATGCTTGGGCCGGTCGAAGACTGCCTTAGGCCAGTTGAAGAAACAACTTTTGTGCCTATAAATTGAGGTTCTTTCTCAATCTGAAAATGCAATTCAAGTCTATCAAAATCCTTCTGCAAGAGCGAAAGAAGCCTCAGTTATTGTCAAGCTATTGAACGGAATTTATAAATTATTTTGTAGCTTTTTTGTTTAATTCCTTAATCTCAAACTCTTTCATTTTGATTCTAAAAAGAGAGTAAATACTCTTCTTATTGAGTTTGAAAGGAATTAATACAAGTAATCATTGGTTTAAATTTAATTAAAATCAATAGAACCCTGGACCTTTTTCAATTGGACTGAACATTGAACATTCGACATTCAAGAGAAGCGATTCTTCAGCTACAGGTTCTTCTACGGTGAAGATAAGTATACATTTATTTTCTGTATTTAGTTTTTTTGAGATAGCCAGAAAATCTCAGTGTTAATTTTTCTGACATAAGCAAAAAAATCTCAGTAACGAGTTTCTTTGTTTGTGATAGCCCGGTAAAATCACAACTGTATTAGGTTTTAAGGTGACCCTATGAAAACCTTATTCTTAGTGAAAGCCAAGATTACATGGATAGTGATTTTGGGAGTGGAGTAGGTGTGGCTGTTTGAGAACAGTTGTTGACACATGGAACCACTATAATTATTGGTGTTTGTGGTGAATGCTTTTATTACTTTCGTGGTGAATGGTTGTAATTTCATTTCAATACAAGTGATGAATGCTTATAATAGTTGGTTTTATTTACTCTTGCTCAGTTTTAGATTTTGATTCTTATCACATTCGTTAAATAAGGTTGTCCTACCTAAACTTGTTTGGGTGAAGGTTGTTTTACAAATCAGTTTGAATCAATGTTTCAATACTAGTGCAATTGAGATCTCTGATTTATTTATTATTCAGCACTTTATTTATTGAATCACTATATATAATTACTTTAATACGATGATCAGCACCATCCAAACATTATCCATGTAAATCAACGGTTAAAAATCGTTGGTTAGTCACTCAGACATGATCTTATGCTTGTGGCCCATCCGAGACTTGGAATTTCATCATTTTTTAGCAAAGTATATACTTCAGCAGGCTTCTTACAACCATTGTGCCAAAAATTAAATAAGTTCACCAATTAGAGATATTGAAGTTGATTTAGTAATTAAATTCAAACCCCTGCAAATATACTAGGAATAATTACTTTTAGATTAAAGTTTATTCTCAATTTAGGGTACCACACACAACAAGAGAATTTCAAATCTAGGGGGTTTCAATTCCACACTCCCAAATAGGCCCTAAGGAGACCATTCTCAGAAATATCATATGGGATTTGAGAGCCGGAGCTCTTTTTTGAGCCAGCACTTTATTAGTTGCCTATCATTTTCCTATAGCCTACTCTATAACGCGGCCCCCCATAAGGCAAATAGCTCAATGTATTAGACATTCTCCTTCTTAGATCTTGGCCTGTGCTAAAATTTCATCCTATAGGGTGGGGCTCCTCTGTTATACCCCTAATGTCATTCTAGTTTGGGGAATAGTTTTCCAATTATACCACTCAAGAAGAGTGGACAAGTGCTTACAAACTTTATCCCTTGGTTTATCTAATTTTTACATCGACCAAACTACATGAATTAACATCCTCATGCACAATTAACAAATCTTACAGCCCTTAGAGACCCTTTGTCATCCACTTGGAGATTTGCATGTTTGCTCGAAGGTTGCAATGTTTCACTTTTTCTTCCAGCAGCCGTCTTAGGGTTGTTCCTAATCACTTGCTGCTAGTTATCTCCAGACTGGCCGATCTTCAGTTGTGGTCCTCTACCAGATTCATCATTGAGTATGAGATAACTATTTTTCTATGATGCCTGACCTGGGTTGTGGGCCCTCCTTTTTCCTTCGTTCTCTTTTTTCCTTGCCTTCCTTCTATTTTTTGGTTTGTTTTTGTTTCTCCCCTATGCCTAGGGTGTGGGTTGCTTCTTTTTTTTCTTTTTCTTCTCCTTAGGGTCCGCCCCTCTGTTGTATCTTTTCAAGCTTTGCCTTTGTTAAGTAATAAGAGATTATTGCTCGCTTGCTTTCCAAAAAGAAAACAACCAAATTAAGCGTTGGACCCAGTGAAAAAACTACTTGATGAGTTCCTGATCTATCCAAATCAAAGCCAAAAATATGTTCCTATGCAAACCAGTTGATTTTTTATTAGACCGTGTAATAATCAACGACTTATAATGGAAGTACCTAGCCACGTCCACTTTATTGGCCCTTACATGGACCTCGTAGGAAGAGATAAAGCTAGCCAATTAAGATCATGATCCATATACGCCCTAAGGTCTAAGGATTAACCATCTTTCATGCATCGTCAAGTCTTGAACTCACAATCACAGTTTAGGCTAATAACTCCCCAGACTATTAACTTGATTTCAATCCACTAATGTGAGTGACCAAAGGTCCGAATCTTAATCCTTTATTCATGACATACTCACTCCTGTGCAGGGTAGGGGCAAGGCATAAACCGATACCAAGTTGATTCCCTATGGTCGAGATTGTCCATCTTGATTGAAATCGGTCCTCCTCATACAAGATGATTGTACATCACATGAACCGATGTCCACAGGTGTGTCCCATGCACTTATAAACGATCATGGTCTAATAGGGTACTGAGATACATGTACCACGACTTTCCCAAGTTAATTACCATTATGTCTAATCTCAAATTTCCATGGACTACCAGAGGAATCACTAAAAACACTCATAATGAAGATTGCCCTAATTACATCCACATGGTTAATGGATTAGATCTCACATTGTTTTTCTAAGGCATTGGCTCCAATAATATCTACATTGAGGCAACCACCACTTGCATATACTTGTGGCACGATGTCACCCAAGCTTTGTGGGGCCCACTATGATGTATGTCTTTTATCCATGGCATCCATCCGTTTTGCTAGCTCATTTTAATGCATGAGCCCAAAAATGATGTAGATACAAGCTCAAGTGGACCATACCACATAAAATAGTGGGGATTAAACACCCACCATTGAAAGCTTCCTGGGGCCACAAAAGTTTTGGATCAAGCTTATATTTGTGTTTTCCCTTCATCTAGATTTGTGTGACCTTAGGTTGGCTGGAAAGTAAAACATCACGGTGAGTCCTAGGAATTTCAACAACAATGGCGTCAATCTCAACTTATTATTATTATTATTATTATTATTATATTATTATATTATTATTATTATTATTTGTGTGTGTGTGTGGTGTAGTCCACTTGAGTTTTGAATTTGCATCAATTTTTTAGCTCATTCCCTAAAATGAGTTGGCAAAGTGAATGGACGGGTGTAGATACAAACATACACATGGTGGGCTCCGCAAGCTTGGGCCATGTCGTGCCACATGGATATCCTGGTAGCAGCTGCCATAGGCAATCTGCTTCCATCAACACATGTTGGCTTTGACGTGGATTGCCAGTGACCCCTACACCAACTAAGTAGCTAGTGGAAAAGATTGGTGGGCCTTACCATGATGTATGTATGTGTTTTATTTAGACCATGCATCCATTTTGTCAATTCATTTTAGGGTATGAACCCAAAAATGAAGCAGATCCAAGGTTAAGTGGATCGCACCATAGGAAACGAAAGGTGGGACTTCAACACTTATTGTCAAAAAATTCCTAAGGGACCATCACA
Source organism: Magnolia officinalis (assembly GCA_021015155.1). Lineage (NCBI taxonomy): Eukaryota > Viridiplantae > Streptophyta > Magnoliopsida > Magnoliales > Magnoliaceae > Magnolia > Magnolia officinalis. The sequence goes on from JAJHSJ010000001.1 coordinate 38,844,758, forward strand.
ATGTTTATTTTCCATTCAACCTATTAATAAATTCACATAACTTTGAATAAAGGAAAAAACAAAACATCATCTTGATTTAAAACTTTTGGGGCCTGAAAGAAGTTTTCGATGGTGGGTGTTGAGGTCAAAATCTAGATCGCTCTCCACTCCTCGAATAGACCCTAGTCCTGCACAAAGGGTGAGCAAAGGAGACCCTGGCTAAACTGAGGGACCCTCCGATGCCTAAGTTAGGTCAAGGGAATCGGGGTCTAAGTTGAAAGGTAGAGGGAGAGTGCAAGATGTTGTGTACCTGTAGCAATGGGGTCCTCCTGTATTTATACCTGACTGCAGGATGGTCTGGGTCCGTTAATCACGACGTGATTCACTCAATTAAGGAGATACTGCACGCAATCTAAGAATCATGTGCCATATTATGCGCATCGTGCGCATCTGTGAGCGAAGTATCGGGCCATGTTCACTTGTGGTAGTTTCTAAGTTCAGCTTGAGGAGTGTCCGCCCCGGAGTATGGAGTCGGCTCGGAATTGGCTCGGTCCTTTAGGCAAGCAAGGTCTCAATCGGAGCGGATAAAGATCTTTGCCGGTTAGCTGCTAATTCTCTGTCCGATTGGATCAGCTGCAATCTGGCCTCGAAATTATAAGGGGTTCGGATCTTCCCATAACAGAAGCTCCCTACTCTTTGAGGTCTGCTAAGTGCTCGGAGAGTAAACACACAGGATCATACGGAAGATCAAACGCCTCAACCGACTGTTATCTCGAGTCGTTCTTCCAAGCATGCCAGAGTTTTTACTTTTTGAAACTTCACGCTTTTAAGGCTTCTCGCCCACGGGTTGACCCACAATGGACGCGTGGGCGACGGTTAAGATTCTGAATTGTCGTCCACCTACGATCCGTTGCCACGTATACCGAGAGTAATGCGCTGGAGTGGATCGCTGGAAGGACTCTTTCATCCTTAGGGCGTCGCTTCGCATATCCGGAGCACGCCGATTGATGTCCGGAGCATCTCGCCCGACAGGGCATGAGCCAATGGTGTGTGCCACATCAGCTCCGAGGTGGTCAGCTCACGACGATTCGACTGAGGCCATCATTACTGGTCAATAATGCGAGGATTCGATAGGATCTATATAAACCCTCCTTCGAAGATTTCGATCCACTTCTATGCTTTATGTCCAAACTGATATCGGAGGAGGCGATTCCGGCCACTTAGGATTCTTCCGTTAGGCAATTCTGACCGATCAAGTATTTCCGGTAGAAGCGATTCCTGGTGGCCGTCCGGTGAGTCTCCTTGCGCCTCTTTTGCATTTCTTCCTTCTTACTTAAGATGTCGTCCGACCTGGAGACCATGCGGGGCTATGATGACGACTCCGAGTCGGAGAGTTCTACCACCTGGGGAAGTTGTGCCTTTGTACCCTCCGCCCAGAAAGCAGAATGGGACTGGGGCTCGGACTCGTGGAGTCGGTAGGAAGAAATCCGCTCGAGCCCCCCGGACACAACCATCGAGGCCGCTGAGATGTCAGCGAGTGGGCGGGCCTCGGAGGTAGTCCCTGTAGGCTTCGTTCTATTGGAGTCTCAAATAGAGTGAATCCGTTTGGAGTTTCAAATCCCGGACTCCGTCCGGATAAGAGCCCCTAGGCCTCTTGATACCATCGGTGCGCCTGCTAAGGGGGAAGTCGCTATATTTCTCTGTGCGCTACAATGTGGGATTCGACTTCCTCTGCACCCCCCTTCGTTCAAGCCATGACAGTCTACCTCGGACTAGCTCTTGGACAAGTAACCCCCAATGCTTGGAGGGTGCTCATTTCTGCCTTCATCATCTGGCGGCAAGTCGAAAATTCAGATCTGACCCGGAGGAGCTAATGAGTTTATACCTGGCCAAACACGACAGCAATGAACCATGGTATTACTTCGACCTGACCTGCAGGCAGCAAGGGGTCGGGACTGGTTTTGAATCTTCCATCCTCCAACAAAGACTGGAAGAATAAATGGTTCTGGGTCGCGGGCGAATGGGAGGCACCTGTGGCTGAAGTCGGGACTATGACGACTCGGGTTCCAACCCAATTTTCAAAACCAGGTCGGACCAGCTAATTTCCTTAGTCTTTATACTTTCTCATATTACGTCGGTCGAACTGAAACATTTATCCTTATTTGGTAGACTTCCCTAAAGGCACACCCCTCCTCGACTCGGTGCAAAAGAACCGAATTGTCAAGCCAAAGGCGCGATCGGGGGAGCTTCGCTCCTGGTCAGATCTGATTACTACTGTCAACCTTCATTGGTATGGGTTGTGCAAGTCCCCACCTCTCCCGACTTCTTTCAGTAAATTTTCCTTCTGTTCATTTTGGTGGGATAAGGCTTATCCGTTAGGTTGCTAACTCGTCGTTCTTGTAGGCATGACTGAGGCATCTGGTTCTCAGAGGAGGAAGGCGGCCCCGACGGCGGAAGAATTGTTGAGGCCCATGTCCCGAATGAAGACTACCGCTCGGAGGAGGCAAGCAACTCCTCGCAGAGAAGGTCCCTCAGGTCCAGGTGCTGCAGCTACAACTCCAATTACGGCCGTGGCTACGACTGCAACTACGGCCCCAGTTTCTGTCGCAATAGTGGGCATTCAATCCCCACTAAATCCTATGGTGTGGTCCACTTGAGCTCCGGATTTACCTATTTTTTGTACATGCGCTAAAATGAGTTGGCACAATAGATGCAAGTGTGGTTTAAAACAATACATCATGGTGGGCCGACAGAGCTTTTCCACTATCTACCTAGCTGGTGTAGGGGTCACCAGCAAATCTGGATGCATTGTACGCTCCTGGGCAATTGGGATGAGGCTCTAGTGGATCTGTAGGGCCTACCTTAATGTGTATGCCTTGCATCCATGTTGTCCATCCATTTTGACAACTCTTTGAGGGCATGATCCAATGAAGTAGATTCAAATCTCAGGGGACCACACAAAGGATTTTACCAACTTGCGCGTGAGTATAAGAAGCGCAAGCTCTCCGTAATAGATTACAGCCTCAAATAAGCATCTAGTAGTTACCGATTCCATGAGAAGTTTGGTCTTTTAACTTTAATAAGAATCTAGAAGTACCATGTCTGACGAAGTTTGGTCTTTTAACTT